>OY728130.1:31675424-32078241 GCA_963277665.1 Viscum album
ATAGTGAAACTCCAAATAATAACAGATGGAAATATATTAGAACGAGGATAGAAATCACCAGAGATTGATTATGGGAAGCCAAGGATCGAAGAAAGGAATCCACGGATCAATCCCCGTTGAAGGAATCTCAAATGCCTGGAAGGAGGGATATGGATCGCCTGGAGAGATAAAGAGAGAGCAGTTGATCATAGGGTTTGGAGAAAAAAATGAGTGGTTGAAACATTTAAAGATGTACAACAACAGGTATTTATGTAATCCTCTTTCATGTCGTGTAATCCTTAGGGTTAATTTGATGCAGAAAAACATAACACCTTTTTATTAATTAATCCCGAAAATATACATGTTGTGAATCAGACCTGCACAAGTCATAAAACACTTTTACACATCATGTAATCTTTACATGATGTGTATTTACTCTGATTCTAGCTTTTAGCATCCAAACTCCTCCAGATCCACTCTAGGCCTCCCCCTGAGCACCTTCAACACCCAAAACTGAAAAAGTAATGAATTGGGATGGCACGAACCATTACAATGGACATACCCAATCATATTAATATATTAGACTAGAATTTCTTAACTCAATTAACATCTACTTCCTTTTAAATCTAAATGAATCATTCCATGCTTCTGTAAGAACCTTTATTTTCTTATTGAAAAACTTCAACAATAAGTTACACATGAAGGAACTATTATAACACATAGAATATTTCACTTGATCAAGAAATTTTCTTAAGGTGTCGGTCATAGGAGTTAATTACTTTAAGCTTCTCATTTCAAGGATTAATATAAAGTTTAGTTTAATGATGATGATACATTTATATACAACATAACCTTTTATCATATGAATATCATGTATTATATCTTGTCATCAAGGACTTTTAATTAAAGTGATCCCACTAAAAATGATGACCTCGTATATCATATCCATTTAGTGAACAAAGATACATATTTCACTAAGCAATGAGTCTACTTGGGTGTTCCTCTCATCAGTTAATTATTTAAGAAAGGAATCATCCCAATCACAATAGTTGTGACACTTGGATAGTTGAGTGGATAACCCTTTATCCAAATCCATCATATGGATCCACTCAACTCTATTCCTCTGGTATCCTTCCCAAGGGTTTCCTAGCTAAGTGTATCCCAAATAAAACATCAAAAAATAGATTAACAAAGTACAATCCAGGGGCACCCTGCAAATGTAGAACCTACCCAAGGATGATCCAGTGTCACCCATTACTTACTTTCCTTACACAATATAATTCAAGGTCACCCTACAAAGGTAAAACCTACCTGATTAAATGATCAAGGTCTTGAAAATTATTTCTTTTGAAGGAATCTCACACTTAGTTTTTGTGGGGTTTTCTTTTAAATTATCTCCAATTTAATATACATCACATGCATATTAAATTAACAATTATTACATATAATGTAATAATTATATTCTCATGTTTTATTCTCTTTCTATGTATGCATGATTCAAATGATTTAGTTTTGGAATCCTTACTCTAACCACCAAATTAATGTGTTCACACCACATTAATGTGTAACTATTTACACAACCCACAAGTCTGTGTTAATCACCTAGAAATAGGAGTTAAGTATATTCATACATATCCAAATGCATCAAATTCATAAGGTACATGAATAATTCATGTAAAGTCATAGAGTTATATGAGTTTGATAAACTTCACATGAGTAAGTCTGGAGTAACAGATAACCAACCTCATTCACTTTCCTAGTCAGGGAAAGCCTCCAGGAAAGTAAGTGGATTGACCCCAAGCCCCTCTACTCGGGGATAATTTACTCAAGAGAGAATTCAATTCATGGTATTTCTAACACCTAATATGCACAAAATATTCCCGAAAACTATTTTCAAGCTCATAACTTTAATTAAAAACCAAGGTTAAGGTAGACGAAAACTAAATTTTATGATATCAAACCTAGCATGATATGCAGGGCACTACCCTAGAATAAAGTTATCATATACACTTTGGCATGCAGTAATTCATAATATAAAAAATTTACAACTATGAATAAAATAGAGAATAACCTTTAAATAAATTAACAACTGAAATATTTAAACATGAGATAAACATTTGTGAACAATTTCATAAATAAAATCTAATTATAAAACCTTTTATAATTTCATCTTTAACATCATGGACATTCCATAAATTTGAATATAAACTCTTTATATTCATTACAATATGAATTATTTCATATTTATCATAATATGAAATTTCCTTTTTTTTAAAGAAAATGAGGTCGAAGCCTCTTTTTATTATGAAATCAAATACCTCTTTCAATATGGGTAGAGGGAGACCCATTATATAGCTCGTAGGCCCAAGGCCAAGTGGCCCAAGAACATAGCCTGAAGGACTAGTGCAACATCATGCATGCAATCCTGCCTATGTCACCAGGCATGCGTCATGTCCACATCACTGCCAGATAGCGTCATGCATGTGTCACCGCCTACATTATAAATCTCCCAACGGGCTTGCCAAGATTCGAACCTCGGTCTTTTGGATGCAGGATTACGGGGTTTACCACTCATGTGCCACCCCAAATTCAATATGGAATTTCTTTTTAAATATATGATATTATATGAATTATAAACTATTTATAATTCAATTTTTATTATGTAAACCTTTTACATAATCTAAATATCATATATTTAATTATTATTTTAAACCTTGATCATAACAATTATCAAAACACCTTTTGATGTGGCTTGAATAATATCCAAAATAAGTCCCTTTTAATTTGAACAATTTCAAATTAATTAATCATGAACTAAACATGAATATCGAGGAAGTTTAATAAATAAAAAAATTATTTATTTTCCAAAACATGAGACATTTATGACCTATTACTAAATAAATGTTAATTATAAACATTTTATAAATTGGCAAGAATATAAACATTATATATTCTTTCCAATGTGAACCCTTTCACTTTTTATATTAAATGGAATTTATATGATATTTCATGAATTATAAACATTTTATAATTCAATATCTATTATATAAACATTTTTATATAATTTAAATATCACACATGTTGTATTTTATAAACCCTTTGTAAATATCCTTTTTTATTTCTAAATAAACTATTTATTTTTATATCATAAAGTTGTCATTTAATTTTTTAAAAGGTATTTTAAAAATATTTATCAATTAACCATAAAAAGTTTATAGTTAATTAATTTATAGAACACTTTTATCAATTTTTATAAATATTTCAAAATATATTTATCATTATTTTTAAAAAAATTATAAATAATATAATTCAATTCATAATTGAATTCTCTTGATTAAAATACATACTTTATTTATTTTCATAAACAAGAGTAATAAATATGAACTTTTAATATTTGAAAAAGGTTAATAAAACAAATTTTATTAAGCCTAATTAATGTTATTCCCATTATAAATATGAATAACATAAATAATTAAATAAAATTTTTATTTAATTACTAAATATGAATTTTCATATTTATTTCCATACTTGAAAAATATTGTTTTATAATTAAAATGTGTTTTTCATAAAATTATAAACACCTTGATTTGTCAAAGAAGCATACACTTTGATACCACTGATGGTGATGGAATCTCAATTCCTCGTATGAATACATCAAACATAACATCCATATGAACCTATCAAAGGACTTCATTTCCCCATCTCTTTGGGAATGCAACTCTTTGCATCACAATGGAGCTCCTGGACAGAGAGTCACACTTCGTCATTGTTCATGTGTGAGAGCGCCCATAAATCAACTAACCCTTTAGCCTCTCATTTGATATCACTATTGTTGAGTATGCACTATATATATAATATGATATTTGTTGAGAAAATAAAATTGAAAATGAGAAAAATTGAATAATGGAGAAAGATGAGTAGTAAAAGAGGACAAATATTTTATTGATGATTCAAGAGTTTCCTTCTATCAGGTGTTTTCATTTTCAGGGGGGGGTTGCACTGCCTTTTATAGGTAGTGTAGAAGGGGATTGGTGGGGGTGGGCAGCCCACCCTCGTTGAATGGTATAGACATCATCTTCCTAAAACTTCCCCTGAAAGTTACATTACATTAAAAAAATTAATCTACACATCCTTATATTATATACAAACATTCTGAAGATGGTAGTTGGTAGTGTCTTTGTAAATAAATTTGCAACATTGTCGTTAGATTGAACATGTTTCATGTTGATATCTCTTTTCTTCATTAACTCTTGTGTGAAGGTGAAAAATTTTGGCGGTATATATTTTATTCGATCATTCTTGATGAATCCTTCCTTCAATTGTATGATGCACGCAACATTATCTTCAGATAAAATTGTTGGGCTACTGTCCATAGACAATCCACTTGCCACTCAAATCTGTTGAGTTATAAACCACAACCAAACACATTCTTGACATACTTCATGTAATGTTATCACTTCTGCATGATTTGAAGATGTTGTGACGAGTGTCTACTTTTGTGATCTTCGAGATATGGTCGTACCTCCTACCGTGAACACATAACCAGTTTGTGATCACGCATTATGCGGATCAAATAAATAACCTGAATCTACAAAACCACCCATCTTCCTTTCTGATTTGTTATAATAGAATAAACCCAAATCAATAGCGCCACAATGATAATGAAAAATATGTTTAATACCATTCCATTTCCTTTATGTATAAACTAAACTAAATCTTTCCAATAAATTAGTAGAAAAATATATATTAGTTCGAGTATAATTAGTAAGATACGTTAGTGTTATGATAGCACTGAGGTATGGTACTTCTGGACCAATCAACTCCTCATTTTCTTCACAAGGTTGAAATAGATCTTTCTCAATATTTAAGGACTAAACAACCATTGGAATACTTAAAGGATTCTCTTTATTTATATTAAAGTTTTTTAAGACATTTTAGTGTAATTTGACTGAGGAAAAAATATACCACTTGACGTATGATCAATTTGTAATCCAAGACAACTTGGTTTCTCCCAAGTATTTCATTTCAAATTCATCCTTTAAGTTCTTAATTGCTTCATTAATCTCTTTTTGAGTTCTGGTGATATTTAAATCATCAACATAAACAACAATGATTGCATATCCAGATTTTTCTTACTTAATAAAAACACATGGGCATATGGGGTTATTGACATACCCTTTATTTAAAAAATACACTCAAATGATTTATAATAGAGCGTACCTCTCCAGTCCATTACTTTGCTAAAATCTAGTGTTTGAGGTGTTCTGGGAGGTCAAGGTGACTTATTCCCAACACTTTTCCAAATTCCTAGTTCATGAATAGTGTTTCCAGAATAGTAGGATATTTCCAACAGCAGACTATTTCTTTTTCCAAATTTCTAGTTCATGAATAGTGTTTCCAGAATAGTAGGCTATTTCCAACAGCATGCTTTTCTTCTTTGCCAAATTTCTAGTTCATGAACAGTGTTTCCAGAATAGTAGGCTATTTCCAACAGTAGGCTAATCCCTTTTCCAAATTTCTAGTTCATGAATAGTGTTTCCAGAATAGTAGTTTATTTCCAACAGTAGTCTTTTTTCTTTTACCAAATTCCTAGTTCATGAACAGTGCTTCCAGAAAAGTAGGTTGTTTCCAACAGTAGATTATTCCCTTTTCCAAATTTCTAGTTCATGAACAGTGTTTCCAGACTTTTGAGGTTTCCAGACCAGTGAGGTTCTATAGTGTTTCCAGACCAGTGAGGTTTCCACAACGGTGAGTCCTCCAACACTTTTTCAAATTTCATGTTTGGCGTACAGTGTTTCCAGCTTCCTATAGTTTCTCCCCTTTGATGTTTCCTTTAACATAAAATGCATTTAAAGCCTCATTTTAAGGACTCTAAGGCCGAATCAAAGGCTATAACTCATGATTAATTTTTTTTTTGTAATGGTGGGGAAACCCTTACTTGGTCAAACCACGGGGTTTAATGTGATCCTCTCATTAATGGAAAAATTTAACATATCTTAAATATATGCTCATTTAAATCTTATTAAGAGAAGAGATATCATTTTTCCTTGGTTATTACTTCTTTTTCCCTGGTAAGAGATGCTTGAACCCTTCCTCTATTCCCAAGAAGTTATGGGATCAATCTTCACTCCTCGGATCATCCGTTCCTTGGGGTTTTACTACTCCTATTGCACCCCCCCCCCATTTGGGGGAAACTGGGAGGTATCAATCAAGTTACAATATAAGTTCTTTATGTGAGTAAGAAACGACGATCTTTGATCATCAAGGTAGGAAATTCTACCTTCGTCTCTCTTTTACATGCATCGTGTGGGGTGGGTATGACAATGTTTCCACAAGATAGTTGAAACCCAACCTCTAAAAAAGATAATAAACAGATGTTAAATGGAAGGGGATGGGGAAGAGATGATATTGTTATTATTCTTTTCTGTGTTGTGAATTGTACAGGCTTAAGCCTACTGAAAATCGTGGTCTTTGGTGGTCCTTGTTTGCGCACCAGTAATGCTCTGTTTTTTGGACATGGTAGTGATTAAAAAGATGCAACATGAAAAAAAAGGTTAATCACATATACCTGGCTGTTTAAATGGATGTCTGATGAAAGTAACCCCTATGTGATCACCTCGATTAAATAAATGAAAAGGAGGAACATGGTGACCAGTGTTGGTCAAATATGTAAACTACTTGATCTGTTTTAATGATATGCATGAGGAATCTGTTTGGTTCCATGTATGGGTTATGTGGTGGTGGTGTTGAGATCACAGGGTGGCACTGGTTGTGGAATAGAACCTACTGTTGAGAGTTTGATCAATTTTGGACTGGATGATCTTGTAGGAAGTTGAACTTCCTTTGGTTGTGTTGTGGTCGCAAGCTGGCGGGGATGTGGTTGAGGCATCTCCCTTTGTTTTTTCTTACAAAAAACCGCAAGTGAACTGTTAAATAATTGTTTTGATGTTTCTATTTTTTTTTTGTTCTTGCTTATGGTTGTACCTGTTATTTTCCCAGTAGTGAAGGAATAGTTGAACTGTAAATTTTTAAACATGATAACTTGAATGGGGAGTTTTGTTATTATTGTTCTGTGCATGTCGTAGGGGTATCAGTGTTGTGGCACGTGCTTGGATCTTTGTTTTAGAAGCCATAGGATGGGCAGAGTGATTTTTCAGTATTAATCATGTATTTTTCTTCATGTTTATAGTGCACCCCATCCATGTTGAGAACTTAGTGCTAAACACCCCCATCTCATGGGGGAGGGTGTTTTACATGGTTGTTAGCTTCTTTCTGCTCCCTCTCCCAAAGGTTGTGATGGCCTGAGGTGGTTACTTTATCCCAAGACTCTTCGGTCATGGTGTGTTGTTTTAGCCTAGAGCCTTCGAGTAGTTTTCTATTATGGATATGAGGCCTAGGTGTTTTCAGGCAGAATGTTCCCAAGTGACTTCAGTATGAGGCCCAGGTGTCTTCGGGTGAGAGGTGTGGTTGTAGTTTCCCAAGTGTCTTCGGGATGAGGCTCAGGTGTCTTCGGGCGAGATGGGTGACTGTTGTGGAGCCCAGGTGTGTGCGGGTAGAACTATGTGGGATGTGGTTGTGATAGGGCCCATGTGTCTGTGGGCAGGTTGTGTGGTTGTGGCCCAGGTGTTTGCAGGTAGGATATGTGGATGGTTGTGGCCTAGGTGTGTGCGGGCAGGATATGGCAGTGGAACTTGCAGGGGAGGTTTGACGCGTAGGATGTCTAGATGACCAGTGGGAGGGTGGTGTGGGGTACCCTGTAATGATGTTTTATACTACTATATACTTATCTTGCGATATTTGGGGAGTGTGCCTTGTGAGGCTGGGTGGTTAGTTTCCTTGCTCGGTGACTGGTTACTTCTGTTTTTCACGGGGCATTAGAATGTCTCCCCACTTGTGCACAAGAGATTTATGTTCCCTATTAAGTATACTTGTATGCTCACCCTACGTTTACTTTTAGGTTTCTAGGAGGGCTTTGTGGACCATGCGGGACCCTACTAATCTGGACGTTGGGAGTTTTTGTCGTCCGGTGCTCATTTTTTATACTACTGCTCCTTTTTCCTTTTTCTTTTTTTGGTATTTCACTTTGGATATTCTTGTACTTTTGTTTCAGTTTTGTTTAAAACATGCATGTGGGTTTGGCTTTGGGTTTATTTTTATACATGTTGTACCTTGGTGTTTGGTGGTTGGCTTCTCTTATCTCTCGATCTTGTTAAAATAAAAAAAAGGGTAATGCCTCCCATATTGTGAAAATATATACCCTTGGTTCTAGTCTCCACTTCAGGGCCTACTAGAGGCAGGACTCGGGGGTCATTATCTCTTCTTTTTCTTGAGGAAGGAATGGTAGGACACTTTTCCACCCATTCCCTCATCTTGCCAAAGGTGGTTCATGACATAATGGTATTAGAGGTGATGGTTGAGAGATAGGATTGATTATGGAGTTAGGAACAATGAGAATTGCATGGGATGGTAGGGCAACAGTGCTAGGCAATCTTGGTGCATGACATAGGACAGGGAAGACCATCTAGGACACGGGATTTTAGGGCCCCCCATGATCTGATGCAAGGACTCTGAGCCTACCTAACAACCAAGTGAGCCTACATTGATTGCAGGATAGAGACCTTAGTAAAGGCACATGCATTATAATGACTTGTGTTCTTACTTAAATTGGGGTGTCTTGGGGAGAAAATTTAATAAGATGATAAATAAATATTAAGTAAAATTCCTTGCTACTCGAGCTTAGACATTCCTTATTTACCTTGCAGTTATGGAACCTGGACATTGTCCACGTGTGGCATAGGCATTTGAGGCTCAGCAGGTTGTTTCGGCTAATCAGCGGAGGGCTGACCGAGAGGAGGAGGATGAGAGGTGGTAGTGGACTCTGTGTTCCTTCCAGCGATAGACCCTTCGGAAGTACGAGGGAAATGCCTCCAATGTATAAACAGAATGTTGGCTTGAGGATCTGGGGATCTCTTTCACTCAGTTCCATGCTCCAAGGGAGTACTGGGTCCCATTTGTGATCAACCAGATGAGAGGATCAGTGTGTTAGTGGTGGACGCTCTACCTTGGGGAAAAGACGGAGATAGAGGTTATGTGGGCCGTTTTTTGAGAAGGAGTTTCGAGAGGAATTCCTTTATTCTAAAAAAAATATGAGAAGAGACAAGAATTGCTCTCCCTTCAACAAGTAAGTATGTTGGTGAGGGAATTGGGGATCAAGTTCGAGGATCTCCTGCATTTTTCTTTAGAACTCTTTCTGGATGAAAAGTCTCGGGCGAGACATTTAGAGGAGGCGCTTCGACCATATCTTCAGTATGTTGTTACTCCCTTTACCCTATCGACGTACTTGGAAGTGCAGAAGAAGGATGGGGTGGTGGAAAGGATGCACTCGTGAGGAGGTGTGCCACGAGAGGGGAGCCATCTGACCTCATCAAAGGGAAAGATAGTCAGCAACAGATCTCCAACGACATGGGCTTCCAGGTTTCGACCAGCGGGGAGTAGGCCTCAGCAGTTCTAGTTTCGATCCTCTGGTCCTTTCCCTTTTCCTATGGGCCCAGGACTGAGATTCTTTTCTTGTGGCCAGTGCCCAGCTCAATCTCAGTATGATGGGGGTGGGCAGGTTCAGCACCCACCTCAGCAATAGTTTCCAGCGAGGCCTTTTCAGTAGCATACCCTTGCTCCTCTGAGGGTAGATGTTGTGGGGGAAGACCGACCTTAGGGTGCTACTTAGGGACCTCAACCGGGGCATGGTCTAGGAGTTGGTCGATAGCAGAGAGGCAGAGGAGCTGGGTGCGGACAGTTGCACACTACAGAGTTAGTAGTGCCAGCGGGGCCGAAGGTCATTCAAGGTACGATATGTTTATTCATCACTCTTGTTTCTACTTTGTTTGATTTGGGGGAATCACACTCCTTTATTTCACCTAATATTTACCATGCTCTGGGTCTGGATGCAGAAAGACTTCTCATGCCCCTGGTGTTGAGTACACTAGTTGGAGGTTATACTATTTTGTTTTATGTTTGTCGGGGATGTAGACAGATGTTAGAGCCACATCAGTCTAGTGGGGATCTTCTTCTATTGAAGATGCAGCCATATGATGTCATTATAGGCATCGACTGGTTGGTCTCTCTTTGTGTTGTTATCAACTAATTCCGAATAAGAGTCGTGTTTTCCGAAAAGGAAGGTCAGCGTGTGGCTTTTTTCGGTGAGCGGAGTTGTCAGATGGGAAGCCGGCGTGTGGTGCCTCTTCTTTCTATATTGTTTGGACTGTCAGTGGAGTTGGAAGATGCAGAGATGGTGATAGTTCCGGGGCTTTTCAGAAATTTTCTGGATATCTTTCTTGAGGAGGTTGTGACTCTACCCCCTTAATGTGATGTTGAGTTCGGGATAGACTTACAACCTGGTGCTCGTCCGGTTTCAATGGCTCCCTATCGGATGACGCCTTCTGAGTTGCGAGAGTTTCAGATTCAAATTAACGACCTGATAAAGAAGGGTTTTGTCCAACCTAGCGTGTCGCCATGGGGTGCTCCGATTTTGTTTGTGAAGAAGGCAGGTGGTGGTATCAGGTTGTGCATAGACTATTGGAGGTTGAATTAGGTAACAGTCAAGAACTGTTACCCTCTCCCAAGGATAGATGATATATTCGACCAATTTAAGGGAGTAGGATGGTTCTCTAAGATCAATTTGTGGTCTGAATATCACCAGCCGAGGGTGAAGGAGAGTGATATCTCGAAGACGGCTTTCAGGGGTAGGTATGGGCACTTTTAGTTTGTAGTTATGTTGTTCGATGTCACGAATGCACCAGCCATGTTCATGAGCCTCATGAACTCTATTTTCCGCAATTTTCTAGACCTGTTCGTTATTGTATCCATCAACGACATTCTGATCTACTCTAGTTCATAAGAGGAGCACATTGAGCATTTCAGAATAGTCTTGGAGGTCCTTCAACACAACCATCTCTATAGTAAGTTGTCCAAGTGTAAGTTCTTGACATGAGAAGTGACTTCCTTGGACACGTGGCATCTCAGCAAGGGGTAGAAGTGTACTCGTTGAAGGTGGAGGCAATTATTTCTTGGGTAACACCCAAGAATGTGGCAGAAGTTCGTAGTTTCCTGGGCTTGGCAGGCTATTAGTGGAGGTTTGTGCCTAAATTATCTCGAGTTGCAGCTCCATTAATGGATTTGACTAGAAAGGACCATGCTTTCTCATGGAATGAGCAGTGTCAGGCAGCTTTCAGCTATCTGAAGGAGAAACTAGTCAGCGCTCCAGTGCTCAGGTTGCCAGAGGAAGGAGTTTTGTTTGAGGTGTTTTGTGATGCTTATAGTCTTGGTTTGGGATGTGTGTTGATGCAGCAGTGGGGAGTGATATTTTATGGGTCTAGGTAGTTACATGTTCATGAGTGTAATTATTCCATCCATGATCTGAAGTTTGTAGCAGTAGTGTTCTCATTGAAGTTGTGGCAACATTACCTCATTGGGGAGCACTTTGTGGTCTTCACCGATCACAAGAGTTTAAGGTATATATTTTCCCAGTAGGATCTGAATTTGAAGTAGCGTAGATGGGTGGAGTTTCTACAAGACTATGACTTCAAGGTATCTTACACCGAAGGTAAGGGGAACATTGTGGCTGATTCCTTGAGTAGAAAATTGTAGAAGGAAGTAGTTCAAGAGTCTGTAGATGCTTGGAGAGCAATGGGAGAATTGGTTACCTTGCACCTAGATGTGAGGGAGGATGGTGGTAGATAATGTTTGTTTTATATGACGGTATAGTCATCTTTGATGTGGCAGGTGGAGGATTCTCAGTGGGGAGACTCAGAGGATGGTCAGAATCAGATGCTTTTCTATGGAAGGTTGTTTGTTCCAGAGTCTATGTGTGGGGAAGTTCTTCTTGATTTCCATAGATAAGCCCTAGTGGTACACCCCATAGTTTCCAAGATGTATCGAGGCTTGAGGGGATGGTTTTGGTGGACTGGGGTGAAGCAGGCAGTGGCGGAGTTTGTGGCAAAGTGTCTGGTGTGTCAGCGGGTAAAGGATGAACATCGTGTTCTTGGAGGTTTGTTATAGCCTTTAGATGTCCCCGAGTGTAAGTGGGATGACATATCAATGGATTTCGTCATAGGTATACCTAGGACTCATGGAGGCTATGATGCTATCTGGGTAGTGGTGGATCGGCTGACGAAATCGGATCACTTCTTGGCGATCAAGGAGTTGAGCCCGGTGAGTGCCTTAGCACAGAGGTACGTAGATGATGTGGTGCGGCTGCATAGAGTTTTGAGGTCTATTGTCTCATATCGGGATACACAGTTTACCTCACGATTCTGTAGGGGATTGCAGCATGCTTTTGGCACCCAACTACGCCTTAGCACTACCTTCCACCCCCAGACAGATGGGCAAACAGAGCGAACTATCCAGATGTTGGAGGACATGCTACGGGCATGTGTTATGGATTTTGGGGGATCATGGGTATGACACTTGCCTCTGGTAGAGTTTTACTACAGCAATAGATATCACTCTACCATTGGCATGGCACCTTTTGAGGCTTTGTACGGAAGGTCGTGTCATTCACTCGTGTGTTGAACAGAGGTTGGTGAGGCAGGTGTTCTTGGGACGGAGGTGGTGCAGAGCACTACAGAGAAATTTCAGCATGTGCATGAGAGGATGAAGACAGCTCAGGACCGGAAGAAGTTATATGCCGATTGTAGGAGGAGGCCTTTAGATTTTGAGTTCAGAGACCATGTGTTCTTAAAGGTTACCCCTCGTCGTGGGCAGTGAAGGTTCAGTCATGGGAGTAAGATTTCTCCCCGGTTTGTTGGTCCTTTCTAGGTATTGGCTCGTGTTGGAGTCATGGCGTATCAGATAGCACTTCCCCCACATATGAGCTAGATACATGATGTTTTCCATGTATCACAGCTCTGTCATTATCTTTATGATGAATCACATGTCATCGATTGGAGTGAGATCGATGTTGACGATGATGCGATCTTCGAGGAGCGGTCGGTAAAGATCCAGGACCGCAAGGAGAAGGTGTTTTGTGGGCATTCTATTCCCTTGGTTTATGTCTTGTGGTGACACGGTGGCGTCAAGGAGAGTACTTGGGATCAGGATTGCCAGATGCGTGTCCAGTACCTAGAGATGTTTTAAGTTGTTGTGCTGAGTTTTTCTTTGATGCTTTCATTTTTTTGTATTGTTGATGTGATGTTATGCTTGACTTGTTTGGATATGGAATGATTGTCCCCTTGTTCTCTGGATGTGTGTGATGTGTCTGAATGTGTGGGGAAGGGAGAACCTGACTCCTAATTAGGACTCATTAATGTGGATGCGATTAAACCCATGCAGGTGAGTCAGTGCCACCTAAAGCGGATAATATTCTGACATGTAGGAAGGAACACCCTAACCCATGTGTCGTGAAAGTGTGATCTTTGGGGTTGGTGTAGCTGTTTCAATATGATAACTCTTGGGGGGATTGTTCTCAGATGTCGAGGTTTTGTTCCAGCTTTCGAACAACTCAGGGTGGTTTTCCCCTGAGAGGTATCTTACAGGGTGGTTGTTTGGACCCCTATTTTCTTCTAGGTTGGTTTTGAATTCTCAAGGATGATAATGTTTTGAGAGGTATCTAATGTAATGTCCAGGACCTCTCTGGTCCATTACTTTGCTTAAATCTAGTGTTTGAGGTGTTCTGGGAGGTCAAGGTGACTTATTCCCAACACTTTGCCAAATTCCTAGTTCATGAACAGTGTTTCCAGAACAGTAGGCTATTTCCAACATCAGGCTATTTTCTTTGCCAAATTTCTAGTTCATGAACAGTGTTTCCAGAACAGTAGGCTATTTCCAACAACAGGCTATTCCCTTTGCCAAATTTCTAGTTCATGAATAGTGTTTATAGAACAGTAGGCTATTTCTAACAACAGCCTTTTTCCTTTTCCAAATTCATAGTTCATGAATAGTTTTTCCATAATAGTAGGCTATTTTCAACAGTAGGCTATTCCCTTTTCCAAATTTCTAGTTCATCAACAGTGTTTCCAGACCAATAATGTTTCCAGACCAGTGAGGTTCTACAGTGTTTCCAGACCAGTGAGGTTTCCAGAACAGTGAGTCCTCCAACACTTTGTCAAATTTCATGTTTGGTGTACAATGTTTCCAGCTTCCTACATTTTCTCCCCTTTGATGTTTCCCTTGACGTAAAATGCATTTAAATCCTTTTTTTAAGGACTCTAAGCCGATTCAAAGTCCATAACTCCTGTTTTAATTTTTTTTTGTAATGGTGGGTAAACCCTTACTTGGTCAAACCATGGGGTTTAATGTGATCCTCTCATTAATGAAAAAATTTAGCATATCTTAAATTGTTGCTTCATTAAATCTTATTAAGGGACTAGATATCCTTTTTCCTTGGTTTTTCCTTCTTATTCCCTGGTGCGAGACACTCGAACCCTTCCTCTATTACCAAGAAGTCATGGGATCAATCTACACTCCTCGGATCATCCCTTCCTTGGGGTTTCACTACTCCTATTATACCCCCTATTTTGGGGAAATCAGGAGGTATCAATCAAGTTCCAATATAATTTCTTGACATGAGGAAGAAATGATGATCTTTGATCATCAAGGTAGGAAATTCTACCTTTGTCTCTCTTTTACGTGTATCATGTGGGGTGGGTATGAAAATTTTTCTACGAGGCAGTTGAAACTAGACCTCTAACAAAGATAATAAATGGTTGTTAAATGGAAGGGGGATGGGGTAGAGATGATGTCGTTATTATTCTTTTCTGCGTTGTGAATTGTATAGGCTTAAGCCTATTGAAAATCGTGGTTGTTGGTGGTATTTGTTTGCGCACTAGTAATGTCGTGTTTTCTAGACATGGTAGTGATTAAAAAGGTGCAACATGAAGAAAAAAAAGGTTAATCACATATACCTAGATGTTTAAATGGATTCTTCATGAAAGTAACCCATGTGTGATCACCCTAGTTAAACAAATGAAAAGGAGGAACATGGTGACCAGTGTTGGTCGAATATGTAAACTGCTTTTTCTATTTTAATGATATGCATGAGGAATATGTTTGGTGCCCTGTACGGGTTATGTGGTGGTGTTGTTGAGATCACGGGGTGGCACTGGTTTTGAAATAGAACCTACTGTTGAGATTTTGATCGATTATGGACGGGATGATCTTGTAGGCAACTGAACTGTCTTTGGTTGTGTTGTGGCCGCAAGCTGGCGGGGACGTGGTTGAGGCATATCCCTTTTTTTTTTGCTTATAAGAAAAACTGCAAGTGAACTGTTAAATCGCTTCTTTGTTATTTCTATTTTATTGTTGTTCCTACTTATGGTTGTGTCTATTAGTTTCCCATTAGTGAAGGAATAGTTTAACTGTAAATTTTCAAACACGATAACTTGATCAGGGAGTTTTGGGATTGTTGTTCTATGCATGTCGTATGGGTAGCAGTGTTGTGGAACGTTCTTAGATATTTGTTTTAGAATCCATAGGATGGGCAGGGTGCTTTTTTAGTATTAATCATGTATTTTTCTTCATGTTTAAAGCACACCCCACCCATATTGAGCGCTTAGTGCCAAACACCCCCATCTCATGGGGGGGTGCTTTCCTTGGTCGTTAGCTCCTTTTTGGATCCCTCTCCCAGTGGTTGTGATGGCCTGAGGTGGTTACTTTAGCTCAAGACTCTTCAGGAATGGTGTGTTGTTTTAGTCCAGAACCTTCGGGAAATTTTTTGTTATGGATATGAAGCTGAGTTGTTTTCAGGCAGAATGTTCCCAAGTGTCTTCGAGATAAGGCCCAGGTGTCTTCGAGCTAGAGGTGTGGTTGTAGTTTTGCAGGTGTCTTCGGGATGAGGCTCAGGTGTCTTCGAGTGAGATGTGTGACTGTTGTGGAGCCCAGGTGTGTGCGGGTAGAACTGTGTGGGATGTGGTTGTGATAGGGCCCAGGTGTCTATGGGCAGGTTGTGTGGTTGTGGCCCAGGTGTTTGTGGGTAGGATATGTGGATGGTTGTGGCCTAGGTGTGTGCGGGTGGGATATGGCAGTGGAACTTGCGGGAGAGGTTTGACGCGTAGGATGTCTAGATGACCAGTGGGAGGGTGGTGTGGGGTACCCTGTAATGATGTACTATACTACTATATACTTGGATTTCGATATTTGGGGAGTGTGCCTTGTGAGGTTGGGTGGTTAGTTTCCTTTCTCGGTGTCTGGTTACTTCTGTTTTTCACGGAACATTAGAATGTATCCCCACTTGTGCATGAGAGCTTTAGGTTCCCTACTAAGTATACTTGTATGATCACCCTACATTTACTTTCAGGTTTCCAGGAGGGATTTGAGGACCGTGCGGGACCCTTCTAGTATGGACGTTGGGATTTATTGCTGGCTGGTGCTCATTTTTCCTGCTGCTACTCAGTTTTCCTTTTTCTTTTTTCGGTATTGCACTTTGGAGATTCTTGTACTTTTGTTTCAGTTTTGTTTAAAACATGCATGTGGGTTTGGTTTTGGGTTTGTTTTTATACATATTGTACCTTGGTGTTTGGTGGTTGTCTTCTCTTATCTCCCAATCTTTTTAAAATAAAAAAAGGGTAATTCCTCCCATATTGTGAAAATATATACCCTTGGTGCTAGTCGCAACTTCGGGGCCCACTGGAGGTGGGAATCGGGGGTCATTATCTTGTATTCATCTTAAGGAAGGGTGGGGTACTTTGTCTCCCCTTCCCTCATCTTTTCAAAGGCGGGTCGTGACACGATTATACCACATACACCCAGATTGTTTTAATCCATACATGAATTGCTGCAATTTAATTGAATATAGGTCTTTGGGTTTTGATTTCAATACTTTAAGTATCTTGAATCCTTTTGGAATTCTCAAATATATACTGCTATCAAGTAAATCATATAAATAAGTTGTAACAACATCCATAAGACGCATATGATCATTCTCAGCTACTACAAGGCTAATTAGATATCGAAAAGTTATGGCATCCATAATAGGAGAATATGTATCTTAATAATCAATTATAGGTCTCTGAGAATAACCTTGTGCAACAAGATGAGTTTGGTATCTTACAATATCGTTTTTATCATTACGCTTACGCACGAAAACCCATTTATATCCAATAGGTTTCACAACTTCTTGTGTGAGCACGATATGCCCAAAAACTCTTCTCCTATTAAGTGAATTTAATTCAACTTTAATTGCGTCTTTCCATTTATTACAATCAGGTTATTTTTTATATTCCATAACAGACCTTGGTTTAGGGTCTTCATTTTTTATATCATGTGACATAGAATTTGAAAATATTTCATCAATATTTTCCATATTACTCTGATTCCATATATCACCTGTAGTGGTATAATCAAGAGAGATCTAATTATTTTCCAAACCTTCAGGGTTTTCTATATCCTGTGAATTCTCTTTATGATTCTCATAATGTGTTTCTTTAAGAACACTTAAATTACGTGTTTCTTCTAGAACATACGCCTCTATAATGGGGTTTTCAATTATACTAATCCCTTTTCTTTTTTGAGGATTTTTATGCTTAGATCCAATTGGTCTTCCACACTTCAAGTGTGTTTTTGAGATTTCTGTAACATCATTATGTAATTGTGTCTTCGAGACATCAATTCTAGCTGGTGCATTTACAGCCAATATGTGTGATTTAGTCATGCCCTTTGAATCAGTAAATGCATCAGGCAATTGATTTGTTAGTTCATGAAAATGTAAAATATTGTTCACTTCCATATCACACTATTGGGTGGGAGGATCGAGAAAATATAATGTTTGCACATTCCAGAAAATGTTCTCCCTTTGTTTCTTTTCTCCCCCTAATAATGAGATTACTTCTTCATTGAAGTAACAATCAAAAAATGTGTTGTAAATACATCACCAGTTTGTGGCTCAAGATATCTGATGATAGATGAGGATCCATATCCTACATATATTCTCATCCTCCTTTGAGGTATCATCTTTGTACGTTGTGGGGGAGAAATTGGTACATATACTACACAGCCAAAGATTCTTAAGTGAGAGATGTCGAGATCTTAGCCAAAAGCCAATTATAGTGGAGAGTGTTTATGATATGCACTTGGTATGATGTGAATTAATGTCAAGAAATGCGATATTGCATTACCCCATATGAAGCTTGACAACTTTGTTCTCATTATTAATGGTCTAGCAATAAGTTGGCGGCGTTTTATCAGTGATTCAGCTAAACCATTTTGTGTATACACATGGGCGACTGGATGCTCCACATTGATCTCCATTGCCATACAATAATCATTGAAATATTGAGAGTAAAACTCTCCATCATTATTGACCTTAATTTCATGATGAAATTATCAGGGAATTGTGCTCTCAATTTAATTATTTAGGCAAGAAAATGTGAAAACGCAACATTACGAGTGGAGAGCAATCATACATGTGACCATCTACTAGATGCATCAACTAATACCATAAAATATTTAAATGGCCCACACGATGGATGAAATTTTCCACATATATCCCCTTGAATCCATTCAATAAAGGTTGGAATTTCGGCCTTAATTTTAGGTGGAGATGGTCTCACAATCAATTTTCCAAGAAAATAAGCCTCGCATGGAATTTTTCTTAGTGGAGAGGTCTGTAGGACCTTTACTGAATTCCTATGAGAACTTTCAATTATTTTTCCTGAAACAGGATGACCTAATCGATCATGACACAAATTAACGATTTGTAGTCCATTATTTAATACCATATGTGTTTCAATTGCACTTATATATGTATAATGCAATCCAGATGATAATTTTGGTAGTTTTTCTAGTACATGGATTTTACTGAATTTATTAATGGTAATGCATGTGTACTTTTCATTTCTCTCAGATATAGTCTAAGTATCATACTCATGCTAGTATATATCATTAAAACTTAACAAGTTTCTTTTGAACTTTGGGGATAACAATGCATCTCTTATAAAAAATTGTGTCCCATTGGGTAAAGAAAAACTCGTTTCACCAGTCTCTTCTATCAAATATGCAGGACCTGATATACTATTCACAATTGGTCTTGTTGATCTAAGATTAGAAAAATATTTTTTATTCATAAGAATTGTATGCATTGTTGCACTATCTGGCATGTAAATATCTATCCTGTTTAAGAAATCCATTTCAATGATTCAAAGTAAAGATAATAATATTATAAGAAACACCTTGTGAAATTCAAAAAGAACAATATCCAAAATATAAAGCATATAGAACAAAAACAAAATATCATTTATCATAAGGACTATAATTTTTCTGAATTATTTCCAACTATCATCTCATCAAATTCACAAGTAAAATCACTCACTTTAAGGTAAGTGAAAATCATCATTTAATGGCTTGTGATTCTTAGTAAAATTTACCTCATTTTCTTTCCCTTTATAGGATGTCTCAACAAAGTGTTGTTCATTCTTCTTTGATTCAAGAGATGCTTTATAGAGCTTACAAAGATGCTATGGGGTTCGGAAAACTCGAAACCAATGTCCCTTAGAACCACACCTGTAGTAGGAATCTTCAAGATTCCTCAGAGTGTTTGAGCTTATATTTCTTTGATTCTGATATTCATTTTGAGCAGGCCCATGGTTGTGACCACATCCTCGACCGTGTCTACCACCAAAACCACATCCACCATGAGAATCATGTCCTCGACTTCTTCTGTGATTATTTTCATGAAATATAGCATTTGCTTCAGGAAATGCTACTACTGAACCAATAGGACGAGACCGATGAATTTTAATCAAAATATCGATGTTCTTCTCTGTTATAAGTAATGATGGTATGAGATCAGAATATTTTATATACCCTCACGATCAATATTGTTGTTGTAGGGTGATGTGAGATGTATGAAATGTCGTATATGGCTTTTCAAGCATATTGACATCTGTAATCCCAATACCGGAGTACTTTAGCTGTGATACAATTCTATACATGGCAGAATTGTAATCACTGACCCTTTTAAAGTCTTGGAAGCGTAAAGCATTCCATTCATTACGGATTACCGGAAGAATAACTTCTTTTTTATGATCATACCTCTCTTTCAAACTCTTCCAAAGCTTGCATGGATCTCTTTCTGTGAGGTATTTGTTAGGCGGAGAAAAACGGGAAGGATGGCAAGAGGGGGGGGGAAATTGCCTTTTAAAAAATGATAAACAAATTAAAATCAAAGTAAAGAATGCAGCGGAAATAAAAGAGGCAAGACACAAGAAATTGATAACGGAGTTCGGCCAAAACCCGGCCTACGTCTCCGCTCCCAACTCAACCGTTGAGAGATTCTACCGCTTGCTTTTCAATGGTTTTAGCAAGAAACCCACTAGGCTTTGAGGTAGCACTAGAACCTATTACAGCTTGCTTTTGAATTGGTTTAGCAAGAACCCACTTGCTTTTGATGGTTGAGCAAGAACCCACTAGCCTTCTTACAGGTGAAGGCTAGCTCACCTATGACACAAGCCTTTTAAAAGGAAAGGCTTGAAGAAACCTCTTCACACCTTAATGGTGATGTGAAACCCAAAAGAAAGAGGGGATAAGAAAAGTTTGGGGTTTGTAGGCACAAACCCAATTTTAAGCTCAAAATAAATAAAACACTAAAAACCGTATTGGGAGAAGCCTTGGGCGCCTTTGATTGATTGGATATGTTGAAGGCCGCTTCCAAGCTTCTTTGGAGGAGCTCCTTGGATGTGGAAGTTGTTGGAGCAAGGTGGGTTCCTTGAAGGAAGTCCGCCGGAGGTACGCCAAATGATGAACAACGTGTCCGTGGGCTTTGTATATGATCCGGTTGGTGTCCGGGGCTTCCTTGGCCTTTATTTATAGGCATGGAACCCTTGGGGAGTCTTCGGAGCCGTTGTAAAGGGCCTCGGAGCCGTTGGAGGCCAAAAGGGAGTTGACTGGTCAAAGCCAACGGCTAGTTTGACTGGGCTACCGGCTGGCCGGTACAGCTCCACCGGCTGGCCGGTGCCTTGGCAGAGGAGAAGAATTTTGGTCCAGGCTCTACCGGCTGACCGGTGGAGGAGCCACCGGCTGGCCGGTGGGGAGACAGTAGCTGGCCCATTGGTCTGGGTGCCACCGGCTGGCCGGTGACAGAGCCACCGGCTGACCGGTGGAACCTGGCAATGGGCAATGCCTCTGCCAGGTCCACCGGCTGGCCGGTGCTATCACACCGGTTGGCCGGTGGACTGAAATTCAGTCCACTTCTTGATTCTTTCTTGGGCCATTTTCTTGGCAACCTTGTGCCTATCATTCAAAAACACTTCAAACAATGTTAGACAAATAAGTGGGTGATTGTGATCATGAAAATCAAACCACGAGGGATACGAGAGGTACAACAATCTCCCTCTATTTTGATGATCACAATCACCTAAACAATTAATGTAAAATACTGAAATTGAAAACATTCTTAAAGTATAGTTTGAAAATAAATCAAAGCATGATAGAAAATATTCTCCCCCAATCAATCAAGAAATTTCTCCCCCTTTGTGATTATTAAAATAGCACGGGGCATAAAACTTGATTGAGGGAAACTTTAAACAAGATGGAGATTTTAAACCAATTGAAAATTTTTGAAATTTGAATTGAAAGTTTTGAATCAAGAATTCAATAACAGTTTGAATTGAAAGTTTTGAATCAAAAAACAATTGAAATTTGAAATTTAAAACCAAATGAAATTTTTGAAATTGAGAGTTTTGAAAAAAAATGAATTTAAATTGAAAAATGAATCGAAAGAGATTTTTGAATTTAAGAAAATTTCTCCCCCTAAATAAAAACAATAAGTCACCGGGGATAGGAATTTTGAAAAGAGACAATTTTAGGCCCGGAGAGACTCGCTAGAAGGGATTTTTCAATCCATACTTGTCTCATGGTGGGTCTTCTCCTATTGAATTCGTCCGAAAAGTAAATGGATTTAGGCATACCATAACGGGCATTTTTGCAATCGCATTCATAAATTAGGTGCCCGGATTTCTTACAATAATTACAAAATTTAAAACTAGAGCTCCCCCTTACAAAAACAGTGGGTGCATGGGAGGAGGAAGCTACATTGGTATATCCTAGCCCTTGGGTGGTTCTTGAAATTCGTTGGGAACCAAGCAATTTTGAAAGATTTTGTTCCCCTTGGGTGAATTTGGCTAGGGATTCTCTAAGGTCCTTGATGGTTGATTCCAAAGAATCAACATTTGGGAAATTTTGGATTTTTAGGGAGAGTTCCTCCTTCTCTTTGAGAAGTTGTTCTTTTTCGGAGGAAAGATTTTTGAAATTATTTTTTAAAGCAACAAATTTTGAAGAGAGTTCATGAAAACCATTTTCTAATTGGTCTCTAGCATGTTGGAGTTCTTCATATGATAAATGATTAAAAGAATTAGAAGAACTAGAGGATGATGAGGAAGAAGAGTCGGAAGATGATACCTCATGTTTTGCCATTAGGCATTTTTTACCTTGGTCGCTCGAGGAGAAGGAGGAGAAGGAGGAGCCATCACTCCATGTTGCCTTTGAAGCCTTCTTCTTTTTCTTCCTCTTGGCCCTTTTATTGTGAGGTGGGCAAGCGGGATTGAATTTTTCGTCGAGTTCTTGCTCTTGAGCGGGTTCTTGCTTTGGAGCCTTGCTAGTACCTTCATGGGTTAGCTCTAAATATTTCCAAATATCATAAGAGGTAGTGCAAGAAGAAATACAATTAAATATATTACGGTCTAAGCCACAATGAAGAGCATTCATGGCTTTGCCATCAAGCTCGAAATTTGCAATGTCGGCGGGGGTCCATTTAGACTCATCGGGAGAAGAGAGCGTAAAATCATGCATAACAATTCTAAAAATAGGATAGCTAATGCTTTTAAGAAAAGTTGACATGCGGGTTTTCCAAAAAGTATAATCGGCTCCATCAAATAATGGAGCACGATCCAAAGAATGACCTTCGAGGGTTGGAGAAGAAGAAGCGGTAGAAGCCATCAAAAAGGATCTTTAATTTGAAACCGGTTAGGGAATTATTCAAATTATCCCTCTGATACCAATTGTTAGGCGGAGAAAAACGGGAAGGATGGAAAGAGGGGGGGGGGAAATTGCCTTTTAAAAAATGATAAACAAATTAAAATCAAAGTAAAGAATGCAGCGGAAATAAAAGAGGCAAGACACAAGAAATTGATAACGGAGTTCGGCCAAAACCCGACCTACGTCTCCGCTCCCAACTCAACCGTTGAGAGATTCTACCGCTTGCTTTTCAATGGTTTTAGCAAGAAACCCACTAGGCTTTGAGGTAGCACTAGAACCTATTACAGCTTGCTTTTGAATTGGTTTAGCAAGAACCCACTTGCTTTTGATGGTTGAGCAAGAACCCACTAGCCTTCTTACAGGTGAAGGCTAGCTCACCTATGACACAAGCCTTTTAAAAGGAAAGGCTTGAAGAAACCTCTTCACACCTTAATGGTGATGTGAAACCCAAAAGAAAGAGGGGATGAGAAAAGTTTGGGGTTTGTAGGCACAAACCCAATTTTAAGCTCAAAATAAATAAAACACTAAAAACCGTATTGGGAGAAGCCTTGGGCGCCTTTGATTGATTGGATATGTTGAAGGCCGCTTCCAAGCTTCTTTGGAGGAGCTCCTTGGATGTGGAAGTTGTTGGAGCAAGGTGGGTTCCTTGAAGGAAGTCTGCCGGAGGTACGCCAAATGATGAACAACGTGTCCGTGGGCTTTGTATATGATCCGGTTGGTGTCCGGGGCTTCCTTGGCCTTTATTTATAGGCATGGAACCCTTGGGGAGTCTTCGGAGCCGTTGTAAAGGGCCTCGGAGCCGTTGGAGGCCAAAAGGGAGTTGACTGGTCAAAGCCAACGGCTAGTTTGACTGGGCTACCGGCTGGACGGTACAGCTCCACCGGCTGGCCGGTGCCTTGGCAGAGGAGAAGAATTTTGGTCCAGGCTCTACCGGCTGACCGGTGGAGGAGCCACCGGCTGGCCGGTGGGGAGACAGTAGCTGGCCCATTGGTCTGGGTGCCACCGGCTGGCCGGTGACAGAGCCACCGGCTGACCGGTGGAACCTGGCAATGGGCAATGCCTCTGCCAGGTCCACCGGCTGGCCGGTGCTATCACACCGGTTGGCCGGTGGACTGAAATTCAGTCCACTTCTTGATTCTTTCTTGGGCCATTTTCTTGGCAACCTTGTGCCTATCATTCAAAAACACTTCAAACAATGTTAGACAAATAAGTGGGTGATTGTGATCATGAAAATCAAACCACGAGGGATACGAGAGGTACAACAATCTCCCCCTATTTTGGTGATCACAATCACCTAAACAATTAATGTAAAATACTGAAATTGAAAACATTCTTAAAGTATAGTTTGAAAATAAATCAAAGCATGATAGAAAATATTCTCCCCCAATCAATCAAGAAATTTCTCCCCCTTTGTGATTATCAAAATAGCACGGGGCATAAAACTTGATTGAGGGAAACTTTAAACAAGATGGAGATTTTAAACCAATTGAAATTTTTTGAAATTTGAATTGAAAGTTTTGAATCAAGAATTCAATAACAGTTTGAATTGAAAGTTTTGAATCAAAAAACAATTGAAATTTGAAATTTGAAACCAAATGAAATTTTTGAAATTGAGAGTTTTGAAAAAAAATGAATTTAAATTGAAAAATGAATCGAAAGAGATTTTTGAATTTAAGAAAATTTCTCCCCCTAAATAAAAACAATAAGTCACCGGGGATAGGAATTTTGAAAAGAGACAATTTTAGGCCCGGAGAGACTCGCTAGAAGGAATTTTTCAATCCATACTTGTCTCATGGTGGGTCTTCTCCTATTGAATTCGTCCGAAAAGTAAATGGATTTAGGCATACCATAACAGGCATTTTTGCAATCGCATTCATAAATTAGGTGCCCGGATTTCTTACAATAATTACAAAATTTAAAACTAGAGCTCCCCCTTACAAAAACAGTGGGTGCATGGGAGGAGGAAGCTACATTGGTATATCCTAGCCCTTGGGTGGTTCTTGAAATTCGTTGGGAACCAAGCAATTTTGAAAGATTTTGTTCCCCTTGGGTGAATTTGGCTAGGGATTCTCTAAGGTCCTTGATGGTTGATTCCAAAGAATCAACATTTGGGAAATTTTGGATTTTTAGGGAGAGTTCCTCCTTCTCTTTGAGAAGTTGTTCTTTTTCGGAGGAAAGATTTTTGAAATTCTTTTTTAAAGCAACAAATTTTGAAGAGAGTTCATGAAAACCATTTTCTAATTGGTCTCTAGCATGTTGGAGTTCTTCATATGATAAATGATTAAAAGAATTAGAAGAACTAGAGGATGATGAGGAAGAAGAGTCGGAAGATGATACCTCATGTTTTGCCATTAGGCATTTTTTACCTTGGTCGCTCGAGGAGAAGGAGGAGAAGGAGGAGCCATCACTCCATGTTGCCTTTGAAGCCTTCTTCTTTTTCTTCCTCTTGGCCCTTTTATTGTGAGGTGGGCAAGCGGGATTGAATTTTTCGTCGAGTTCTTGCTCTTGAGCGGGTTCTTGCTTTGGAGCCTTGCTAGTACCTTCATGGGTTAGCTCTAAATATTTCCAAATATCATAAGAGGTAGTGCAAGAAGAAATACAATTAAATATATTACGGTCTAAGCCACAATGAAGAGCATTCATGGCTTTGCCATCAAGCTCGAAATTTGCAATGTCGGCGGGGGTCCATTTAGACTCATCGGGAGAAGAGAGCGTAAAACCATGCATAACAATTCTAAAAATAGGATAGCTAATGCTTTTAAGAAAAGTTGACATGCGGGTTTTCCAAAAAGTATAATCGGCTCCATCAAATAATGGAGCACGATCCAAAGAATGACCTTCGAGGGTTGGAGAAGAAGAAGCGGTAGAAGCCATCAAAAAGGATCTTTAATTTGAAACCGGTTAGGGAATTATTCAAATTATCCCTCTGATACCAATTGTTAGGCGGAGAAAAACGGGAAGGATGGCAAGAGGGGGGGAAATTGCCTTTTAAAAAATGATAAACAAATTAAAATCAAAGTAAAGAATGCAGCGGAAATAAAAGAGGCAAGACACAAGAAATTGATAACGGAGTTCGGCCAAAACCCGGCCTACGTCTCCGCTCCCAACTCAACCGTTGATAGATTCTACCGCTTGCTTTTCAATGGTTTTAGCAAGAAACCCACTAGGCTTTGAGGTAGCACTAGAACCTATTACAGCTTGCTTTTGAATTGGTTTAGCAAGAACCCACTTGCTTTTGATGGTTGAGCAAGAACCCACTAGCCTTCTTACAGGTGAAGGCTAGCTCACCTATGACACAAGCCTTTTAAAAGGAAAGGCTTGAAGAAACCTCTTCACACCTTAATGGTGATGTGAAACCCAAAAGAAAGAGGGGATGAGAAAAGTTTGGGGTTTGTAGGCACAAACCCAATTTTAAGCTCAAAATAAATAAAACACTAAAAACCGTATTGGGAGAAGCCTTGGGCGCCTTTGATTGATTGGATATGTTGAAGGCCGCTTCCAAGCTTCTTTGGAGGAGCTCCTTGGATGTGGAAGTTGTTGGAGCAAGGTGGGTTCCTTGAAGGAAGTCCGCCGGAGGTACGCCAAATGATGAACAACGTGTCCGTGGGCTTTGTATATGATCTGGTTGGTGTCCGGGGCTTCCTTGGCCTTTATTTATAGGCATGGAACCCTTGGGGAGTCTTCGGAGCCGTTGTAAAGGGCCTCGGAGCCGTTGAAGGCCAAAAGGGAGTTGACTGGTCAAAGCCAACGGCTAGTTTGACTGGGCTACCGGCTGGCCGGTACAGCTCCACCGGCTGGCCGGTGCCTTGGCAGAGGAGAAGAATTTTGGTCCAGGCTCTACCGGCTGACCGGTGGAGGAGCCACCGGCTGGCCGGTGGTGAGACAGTAGCTGGCCCATTGGTCTGGGTGCCACCGGCTGGCCGGTGACAGAGCCACCGGCTGACCGGTGGAACCTGGAAATGGGCAATGCCTCTGCCAGGTCCACCGGCTGGCCGGTGCTATCACACCGGTTGGCCGGTGGACTGAAATTCAGTCCACTTCTTGATTCTTTCTTGGGCCATTTTCTTGGCAACCTTGTGCCTATCATTCAAAAACACTTCAAACAATGTTAGACAAATAAGTGGGTGATTGTGATCATGAAAATCAAACCACGAGGGATACAAGAGGTACAACAATCTCCCCCTATTTTGATGATCACAATCACCTAAACAATTAATGTAAAATACTGAAATTGAAAACATTCTTAAAGTATAGTTTGAAAATAAATCAAAGCATGATAGAAAATATTCTCCCCCAATCAATCAAGAAATTTCTCCCCCTTTGTGATTATCAAAATAGCACGGGGCATAAAACTTGATTGAGGGAAACTTTAAACAAGATGGAGATTTTAAACCAATTGAAAATTTTTGAAATTTGAATTGAAAGTTTTGAATCAAGAATTCAATAACAGTTTGAATTGAAAGTTTTGAATCAAAAAACAATTGAAATTTGAAATTTGAAACCAAATGAAATTTTTGAAATTGAGAGTTTTGAAAAAAAATGAATTTAAATTGAAAAATGAATCGAAAGAGATTTTTGAATTTAAGAAAATTTCTCCCCCTAAATAAAAACAATAAGTCACCGGGGATAGGAATTTTGAAAAGAGACAATTTTAGGCCCGGAGAGACTCGCTAGAAGGGATTTTTCAATCCATACTTGTCTCATGGTGGGTCTTCTCCTATTGAATTCGTCCAAAAAGTAAATGGATTTAGGCATACCATAACGGGCATTTTTGCAATCGCATTCATAAATTAGGTGCCCGGATTTCTTACAATAATTACAAAATTTAAAACTAGAGCTCCCCCTTACAAAAACAGTGGGTGCATGGGAGGAGGAAGCTACATTGGTATATCCTAGCCCTTGGGTGGTTCTTGAAATTCGTTGGGAACCAAGAAATTTTGAAAGATTTTGTTCCCCTTGGGTGAATTTGGCTAGGGATTCTCTAAGGTCCTTGATGGTTGATTCCAAAGAATCAACATTTGGGAAATTTTGGATTTTTAGGGAGAGTTCCTCCTTCTCTTTGAGAAGTTGTTCTTTTTCGGAGGAAAGATTTTTGAAATTCTTTTTTAAAGCAACAAATTTTGAAGAGAGTTCATGAAAACCATTTTCTAATTGGTCTCTAGCATGTTGGAGTTCTTCATATGATAAATGATTAAAAGAATTAGAAGAACTAGAGGATGATGAGGAAGAAGAGTCGGAAGATGATACCTCATGTTTTGCCATTAGGCATTTTTTACCTTGGTCGCTCGAGGAGAAGGAGGAGAATGAGGAGCCATCACTCCATGTTGCCTTTGAAGCCTTCTTCTTTTTCTTCCTCTTGGCCCTTTTATTGTGAGGTGGGCAAGCGGGATTGAATTTTTCGTCGAGTTCTTGCTCTTGAGCGGGTTCTTGCTTTGGAGCCTTGCTAGTACCTTCATGGGTTAGCTCTAAATATTTCCAAATATCATAAGAGGTAGTGCAAGAAGAAATACAATTAAATATATTACGGTCTAATCCACAATGAAGAGCATTCATGGCTTTGCCATCAAGCTCGAAATTTACAATGTCGGCGGGGGTCCATTTAGACTCATCGGGAGAAGAGAGCGTAAAACCATGCATAACAATTCTAAAAATAGGATAGCTAATGCTTTTAAGAAAAGTTGACATGCGGGTTTTCCAAAAAGTATAATCGGCTCCATCAAATAATGGAGCACGATCCAAAGAATGACCTTCGAGGGTTGGAGAAGAAGAAGCGGTAGAAGCCATCAAAAAGGATCTTTAATTTGAAACCGGTTAGGGAATTATTCAAATTATCCCTCTGATACCAATTGTTAGGCGGAGAAAAACGGGAAGGATGGCAAGAGGGGGGGTAAATTGCCTTTTAAAAAATGATAAACAAATTAAAATCAAAGTAAAGAATGCAGCGGAAATAAAAGAGGCAAGACACAAGAAATTGATAACGGAGTTCGGCCAAAACCCGGCCTACGTCTCCGCTCCCAACTCAACCGTTGATAGATTCTACCGCTTGCTTTTCAATGGTTTTAGCAAGAAACCCACTAGGCTTTGAGGTAGCACTAGAACCTATTACAGCTTGCTTTTGAATTGGTTTAGCAAGAACCCACTTGCTTTTGATGGTTGAGCAAGAACCCACTAGCCTTCTTACAGGTGAAGGCTAGCTCACCTATGACACAAGCCTTTTAAAAGGAAAGGCTTGAAGAAACCTCTTCACACCTTAATGGTGATGTGAAACCCAAAAGAAAGAGGGGATGAGAAAAGTTTGGGGTTTGTAGGCACAAACCCAATTTTAAGCTCAAAATAAATAAAACACTAAAAACCGTATTGGGAGAAGCCTTGGGCGCCTTTGATTGATTGGATATGTTGAAGGCCGCTTCCAAGCTTCTTTGGAGGAGCTCCTTGGATGTGGAAGTTGTTGGAGCAAGGTGGGTTCCTTGAAGGAAGTCCGCCGGAGGTACGCCAAATGATGAACAACGTGTCCGTGGGCTTTGTATATGATCTGGTTGGTGTCCGGGGCTTCCTTGGCCTTTATTTATAGGCATGGAACCCTTGGGGAGTCTTCGGAGCCGTTGTAAAGGGCCTCGGAGCCGTTGAAGGCCAAAAGGGAGTTGACTGGTCAAAGCCAACGGCTAGTTTGACTGGGCTACCGGCTGGCCGGTACAGCTCCACCGGCTGGCCGGTGCCTTGGCAGAGGAGAATAATTTTGGTCCAGGCTCTACCGGCTGACCGGTGGAGGAGCCACCGGCTGGCCGGTGGTGAGACAGTAGCTGGCCCATTGGTCTGGGTGCCACCGGCTGGCCGGTGACAGAGCCACCGGCTGACCGGTGGAACCTGGCAATGGGCAATGCCTCTGCCAGGTCCACCGGCTGGCCGGTGCTATCACACCGGTTGGCCGGTGGACTGAAATTCAGTCCACTTCTTGATTCTTTCTTGGGCCATTTTCTTGGCAACCTTGTGCCTATCATTCAAAACCACTTCAAACAATGTTAGACAAATAAGTGGGTGATTGTGATCATGAAAATCAAACCACGAGGGATACGAGAGGTACAACAATCTCCCCCTATTTTGATGATCACAATCACCTAAACAATTAATGTAAAATACTGAAATTGAAAACATTCTTAAAGTATAGTTTGAAAATAAATCAAAGCATGATAGAAAATATTCTCCCCCAATCAATCAAGAAATTTCTCCCCCTTTGTGATTATCAAAATAGCACGGGGCATAAAACTTGATTGAGGGAAACTTTAAACAAGATGGAGATTTTAAACCAATTGAAAATTTTTGAAATTTGAATTGAAAGTTTTGAATCAAGAATTCAATAACAGTTTGAATTGAAAGTTTTGAATCAAAAAACAATTGAAATTTGAAATTTGAAACCAAATGAAATTTTTGAAATTGAGAGTTTTGAAAAAAAATGAATTTAAATTGAAAAATGAATCGAAAGAGATTTTTGAATTTAAGAAAATTTCTCCCCCTAAATAAAAACAATAAGTCACCGGGGATAGGAATTTTGAAAAGAGACAATTTTAGGCCCGGAGAGACTCGCTAGAAGGGATTTTTCAATCCATACTTGTCTCATGGTGGGTCTTCTCCTATTGAATTCGTCCGAAAAGTAAATGGATTTAGGCATACCATAATGGGCATTTTTGCAATCGCATTCATAAATTAGGTGCCCGGATTTCTTACAATAATTACAAAATTTAAAACTAGAGCTCCCCCTTACAAAAACAGTGGGTGCATGGGAGGAGGAAGCTACATTGGTATATCCTAGCCCTTGGGTGGTTCTTGAAATTCGTTGGGAACCAAGCAATTTTGAAAGATTTTGTTCCCCTTGGGTGAATTTGGCTAGGGATTCTCTAAGGTCCTTGATGGTTGATTCCAAAGAATCAACATTTGGGAAATTTTGGATTTTTAGGGAGAGTTCCTCCTTCTCTTTGAGAAGTTGTTCTTTTTCGGAGGAAAGATTTTTGAAATTCTTTTTTAAAGCAACAAATTTTGAAGAGAGTTCATGAAAACCATTTTCTAATTGGTCTCTAGCATGTTGGAGTTCTTCATATGATAAATGATTAAAAGAATTAGAAGAACTAGAGGATGATGAGGAAGAAGAGTCGGAAGATGATACCTCATGTTTTGCCATTAGGCATTTTTTACCTTGGTCGCTCGAGGAGAAGGAGGAGAATGAGGAGTCATCACTCCATGTTGCCTTTGAAGCCTTCTTCTTTTTCTTCCTCTTGGCCCTTTTATTGTGAGGTGGGCAAGCGGGATTGAATTTTTCGTCGAGTTCTTGCTCTTGAGCGGGTTCTTGCTTTGGAGCCTTGCTAGTACCTTCATGGGTTAGCTCTAAATATTTCCAAATATCATAAGAGGTAGTGCAAGAAGAAATACAATTAAATATATTACGGTCTAAGCCACAATGAAGAGCATTCATGGCTTTGCCATCAAGCTCGAAATTTGCAATGTCGGCGGGGGTCCATTTAGACTCATCGGGAGAAGAGAGCGTAAAACCATGCATAACAATTCTAAAAATAGGATAACTAATGCTTTTAAGAAAAGTTGACATGCGGGTTTTCCAAAAAGTATAATCGGCTCCATCAAATAATGGAGCACGATCCAAAGAATGACCTTCGAGGGTTGGAGAAGAAGAAGCGGTAGAAGCCATCAAAAAGGATCTTTAATTTGAAACCGGTTAGGGAATTATTCAAATTATCCCTCTGATACCAATTGTTAGGCGGAGAAAAACGGGAAGGATGGCAAGAGGGGGGGGGAAATTGCCTTTTAAAAAATGATAAACAAATTAAAATCAAAGTAAAGAATGCAGCGGAAATAAAAGAGGAAAGACACAAGAAATTGATAACGGAGTTCGGCCAAAACCCGGCCTACGTCTCCGCTCCCAACTCAACCGTTGAGAGATTCTACCGCTTGCTTTTCAATGGTTTTAGCAAGAAACCCACTAGGCTTTGAGGTAGCACTAGAACCTATTACAGCTTGCTTTTGAATTGGTTTAGCAAGAACTCACTTGCTTTTGATGGTTGAGCAAGAATCCACTAGCCTTCTTACAGGTGAAGGCTAGCTCACCTATGACACAAACCTTTTAAAAGGAAAGGCTTGAAGAAACCTCTTCACACCTTAATGGTGATGTGAAACCCAAAAGAAAGAGGGGATGAGAAAAGTTTGGGGTTTGTAGGCACAAACCCAATTTTAAGCTCAAAATAAATAAAACACTAAAAACCGTATTGGGAGAAGCCTTGGGCGCCTTTGATTGATTGGATATGTTGAAGGCCGCTTCCAAGCTTCTTTGGAGGAGCTCCTTGGATGTGGAAGTTGTTGGAGCAAGGTGGGTTCCTTGAAGGAAGTCCGCCGGAGGTACGCCAAATGATGAACAACGTGTCTGTGGGCTTTGTATATGATCCGGTTGGTGTCTGGGGCTTCCTTGGCCTTTATTTATAGGCATGGAACCCTTGGGGAGTCTTCGGAGCCGTTGTAAAGGGCCTCGGAGCCGTTGGAGGCCAAAAGGGAGTTGACTGGTCAAAGCCAACGGCTAGTTTGACTGGGCTACCGGCTGGCCGGTACAGCTCCACCGGCTGGCCGGTGCCTTGGCAGAGGAGAAGAATTTTGGTCCAGGCTCTACCGGCTGACCGGTGGAGGAGCCACCGGCTGGCCGGTGGGGAGACAGTAGCTGGCCCATTGGTCTGGGTGCCACCGGCTGGCCGGTGACAGAGCCACCGGCTGACCGGTGGAACCTGGCAGTGGGCAATGCCTCTGCCAGGTCCACCGGCTGGCCGGTGCTATCACACCGGTTGGCCGGTGGACTGAAATTCAGTCCACTTCTTGATTCTTTCTTGGGCCATTTTCTTGGCAACCTTGTGTCTATCATTCAAAAACACTTCAAACAATGTTAGACAAATAAGTGGGTGATTGTGATCATGAAAATCAAACCACGAGGGATACGAGAGGTACAACAGTATTCACATTTCAAACCCTCATCGAGATGTATTATGAAGAAGATCATCGCCTTTGCTTTATTTTGGAGGGTTTGTGAATTTTTTTCTTTAATTATTTCCGTGAGATCCATCGATTCGAGATACATTTCAACATCTATTGTCCTTGACTTGTAATTACTTCTGTTAATATCAAGAGCGGTGAATTCGAGTTTCGTGATATTTGACATGATCATAACTAAGAGAGAGAGAGAGAAAATAGTTTATTATTATTCAAAATAAGAATACATTAATAATTTACATCCGGGTTAAAGAGAATAAAACAGTATTAAAAACATTAAAATCAGGTTAATATTATCATTTAATATTATATATATATATATATATCCCGCCTTAATTGGTTAATAAATCTTTCATGTGGGGGTTTAAAATAAATAAATCAATATATTGCATTACTCGTTTAAAACTTTATTGCATGTACTGATTTATTAATTAGTTCGTCTAATCATGCGGTGCAAAATAAATAAATTAAAGTTGTTCGATTAGGCGACAACTCGACCTTTATAGTGGTAATTAAATAAACCATATAAACTGTCCAATCCGACAGTAAATAAATAATATTATATAAATAATTAGAACCTCCCAACTAGGCGATGAAAATAAGGTTTAAGATGAAAAGAATAAATAATTAGAATTGTTCAGTTAGGCGGTGAAAATAAGGTGTAAAATAAAAGCATACTTTTCTCCCTCTTTGAGTGTTTGTGATGATAACGTGTTGAGAAAACAAAATTGAAAACGATAAAGATTAGAATAGAGGAGAAAGATGAGTATGAAAAGAAGACATATGTTTTATTGATAATGCCAAAGTTTCCTTACATTGGGTGTTTTCATTTTTAGGGGGGGTTGCGCTGCCTTTTATAGACAGTGCAGAGGGGGGTTAGTGGGGGTGGGTAGCCCACCCCCGTTGAATGGTGCAGTCGCCAGCTACCTAATAATATTATATATATAAGTGTATATTTAATAACCTGCATTTGATGCAAGTATTATTATGCATGTATTAAATGCACGTGATAATAAATACATGTATATGATATATTTATTTCTTCCGGGCAGTTTTATTATCAATTTGTTATGAATGGATTAAATGGATTAAATATTCATTGAATATGATTCAATGAGTTAATGTCAGTAGGAATAAATGTATTTGGATACATAAATACGGCCAACGCGTTTCATTCAATGAAATGCGTCATGAATGACTATATAAAGGGATGTGATCCCTTCCATTGAAAACATCTGATTGTGAGCAAGCCTATCAATTCCATCTTCCTCTTATATTGTTGTTTATCATCCAAGACGAAGGCGCTAACACCCCTTCATCGTTCATGTATCATCACGATATGAATGTGGATCCTAATGGGTTTTGTACGATCATCATATGATCATATGCAGCGAAAGATAACCCCAACACAAGCGGATCTATATTTAAGAATCAATGTGTAAATAAATCTGTAAAACAAAGTACTTGGAAAATGACAACTGCAGCAATTTTCATCTTCCTCGACGAAGGAGAATGTTTGATGTGGATCACGAAGCAGTGAATAAAAGCACTCTGTCTCCAAAGGGGGAACTCTGACAAATGGATCCATGATTGTATTGTGAGGATACCCGAATGTTGAAGGGGGGGCTAGCGTCTTCGTCTCAGACGATAAGCAACAACATGGGAGGAAGAGAAGATTGATAGTTTCGCTCAGAGTCATATGTTTTCAACAAGAGGGATCACATCCCTTTATATAGCCACATGTAACGTGTTTCGTTAAATGAAACGTGTTATCCATATTTATGTACCCATATACATTTATTTCTATTAACATTAATTCATCGAATCATATTCAATGGATATTCAATCCATTTGATCCATTCATAACAGATGATAATAAAACCACTTGGGATAAATAAATATATATATCATATACATATATTTATAATCGCATGCATAATAATACTTGCATTGAATGCAAATTATTAAACATACACTTATATATATAATATTGTATGATATACATGTATTTAGTGCATATTCAACAACACATCCTCTATAGAGATTCTCTAAGTATAGAGAGGAAATTGTCTAGAACGCTCTCAAGAACCGAGAGCAAGAATCTTCCTCCCTTTCCAGTCCCAAGAGAACAAGAATCAATCATTTCATCCTTGAAGGACTGTGTGGTGATCAAAGGAAGCGATGCAAACCAATCGGTTCTCTCGTGCTAGTGCCCGAAGTACCATCAGTGACGCTTCGCGATCAAGGGAGCACGTACGGATCACCGTTTGAGGAAATCTATCCTCGAATCCTCTTGATGCAATGATAGTGCAACCCGAACGACATTTAGACAATCAACATCTTCATAAAAAAAATATTAAGACCGAGGTAATTATTACTTTTATCGTTACATACATTGCAGATTAGTCGTTGAATCTGACAATTATCAAGTTCGACTCAGCCCAAATCAATGTTTCCACTGCATCCAAAACCTTCACATGTTATGACAGATGTGATTTGATTTACTCAATTGAGGGCTAGTGGAGTGTTTTTTTAAAGATGCAGTAAATGTGAATATTTTTGCATGCCAGACCTGGTTTTGAATTCACTCATGGACATTTCATCACCATATTTTGCATCGCTCGCAAGATGTGTTGCCGTTAATTCTGGTGGCGTCGCAGAATGGGAAATCCTCCTAGGCTTGGAGTGGACTGATCGATGTTTTGCTAGCGATGACAATTTTCCTCAGAGGGGTTCAACGACGAGGTATATGTGCACATTCGTTTCCACGAATGACGATATTGGGCTCTACTGTTTTTGACGGTGGTTAAATCTTTTTCTTACGGTTCACTTTCAAGTATTTTTTGAATATGACGAGTTTGACGACTTCAAGTGTGTGCTTGTTGTTGGACGTTTTCTTGATGTACATATAATGTTCAAAGTGTTTTTTTAAAGATAGAGTTGATGGTGACGAGCTTGACAATTTCGATCATGTGGTTGCTAATGGACATTTTCTTGATGGACATGCATAAGGTCCTTTGATTGTGTATGATTTTTTCATCTTTTGTTATGATTCATTTTGTTGTTTGTGGTGTTTTTATGGGATAGGGTAAAACTATGTTTGTTGCATGTGATTTGGTATTGTTTTTACGTGGATATCAAATAGGAAAAGAATAAGAGAGGCTGAGTATGTAAATTGAATGATATTAATTAATGTTAATCTATTAAATTATTAATAAAATAATAAAATATATTTATTTAAATTGAAGATTTGAATTTATAAACGAATCTTAATTATCAAACACTTATTTTTTAGGTAAAAAAAGTAAACAGCAAACGAGGCATGCTGGCTTGCATCCGTGCGCCTGCTGATCCGGGTTTCAACGCATTAATTGGAGCGGGCGATGGCGCCCCGTCACTTCATTGAAGGATTTAATGGGCGGACATCGGAACCTCAGACGCCGGAACTGACCAGAATTGACTAAAAAGATAAAGAGAGTCTCAGGGACCAAAGCTCGATCGTACGGTCCAAATTTATGGTTTCATAATTTCACCAAGACTCTTACGTCTACGCGCCGGATCTTCTCCGTACCAGACTGCTACAGGCCCGTAGTCGCGCAGTCGCGCAGTCGCGCAGTCGCTTTTGCTGCTCCACCCGAAGTCAAAGTCTTCGCCATCTTTATTTTTTCGGTGTTTACTTTCCCTCTCGATCCCGCTGCTGCAGTCCCATTTCGTTCTCACGGAGAGAGAGGCAGGATGGCGGAGAAGAAGTTCACCGTGGAGGTGGAGAAGGAGACGCCTCCGATGGACGGGAGGCCCTCTCGGGGTCCTGTGTACCGCTCTGCGTTCTGCAAGGACGGATTCCCACCTCCGATCCCCGGAATCGACAGCTGCTGGGATGTTTTTCGGTGTGTTATCCCAATCCCCTATTTACGTTTAGTCTCTCTCAATCTCTGCTGGGAAGTTTTTGATTCCTCAAGCGTTAAGGCATTTTTTGAGGTGCTCCTCTATGCTGCGTGCTCTATTTGCTTTGGTTACTGCTCCTTGGTATCTTATCTTATTCGGGATAATGACGTAGGAGGTTATTTGTTGTACCCGAATTTAGCGCAGCTCTCCAACTTTCGAGTTTACTGTCTTTCTCTTGGAATCCTCTTCTTAGTTTGATATCTTCGTTTATTGATTAGCCGATCAATATCTCCTTTGCGTAAGTATTAAGTTGACAATCTCGAGTTACGTGGCTTTGACTATTAGGTTCACTATCACGGGTTGGGCTAATGCCTCTGCTTAATTTATTGCCTTCATTTATTGATTCACCAATTAACATCTCATTAACATATGAATTAAGCTGAGGATCTCTACTTAGCTCAATATCATGGGCAGGTCTGTCTCCCAGAAAACAAAATGTTTTGCGGTTGCTGTTGCTGCTGTTTTGAATTTAATTTTCTAGTTCTATGAATGCTTTTCATCTGATTGTAAACTATTCTATTTACCAACTTCACACTGTAATGGTTGCTAGTGGTTATCAAAACTGAGAGGGTGTTTCATAAATGTCTTTCCTTTTGCATCATGAATTTCCATTGCAGCACCTCTGTGGAGAAGTATCCTAATAATCCAATGCTTGGTCATCGCGAGATCATCGACGGGAAGGTATGCTTTTCTTGCAAATGTTTCACTGATATTTTTCCATTACAATGCTTCTCTCTCTCTCTCTTGCTTCTTCAAGCATTTAAAAGGTTTTTTTTTTCCTTTTCAGCCTGGTAAATATAAATGGCGAACTTACAGAGAAGTTTATGATATAGTAATGCAACTTGGAAATTCCATGCGATGTTGTGGTGTTGAAAAGGCAAGTACTGATACTCGTTTTTGAATGCGACATGGTCTACACATGACTCGGTTTTATCGGCCAATCAACTACAAAAACATCACTTTGTTTTTTGAAAATTTACATTTTTCTGCAATGCTGTTTTATCCGGCTTTAGTTGAATTTTAGTGTCATTTGTATTTTTTCTTAATTCCATTGGTTGAATTTATATTTTTAATAAAAAGCTATTTTAGCATTTTTTGGTTGCACTTGACAACTCTAATTGAAAACTGTCCATAGTACTTATCATTCATGTTAAGTGCTTCGAAAAAAATAAGTGATGTTTTTTTTCATTTCATTTCCAGAAAAGACACATACTTTTAAATTTTTGAAGAAAACCGCTTATATATTTTACAGAAAACATTTTTCAAATTAGCAATTTGGAAACACTTTTTCTTAATTACTTGTTATAAGTGGTAAGTGTCATAAGCACTACTATGGAAGTGCTGTAAAATGCAGTATTTGTGGCTTATGCGCCTGACTGAACATTAGTTTCCTTCCGCTAACACAATCGAGTCATGTTTATTTGACATATAAATGCTTGGTATTCTATATCCAGGCCGGGCGATGTGGTATCTATGGTGTCAATTCTTCAGAGTGGATTATGAGCATGGAGGTACTGTTTCTGGATTGCTTCTCTACTTTTAAAACTTTGTTTTTCTAATTTTAATATTATTTTCCTGTCCCTATCTGTGATTTTCCCATCTAAGAGTGAATGAAAATCTACAACTTTAGCACTGTGTATTGATAGTTAGTAATTCAACACCTGTGACCGAGGAGTACCAGATGTTGGAAATGGAGTTAACAATAGGTTTGGGGTAGGAGAGAGAACTTAAGAAGTGTGCAGCAGTCCTCGCATTCAATTTTTTTCTAAAAGCCCTTAAGAAATGATGCAAGAGTAATATCTATATTGCTAAAGCATGACTGAATCAAGTGAATGTTTTTTTCTCTACGATCACTCTGCATATCAAAGAGTGCAGCCATCGCAGTTTTTCAGCTCCATAGAAAGCCTCAACTTGTCAAAATGATATGTTTATGTAACGTCTCGACCCGGGTACCACACACCGGTGCCCTAAGCTGCCCGGTCACATGACATCAGACGCGCGCCTCCCCGTATGTCAGATGTTGCCGACTAGCAGCGAGGGTCTAATATCGATCATGAGGAGACTATACTCTCTTTATCAAAGCAACACAACAACGGAGAATAAATAAACAACCAACCGATATAACAAAAAACCAGACGAACAAGAATCACACGATGACTAAAACAGGAATACAACATCCAATGCAAAATAGTAGATATGTCATGCTAAGTACATGCAAAGTGTCAAATGCAAAACCAAAAGAAAGACACACTGTCACTCCCAAGTGGGTCTCGACACCATGTCCGGTTTCCTCATTCATGCTCCATCTCGACTCAACCATATAATACAGGGCTCTTGCTCTTATCCTATCTTGCAAACATGAAGTCTATTCGGGTACCGATCAGTCTGCTTGAGTAGGGTGTGAGTATAACTCAATAGGCCACCACCAACGACGTCTAAAGCAATATCCGGTCAGTAACATCGTATACAGTTGTATAAAGAATAAAATACAAGCAATAGAGTAAACAACTTACATATATTCAATTATTCTTTATTTAACCACATAAACCCCCGGGTTCCTGAGGACACCCGAACCATCCATACCTACTTCGACCCGTATCGGAGTCTGAACTATCCTTAAGGGATATCACATATCACAATACCATGGTTATCATTTATCCTTTCATTTTCAATTATATCACGACCAATTGAAACCATAGTCCAACGCCAACTCATGGGCGTAGAACGTTGTGTCTAAACACCCCGTGGGTATTTAAAGCCTTTATCCCCGTCCCACACCACAATATCACATGGGTATTTGGAGCCTCAGTCCTTGTCCCACACTCGCTATCTCATATGAGTATTTGGAGTCTCAGTCCTTGTCCCATACCTCAACATCCACATGGGTATTTGGAGGCTCAGTTCCTGTCACAAACTCATTCATCACATATGGGTATTTGAAACCTCAGTTCGTGTCGCACACTCGTATATCAATCAATCACACATATATCGCATATATCACATATATCACATCAATTAAGGTCAATCAACGTTAACCCTTTTATCACATTTTACATCATGATATACCGTTACAATTCACCATTAAACCATTTACATTATTTAAATCATAAACCCCTTAACCATTTAAGGTTAAGTCAAACATCTTGTAATTCTCATTGTCAATTAATTCATACTCACATTAATTGACCGATTACACAATTTCTATTTCCCATCAATTCCATAATCACAACGCTCCATTAATTAATTAACCAATTAATTAATCAAATTCCACAATCCTAATATCCCATTAATTAATTCACCAATTAATTAATCCAATTCCATTATCCCAATATCCCCTTAATTAATTCACCAATTAATGAGTCCAATTTCACAATCCCAATATCTCATCAATCAATTCCATAATTCCATAAATTAATTAATCAATTAATTTATTCAATTCAAGATTCAATTGTCAATCATGCAAATTGAAATTTCACAACACATACATGCAATTGGAATTCAAGACTATGAGAATTGAATTTAGACCACCTACCTCAACATAGTTGACGAACGCTTGCCAACGGAAATCCCCAAATTGAAGCGGAATGTTCAATTGCACAATGAAGAACGAAATCTTGATCTAAAACCTAGATCCAAGATTAAACGAATTAGATCTATCAAAACCTAGATCTTTATCCACAACAAACAGAGGAAAACCTCCCTTCCAAGGATGAAAGAAAGACGAGAAACTAATCGGGATGAGAATCTCTAACCGAGAGAGATGCAAATCTTCAATTCGGGCTTCGAATCGTCAAGAATGGAAGTTGGAAGGCCTTGAAATCCGTTCGGGAACCTCAAAAAACGAGAGAAAACGTTTAGGGTCGAATTGGGTCGAGTTAGGATGAAGTCTGGGGGGTTCGAGAATTTTTAATCTAATTTTCAGGGTTTAAAATTCCGCGCGCACGGTTTCCTGCTTGGGGCGCACGGTTTGCCCTAACCGTGCGCCTAATCGTGCACCTCCCCTAGGGGTGTCGCACAATTACTTTTAAGAGGGCGCACAGTTTGACAAACGGTGCGCCAACCGCGTGAATCCCCTCTGTTTGGGTTCGCACGGTTTGTTGGATTGGGCGCACAGTTTGGTCAAACCGTGTGCTAACCGTGCACAACACTACCCCTCTTCCTTCCAAAATTCTCCAATTTCACCCAAAAACCAAGGTATACTTAAAACAAGGCAAAAGAATACCTGTAAACGAGCTCAAGACATCTTCAGAAAAGGTCGTGATCTTACAATCTCCCCACCATATAATAGCTCATCCTCGAGCCGTACTCATAAACATCTCTAAGATTCCGAATAAAAAAGATCGAACCACTGAACCCGCATATCCGCTTCTCTTTTCCAAGTTTCCTCCTGAACACGTCCGTGTTGTCACAATACACGAACTATCGACACGGTCTTTCTCCGTAACACTTTCTCATTGCGATCCAACACACATATCAGATGCTACTCAAAGGACACATTGGTTTCAAGTTCAACATCATCCACATCAATCACATGAGAAGGGTTGGGGTGATACCGCCAAAGCTGCGACACATGAAAAACGTCATGCCCTTTGTGGAAGAGCCAATTGGTACGTCACCGACCCAATTCTCTCCACAACCTCAAACGGTCCAACAAACTTGGGTGCTAGCTTGCCCTGCCTGAAGGTTCCGGGTGCAGCGGAAGCTCGTGGGTGGATGTGCCCACTTGGCTTTTTGTCATTAGCAATGATCAATCCGGGATCAATATGACGATAAACGCCAGACTCCACGGATCGAATCATAGAAGTAGACAAAGAAGAAGAATAGTCTTGGAACAACAAAGGAGGATCATCACAGGTTGATTATAATTAATTTAATGAATTGACAAGAAGTACCTTTTATGACGTTCTTTGTTCGTTGATATTTCTGATCACGTTCCAATGTGATTCGTCGTTGCGTCGCAGAAGCCAAATGTAGACTTCCTCTAGCGGTGATCCACACGTGCACCACGTATCTCTTGACATCGCCAAAAGAATCTCCGGGTGCTAGCGTGAAGAAGCCTTTGCTTACGTTGTCCGCCTTATATCGTCTTGATCCGATGGAGGAGGATCTCTCTCGGTCTTGAGAGCATTCTTGGAGGAAGGAGTTCTTTCGACCTTGAGAGAATTCTCCAGAATTGTTGTGCACAACGATTCATAGGAAAAGTGTTGGGGTTGTGAGGATATTTATAATCGGGTTTGAGGTTATAGAGTTATGACAATAAATAAACGCATTACGCGTTTTATTTATTTCATTAACTCTTATTGAAACCCCCCATGTCGAATCATTAATTCCTTGACATGCGCCCACGCTGATTATAATAAATATCATTTAATAAAACAATATTATTTCCTCAAAATCCCGACTGGAAAAACTACACGACGTGTAATCATTAATACGCGGCGTGTACTTGTTTTTCATTTCCTTTCCAAAATGAAAACTACACGGCGTGTAATCATTAATACACGACGTGTACTTGTTTTCAAAAATAAAAACTACATGGCGTGTTATCATTAATACACGACATGTACTTGTTTTCATTTTTTTCTTCCTCCAACATTAAAACGATTTAGGCTTCCTTAAATAATTATTAAACCACGTACGAGAATAATCTTTATTCTACTTGAGATACTTGGATACACTTAGTGTGTGACCCTCTAGGCCTCTTTCTCGTTGGCATTAGGCGGGCTTGCCTAAAGTCCAAGATTACTGTCTAGCAACGGGTCAAGGCACCCACGAGAAAGAAGTTGACGCCGCATTGACGTGTCACCTCATACAAACGCTTACCGTGTAATTTAATCCCTTTGTCTCAATATCTTATCAAACAGGTTTCATGACAGCGTCATAAACCTATATGCTTGATCTGTCATTCTTTGACTTCCAGAAATAAACTCGTCGTGACACAATGACCATGGAATTTGGGTGACAGTTCTATTTCAATCAAAGGACCCAAGATATCTACTTCCATAAATATGGAAGGGACAAATCTTTCCTCGACTTATCCATTAACAACATGTCATTCATGACGCACCCTACTTCCCGCCAACTCTCTTCGTGACGGTTTTCGTTAGCAAATCTAAGTGCGCGAGTAATGACATGAGTTAATGATAATCTTTCAGTCTAAGGAACATTACACACGCTCGTAGATAGCAATGTCCGATGACACCAAGACATGCAGAATTACTACTGGCGGGTCTGTTCTCATAATTTCTCATCTTGGAGATTACCGAGTGCGAATTCCATGAGAGAGAGTCTCGTCTTCTTACGAGTACTCACACATGACGGTTTGTATACTATGTGTTCTATCATAGTATGTCATCCAACCGTATAACTTTATTTAAGAATATTGTTATAGCATTTCAAGGTTCTCATCATAGCGGGGATCTGCCATGACCTTATTAATGCAACAAATATTCCAGGACATTATTATATTATAGTCATGCAGAACAATGAACAATATATAATAAGTGTACATTCACGTAATCAAAGTACAAACAGTTGGTTCTCAGGACACCAACTCTAACACTGCCTTCGAATCCTACGGCGACCCAATCTAGGCGATACCCGAAGGAACACAATCACCCTCTGTAAACTCAAGGGGTCGTTGACGTTTATCAGCATATGATCTCTGCCTATTCTAAGCTGTAGTCATACGTTTCCGAATTAGCTGAACCTGCTCCGACGTCTCCTACATGAGACTAGGTCCCAATAGCCCTGACTCACCTGCCTCCATTTCGAATCCTCATACTGTCTGTCTCTAATCCGGCTCAAAAGCGTAGATTCCACTGAAACTGATACGAGAGTCATCTGTTCCTGACCCTCATGGACCACAACATGCATCTCAACGTGTAAAGTCATAATTCTTCACTTAGCACTAGACTTCTGAACTGCCTGAGTATGAGTTTTCCTGTTTAAGGCGTTAACAACATTGTTTCCCTTTCTAGGCGTATATGCTAGCTCAAAATCAAATGACTGCATATACTCAACCCATCTCCGTTGTTGGAGATTCAAATCTCGCTGGGAAAAGATATACTTTTAAGCTCTTGTGATCAGTATACACAGTAAATGTTGGAGTTTGTGCCTTAGAACCAACTTATGTGTACTTTATGATAACATGTATTCATTGTTTTGAATATTAATAAACTACTTATCACATCATGATTGTTTTTCTGCGTGACATGATGATAGAGTAAAAGTGCGTGAGTTTGCTGATGGGGCTGATGTTGATGGTTTAGATGGAAACCAACTACCAATATCACCTCTGTTGCATACATATCATAGGAGGGGGAGCAGAATGGTTTAGTTTGTTAGCATTCTGTTAGACTACAATTGGTTTGTTAGTCTGATTGGGTTTGTTATTTTTGTTATGTCTGTTTTCTCTTAAATGGAGGCTAGATTTGTAAATAAATAATTGTTGTCTTGGAGTTATAAGTACTAGGGGGAGTGGTAAAAGGGGACCATTCAGTCAGTCTGGGAATTGAGACAGACAGTGATCTCGGCTTGTTCTAGAGAGAGACGAACAGGAGAGGCTTACTGTAGGCTCTGTACTGTAAATTTCCGAAGGAATTGGTTAGTTTTTCCGGATTCCATCAAGTCCGAATGAAGGAAGAGGATGTGGAAAAAACAACATTTAGAACCCATGGAGGACATTATGAATATAAAGTAATGCCATTTGGGTTAATGAATGCTCCGACTACCTTCTAATCGACGACGAACTCAGTTTTTAGAACAATGTTGAGAAAGGGAGTGCTAGTATTTTTTGATGATATATTGATATATAGTAAAGATTGGCTGAAACACTTGGAAAGACTGCAGCGGGTGCTACATATTATGGTTCAAACTGTTTTGTATGCTGATGGAAAAAAATGTTCTTTTAGCAGGAAGACAGTGGAATATTTAGGTCATATTATTACTAAGGAGTTTCTATGGATCCAAAAAAACTGATGGGTGTTAAGCTGTGGAGGGAGCCTAAAAATGTAAGAGGTAAGGGGTTTTCTCAGCTTAACTGGATATTATCGGAAATTTGTTCAGAATTATGAGAAAATAGCTCGTCCACTTACTTCATTGACCAAGAAAGGGGAATACAAGTGGACAAGGGAAACCCAAGAAGCTTTTGAAAAACTTAAAGAGTTATGACTACAACACCTGTTTTGGCAATGCCTGATTTTACCAAACTGTTTGCAGTGGAATGTGATGCTTTTGGGTATGGAATCAGAGCAGTTTTAGTATAGGAGGGCAGACCACTAGCGTTTTTCAGTAAAGCATTGTCCGATACAACTCTTGCAAAGTCAGTTTATGAGAAAGAGTTGATGACACTTGTGTTGTCCATACAACATTGGAAACAATACTTGTTGGGGAAGACGGTTTTTTGTGTATACAGATCACCATAGCTTGAAACATATGCTTAGTCAGTGGGTATTTTCTATGGATCAACAGTGCTGACATGCAAAGCTAATGGGGTATGATTTCGAAGTGGTATATAAACCAGGAAAGCTAAACAATGCACCAGATGCATTATCACGTGTGGCAGGGGAAGGACAATGTCTAACTATGGCTGTATCTTAGCCAACTTGGGGAGGAATTTCAGATAGTGCGAAGATAAATCCAATAGGACGACCGATTGGGCAAGATAGTTGAAGATTTACGGCAGGGCAAGATAAGTATACCTGGGTATACTATCCAGAACGGTCTACGGTCTACTGTATTTCAGAAATAAATTGGTATTAACCAAGCAATCGACAATGGTTCCGAAGATGCTACATTACTGCCATTCTTCACCCACAGACGGACATTTGGGCTATCTGAAAACTTATAAGCGGCTGGCTAATGGGGTGGTATAGAAAGGGATGTCTCGAAGTGTAATGAAATTTGTGTGGGAGTATGCAATTTGTCAAGTAAATACGAGACACTTAGCCCAGCTGGTCTACTTCAACCTTTACCAATTCCAGCTTTGGTATGGGAGGAAGTAACAATGGATTTTGTGTCTGGGTTCCATAAATCTCAGGGGTATGATGTGGTGCTTGTAGTGGTTGATAGGCTGAGTAAGTACACCCACTTTATCCCACTCAAACATCCTTATACTGTTAAAACCGTGGCAGAAGTTCTCTTGAAATAAGTAGTAAAATTGCATGGCATACCCAGAACGATTATCAGCGATCGGGATCCTTTGTTTACAAGTTTGTTTTGGCAAGAGCTTTTCACGTTGCATGACACAACATTAAAGATGAGTTCCTCTTACCATTCGCAAACTGACGGTCAAACTGAGGTTGTAAACCGATGTTTGGAAACTTACTTATGTTGTTTTTCTACTGATCAACCTAAACAGTGGGTAACCTGGCTACCGTGGGTAGAATATAGCTACAATACATCTTATCACACCTCAACTGAAAAAACGCCATTTTAAATAGTATATGGCCGACAACCCCCACAACTTGTTCAATATGTGAAAGGAGAGGCTGTGGTGGAGGTTGTGGCTACAACACTTTCAGATTGAGATGAAGCATTAAAACAACTTCGGGAGAATTTACATCGGGCACAACAGCTAATGACAAAGTCAGCTAACCAACATCGACGAGTGGTAACTTTCAAAACAGGGATTATGTTTGGGTGAAATTGCGCCCCAATCGTTTAGGGATGGTAACACGAATTAACAGGAGAATTTCCAGAAACAATTTTGGCAACACGATATCAGGGTACTATTCTCCAATGGCTTATTAAGTGGCGTGACCGTTCTAGTGAAGAAGCAACCTGGGAAGATGCACAAGTAATTCGGGATCAATTTCCTACTGCCCACCGACAAGGTGGAAAATCAAGGGGAGGGTATTGATAGAGTAAAAGTGCGTGGGTCTGCTGATGGAGCTGTTGTTGATGGTTTAAATGGAAACCAACTACCAAGACCACCTCTGTTGCATACATATCATAAGAGGGGGAGCAGAATGGTTTAGTTTGTTAGCATTCTATTAGACTACAGTTGGTTTGTCAGTCTGATTGGGTTTGTTATTTCTGTTATGTCTGTTTTCTCTTAAGTGGAGGGTAGATTTGTAAATAAATAATTGTTGTCTTGGGAGTTGTAAGTATTAGGGGGAGTGGTAAAAGGGGACCATTCAGTCTGTCTGGGAATTGGGACAGACAATGATCTCGGCCTGTTCTAGAGAGAAACGGACAGGAGAGGCTTACTGTAGGCTCTGCACTGTAAATTTCTGAAAGAATTGGTTAGTTTTACTGGATCTCTTGTGCCTTATTTCTCTAAATTCCCGAAACACCTAATTGAACCCTATCACATAGTATGTGATAATGCCCTAAGAGTAGCTGTTGCACTAAAAAGCCATAGCAGTTCCCCGCTATGATGAGGACCTAAAAGTACTACGACACCATTTTTGAATATTTGTTCTATAGTCGGATGATATCATTTGAGAGACAAATGATACAGGCTATCAGGGGTGGAGACTCGTAGGATTTTGAGACACCTTCTCATGGTGTATGCTCTTGGTAATATCCAGTAGGATATTATGAGAACGAGACCTGCCAGTAGGAAATCCACATTTCTATGTGTCATTGGATATTTTTATCTGCAAACGTGTCTATTGATCCTTAGACTTAAAGATTATTATTAATGAATATTATGAGTCGCGTACTTTGATGTATTGACGAAAACCACAACGATATATATTCGTGGTGAGTTAGGATACGTTGGGTGCGTCACGAATAATATTGCATTAATGAATAATGCGAGAAATGATTTGTCCCTTCTGTTTTAATAGAAATTGATATCTCAGGCTCTTTGATGAAAATGATATAGCCTAAATAAATCCGTTGTCATGGTGTTCGATAGGCAAGTTCATTTTCCGAGAAATCAAAGAAAAAGACATCGAACACTTGGGTTGATGACACCAACATGTAACCTGTTTGATTAGAGATATCGCAATAAAGAGATTATATTACTCAGTAAACGTCCGTATGAGGTAACACGTCGTTGCGACATTCATTTCTTTATCTATGAGTGCCTTGACGTGTTGCTAGACGTCAACCTTGGACTTTTAGGTGCTTCGCCTAATACCACTGAGAAAGTGGTCTAGAGGGTCATATAGTAAGTGTATCCAGAATCTCAGTTAAATAATATATTATTATTTATTATTTAACAAGTTGAATAAATGTTATTCCCGCAAGTTATTGAATATTTTAGGTCTGGTGAGAAAATAATAAATATTGAATATTATTTGATTAAATAATATTTAATTTTAATTCGCTAGTTAAGTGCATGTCGAGAAATAATAATAATAATATTATTGTTTGACATGAAGTTTTCATTAGGATTAAATAAATAATTAAGGACACTTGTGCAATTATTTTATTTTAATCCTAGCGATATATAAACTTAGTTATGTTATTTTTTTAATAGAACAATTCATTTGTTTGGGTTGTGCACAACGGAATTGGAGAATTCTTTCAAGCCCTTGAGATCTCTCTTCTCCAAGATCACTCCCAAGAACGGAGAACAATCTTCCTCCACCACATCAAGGAGAACACCTTGGAAGTAATTGTCGTAGGGATCAAAGGCGAACAACGCAAGTGCAACGATCTGTACTTTATTCGTGGAACGCTTGTGGATCACTGCTAGAGGGGATCTGCACTTGATTCCTACAATGCAACAACGATGCATTGCAGATTTGTTACCAGATCCATCAACAAAGAAATAATTTCATTAAGATAATTCTTATTAAATTAAATTAATTTTAAATAATATGTGATGATCCTCTCTCTAGTTCCGACGTGATTCATGTTGTTTGTCTTCTTTGATTCAATTTTGTTGAACACGACGTTTATCGTCGTGTAGATCTTGAATTGATCATTGAACATGATAAAAAGCAATGTTGGGCACCGTCCATCACACGCTTCCACTGTGCCCGGAACCTTCAAGTGGTATAAGAGCAGTCACATAATTATTTATAATTATTTAAAGATCGTTGGTGATTTACGCATTTTAATTTATTTTTTCAATTCAAGTTTAATCGTTCTTTTAATCCGAGTCGCGAGATCTGCAACTTCCTCCTTCATTTTTCGTAAATCTAATCAATGCGTTTAATTTTACGAATAAATGAAAATCAAAGATCTCATCCTGAGGTGCCAAAGATTCTGGCCGGATAACACAACAGTACACGCCATGTAATCGGAGTTACACGCCGTGTAGTCGTGTTCAATGCATCAGGAATTGATTCGGAATTAATTCAGCAGTATACATTAATGACACACGGTGTAGTTATTACCTCACACCGCGTGTTGACTGGGACAGATTGATGCACAGTCAACCGGAGTACATGCCGTGTAGCCCACGTACACGACATGTAGTCCATTTGAGTTAAAGATGGGCCTACCTGACTGGTGATCGTGTAATTCGGTGATCACACGACGTGTAACCCACTTTACACGCCGTGTACTCCAATTTTTCCAAGGCATAGTTTACATGCCAAGTCCCTAGGCGTGTGCCTCAGATAGTCGGTGAGACGTACGCGCCTTGTAGCTCCATATACGTGCCGTGTACTTATACCAAATTATGTTGATTTAAAATTTATTTGTTATACTGTGTAAACCTTGAGACATGTGCTTGTGTGTGGTCATTAAGTTGATAGAACACGCAATGTGATAGGTTTTAATATATATAAATATATAAATGTTTAATTAATATCCGCTTAATGTTCAGATCTTCATATCATGTATGAGTCGTATTACAAGTTGTTACTCTACGTGAATTGAACCATAACACGTGACCGAAAAATCATGTAATTCATGTAATCATTAAGGTGAAGTACACATCATGCAAGTACGTGATAAGTCGTGTATGCCATATGTCACAAGAGTAAATAGTATACGAGTATAATATATGTTGGGAAGAATCGACCGAGTATTCACCGTGTTGCCTCCAAGGTATATTTATGTACATAGTTAATTTTAAATATTTATTTAATTTGTTTAAAATTATGATGGATGAAAATCTTAAAGAAATTCGGATGAGAATTAAGATAAAAGAGTTGATTAATTAAATAAGATAATTAATTGATTCGAGCGCAATTTATCTTAAATAAGAACAATTAAGAATTGAATGTTAGTTTTATTAAATGCGTAATTCGCTGCATGCATGTGGATGATCATGAGCTTAACCAGACCTTTGTATGTGATTGGTTTCATTTAATTTATTATTACATTAAATTGTTGGTCTGCGTGTCTTTTCTCCTCTTATTATGTAAGGGTCTGCGTGCCCATGATTTCTTTTATGTAAACCCTTTTCCTCTTACCTGCGTGTGAGTAAAAACATATGTAATGGATGAAGCTTCCAAGCAAGTGGAGACGGTTCAAGTTTGAAGTCGAGGCGAAACGAATCTAAGAGAGATACATAAGTGGACAGATGGAAAAGCTGTAACACGAACCTTAATTGGTTCAAGGTGTTTTCCCCCCTAGGTCAACGATTAGTTTATCAACCGTTAGATAAACTAATCATTAGTAAAACTCATGATCATACTGCTTTATCATTTTATTTTTGTCATGTTGCATGGTTATTTCATTATGGATGTTTTTGTCGCTATCACATAATTAATGAATTAACGAGCATGCAAGATAGAACTAAAATAAATTGACTTATGCGTAAATATTATCTAAGACATGGTTAATCACTCAAGTAAACCCACTTAATATTAACAAGCATGTGATAAAGATAATAATTGACAATTTACGCATAAAAGGATAAAATCCTCCAATAAAATATTAAGTCTGTATAGTCTTTCACTACTTCGGTTAAAATCGAACCATAGTTCAAAGTGCTTGTCCAACCAAAGTTGAGGTGTTTTCAATTATCGAAGAATTCTAACTTGAAGTTTTGGGTTGACTTAACTTAGTTGACATCAAGGGTTGACTGCCAAAGCCGAACTTGGTGTAATTGAGAGACAAAGGTTGAGGAAATCCAATATAAGGATTTCAGGATTGGGGAGTCCACTCAACGAATCAAGGAACTGTGAGTTAATGCAGTTGACATTTTGAATGCCTACCTAAAACCATTCAAGTTGCTTGAGCAACCAAAGTTGGGGTAATTAGAAGGGAAATATGGATCTTTGCCACTAGGATGTCCAAACAACATGATATTCCGAAGCCAATAGTGAGAGCTATTGGGTTTCGATAAAATAGTGGGTGATTAATAAATATAATATTTATTTATTTGTCTAAATTTATCAGATAAAGTACTAAAATCTATGCTCATCTTATTTGTAGAAACAATAATAAAATGACATCAACCATATCATTGCGATCCATATTTGAGGACAACCTTCTCACAGACACAAATTTCCAAGAGTGGCAAAGATGCCCACGTGACATCCTTCACCATGAAAGAAAATTATATGTGCCGGGAGAACCTTTACCTAAAGCGCCTGGAAATGAGACAAGTGATGAAGAGTTAAAACTCTATGAGAAACATTTGAACGACTCTACTAATGTTCAATGTTTCATGCTATCATCCATGTCTAATGAGCTTTTGAAACAACATGAGGACATGGATGTGTATAGCATGATGTCTCATCTTCGGGATCTCTATCAAGAGAAGGCGAGACAAGAAAGGTATGAAATCTTCAATGCTTTGTTCACAACTAATCTTGGAGAGTCTACGCCAGCTAAGCCTCATGTAGTCAAGCTTATTGGCTACATTGAACGTCTGGACATCTTAGGGATTAGATTCTCAGATGAGTTGCTTACAGATCTCATACTTTCATCACTGTCCAAGACCTTCTCCAACTTTATTGTTAATTACAATATGAGTAATAATGAGAAGAGTCTTTCAGAACTTCTTACTTTGATCCACCAAGTGGATAAGGACATGAGGTGTGATAAACCCCGCAGTCCTTATGGTGAATAAGAAAATGAAGAACAAGGCAAAGGAGCCCAAGACTTATAAACTGTCTAAAGCTCACCGTCCTTCCAAAAAGAAGAAGATTTAGAGACAGGGCAAGAAAAATGTGACAGTATGTTTTGTATGTGGCAAGTCAGACCACTTGAAGAGGAACTGCACCCAGAAACAAGAGGAAACTAAAGGTGCATTTGTTATCGAGTGTAATCTTTCAATATCTATACATTGGATATTAGACACAACTTGTGAGGCTCACATCTGTATCCAAATGCAGGAACAAAGTAGATTTCGAAAGATTGTTAGAGGAGAGGTGGATCTGCGAGCTGCCCATGGTGCGAGGCTGGATGCTCTAGCCATTGGTGATTACCACCTTTCATTGCCAACAAAAATGATTTTGGTTTTAAAAGATTTTTATTATGTACCTACGGTTATCAAGAACATAAATCATGCCTAGATACAGATGGGTTCATTTTCAAGTTTGGAAATAAAAATTTATTTTATAAAGACAACATATGTTATGGTTTGACACATTTAAATAACGGTCTTTATGTATTAAATTACGAAAACCAAGTGTTGACAATTGATGACGAATTATGTTCACACGACTCATATAACACCCAGCTTTGGCATCACCGTCTTGGTCATGTAAACGAGAAACGTTTGACAAAGCTCTGTCGAGATGGTTATTTAGACTCTTCTGAGCTAAAACCACTTGAAAGATGTCATGCTTGTTTACAAGGAAAAATGACTAAACCATCATTTGGTGGACAGGGTGAAAGGGCCACAAAGCTTTTAGAATTGGTACACACTGATGTATGTGGACCATTTCCAGTAGAAGCTAGAGGTGAATATTCTTACTTCATAACTTTTACTGATGATTTGAGTAGATATGACTATGTCTACTTGATGAGGTATAAGTCTGAGTCTTTTGAGAAATTCAAGGAATTCGAGAATGAAGTAGAGAATCAATTTGATAAGAAGATAATGAAGCTTCGATCGGATCGAGGTGGTGAATATCTTAACCAAGAGTTTATCGACTTTCTACGGGAGTTTGAGATTCTATCTCAACTCACCCCACCTTACACACCATAGTGGAATGATGTTAGTGAAAGGAGGAACCGTATCTTGTTAGACATGGTAAGGTCGATAATAAGTTATGCAAATCTTCTATTATCCTTTTGGGGATATGCATTACAAACTGTGACATATACATTTAAACCGAGTACTAATTAAAGCGGCAAACGGAATTCCCTAGTTATGGAGTGGAATAAAACCCGTTTTGTCGCATACACGTGTATGGGGTTGCGAGGCGTTTGTTAAGGCCTTCTCAGACAACAAACTAGCATCCTGGGGCACAAATTGTATCTTTATAGGACATCCCACTGAAAAAAGAGACTACTTATACAACCCCTCAGACAAGAAAGTGACTGTCGCCAAACAAACCGTGTTTCTTGAGGAGCACATCCTCAAAAAGGATAATGAGAGTAAGATTGACTTTGATGAAGTTGATGCTCAAGATACACAAGAGTTGGTACAGGAACAGGTTCCATAGGTCCCCGTGGAAGAAGTATCTGAAACACAAGTACTGCGTAGGAGCACAAGAGAGGCAAGAGAACCAGAGATATGGTTTTCTTGTCACGTGACTCATTGTTAGTTGACAATGTTGAACCTCTCTCCTACAAAGCGGCTCAGAAGCTACAAGATGACAAGAAAACATGAATTCTGAAATGAATTCTATGTATCAGAACCAAGTTTGGATTCTGGTCGATGCGCCAGTTGATGTAAAGCCCGTTGGGTGCAAATGGATATCCAAGAGAAAACTGGACATAAAAGGTAAAGTAAATACCTATAAAGCAAGACTAGTGACTAAAGAGTTTAAACAACGTCAATGAATTGACTACGATGAAACCTTTTTACCGGTTTCCATGTTTAAATCCATCAGAATTATACTTGCTATAACAACTTACCGTGACTATGAAATTTGGAAGATGGATGTAAAACAACTTTCCTTGATGGGAACCTTCAGGAAGGTGTCTATATGACACAACCAGAAGGGTTTGTGACTCCAGGTGATGCCAAAAAGATTTGAAAGTTGCAGAGATCCATTTATGGATTGAAGCAAGCATCCAAGTCATGGAACATTCGATTTGATGAATCCATAAAAGAATTTGGTTTCATTAAGAACGAATGTGAGTCATGTGTTTACAAGAGGTTTAGTGAAAATGCAGTCGTTATCCTAAAAGTATATGTTGATGACATATTACTTATTGGAAACGACATACCAGTCTTACAGTTTGTTAAGGACCAGTTAAACAAGTGTTTTTCAATGAAGAACTTAGATGAAACAACCTACATTCTAGGGATCAAGATCATTCGTGATAAATCCAAGCGGCTGCTTGGACTAAGTTAAAGTACATATATTGACCAATTACTAAAAAGATTTAGTATGAAAAAATCCAAGAGGGGATTGGTTCCAGTGTCACATGGTTTACATCTTTCTAAGAAAATGTGTCCTCAGACACAACAAGAGAAAGAGAATGAGTAAGATCCCATACGCTTCGGCGATAGGATCAATCATGCATGTTATGTACTAGACTTGATGTTGCTTATGCATTAACCATGGTAGGCAGATATCAAACAGATCTAGAAGAACAATATTGGACTGCTGTTAAGGCTATCTTTAAGTATCTGAGAAGAACTAAGGATATGTTCCTGGTGTATGGAGGAGACGAGGAGTTGGCCATCAGGGGTTATACTGATGCAGGTTTTCAGACAGATCAGAATGATCTGAAGTCGCAACCAGGATATGTTTTCTGTCTCAACGGAGGAGCTGTGAGCTGGAAGAATTCAAAACAGCCAGTTGTCGCTGATTCTACAGCGGAGTCCGAGCCGCGGCTTCTGATGCAGCCAAAAAAGCTGTTTGGATTCAGAATTTTGTCCAAGAGCTTGATGTGGTACCTAGCAGTAAAGATCTCATCACATTGTATTATGATAATACTGTAGCGATGTCTCTTTCAAAAGAGCGATGGTCACACCAACATATATAGCATATACTCCGAAAGTATCACATCTTGAGGGATTTTCATCAGAGGGGTGAAGTTGCAGTAAACAGAGTACACACGGAAGAGAACGCGGTAGACCCCTTGACTAAAGGTCTATCTCAGCAGAAACATGAGTATCATGTGAGAGCTAGCGGACTGAAGGTTGTTAGCTGTTGCCTCTAGTGCAATTGAGAGTCTGTTGGAGTTGGTGCCTTAGAACCAATTTCTGTGTACTTTATGATAACATGTATTCAGTGTTTTGAATATTAATAAACTACTTATCACATCATGATTGTTCTTCAGGGGTGAAGACTCATAGAATTTTGAGGCACCATCTCATGGTGTACGACCTTGGTAATATCCAGTAGGATATTATGAGAACCAGACTCTCTAGTAGGAAATCCACATTTCCATGTGTCATTGGATATTCTTTTCTACAGACGTGTGTATTGATCTTTAGACTTTAAGATTATTATTACTGAATATTATGAGTCGCGTACTTTGATGTATAGACGAAAACCATGACGACATATGTTCGTAGCGAGGTAGGATATGTTGTGTGAGTCACGAGTAATATTGCATTAATGAATAATGTGAGAAAGGATTTGTCCCTTCTGTTTTAACGGAAGTTGATATCTCAAGCCCTTTGATGGAATTGATATAGTCTAAATAAATCCATGTCCATGGTGTTCGATAGACAAGTTCATTTTCAGGAAATCAAAGAAAGAGACATCAAACACTTTGGTTGATGACATCGACATGCAACCTGCTTGATTAGAGATACCGCGATAAAGAGATTATATTACACAGTAAGCGTTTGTATGAGGTAATATGTCGTTGCAACATTAACTTCTCTCTCTATGAGTGCTTTGACATGTTGCTAGACGCTAACCTTGGACTTTAAACTGAGAAAGAGGCCTAGTGGGTTACACACTAAGTGTATTCAGAATCTCAGTTAAATAATATATTATTTATTATTTAACAAGTTGAATAAATATTATTTCCGCACGTGGTTTAATAATTATTCATATATGCTTGATTGCATGTAAATATTTATTTGCTATTTAGTAAATATAATATTTATTTATCTATTGACGAATAATGCAGTGATATTTTTTTAATAAATAAATAGACATTATTCAAGGTTCGATAAATATTATGGAGGAATGACGAACCGAGATTTTAGGTCCGATGAGAAAATAATAAAGTTAAGCGAATGTCGAGAAATAATAATAATATTATTATTATTATTTGACATGAGGTTTTCGCTAGGATTAAATTTATAATTAAGGGCACTCGTGCAATTATTTTATTTTAACCCTAGCGATATATAAACCCGGTTATGTTATTTTCTCAATTGAACAATTCATTTGTTTGGGTTGTGCACAACGGAATTGGAGAATTTTCTCAAGCCCTTTAGATCTCTCTTCTCCAAGGTCGCTCCCAAGAACGAAGAGCAATCTTCCTCCACCGGATCAAGGAGAACGCTTTGGAAGTAATTCTCGTAGCGATCAAAGGCGGCCGACGCAAGCGCAAGGATCTGCCATGCCAGCACCCGGAGATTCTTTCGGCGATGTTTGGAGATTCGTGAAACACTTGTGGATCACCGATAAATGGAATCTGCACTTGATTTCTACAATGCAACAACGGTGCATCGCAGATCTGTTACCAGATCCATCAATGAAGAAACAATTCAATCAAGGTAATTCTTATTTAATTAAATTAATTATAAATGATATGTGATGATCCTTTCTTTGGTTCCGACGTGATTCATGTTGTCTTCTTTGATTCAATTCCGTTGAATACGACGTTTATTGTCGTGTAGATCTCGGATTGATTATTGAACATGACAAAGAGCAATGTTGGGCACCATCCATCACACGCTTCCGCTGCACCCGGAACCTTCAGTAAACTTTCTGCCCAACAAATAATGCCGCCAACACTTCAAAGCATAAACCACTGCAGCTAATTCGAGGTCGTGCGTAGGGTAGTTTCGTTCATGTGGCCTCAACTGCTGAGACCCATACACCACCTCTCGATCTCCCTGTATCATCACTCCTCCAAGTCCGATCCCAGAAGCGTCACAAAACTTCGTATACTCATCCGACTTTGGTAGGATCAAGATTGGTGCCGATGTCAACCGCTTCTTCAACTCCTGAAAGACATTCCCACATGCTTCCGACCATTCAAAGTTTATCCCTTTCTTGGTCAAGCCCGAAAGAGGTGCTGCCAAACGGGAAAAGTTTTGGATGAACCTCGATAATAGCCCGCTAAGCCCTAAAATTACAGATATCGAAAACATTCTTGGGCTGCTCCCAAGAAACCACTGCTTGAACTTTCTCTGGGTCTACTGATACACCTTCCTCCGAGATGATGTGACCCAAGAAGTGTACCTGATCAATCCAAAATTATCATTTAGATAGTTTGGCGTATAACCGATGCTCTCTCAGTGTACTCAGGACGATGTCAAGATGTTGAGCATGATCGTTATGAGTCTTGGAGTACACCAAGTTGTCATCCACAAATACTGCTACAAACTGATCCAGGTACTGATGGAAGATTTTGTTCATCAAGGCCATAAACAATGCTGATGCGTTCGTCAGCCCAAACGGCATCACGACGAACTCATATAGGCCATACCTGCTTCTGAAAGCTCTCCTCGGTATATCATAAGGTCGAACTCTTAACTGATAATACCCTGATCTCAAGTCGATCTTGGAGAAACACAGACTCCCCTCAACTGGTCAAATAGGTTGTTGATACGCGGAAGTGGATATTGGTTCTTTATTGTCATCCGGTTTGACTTACAGTAGTCAATACAAAATCGCAAAGTTTCGTTCGCCTTCTTAGCAAACAAAATTGGTGAAGCCCAGGGCGACATACTCGGACGAATAAACCTCTTATCCATCAACTCTTCTAGTTGAGTCTTAAGCTCTTGAAGCTTTGTTGGTGCCATTATGTAAGATGAAATCGAAACTTGCTTAGCCCCCGACATGAGCTCAATTGTAATTTCCACCTCTCCCTGAGAAGTCCTCAGGTGGCAGACCTGAGAAGTCCTCAGGAAACACGTTCTGGAACTTGTCCACTGCGGGTGGAAAGTCATTCTGCTTTACACCTCCGTCATCCAACAACATACTGACAACCTGGGCGGTGAGCTCCCCCAGTTGTTGATGAACTGGCCCAACGCGACCCGCCTTGATATCTCACTCTCCACGGTGAATATAATTGTTACCCTCAGGAGACGTAAAAGTCACTATTGCGGTGACAATCTTTGTGGGCTCGGTATGCTACTAACCAGTCCATACCCATAATTAGGTCAAAGCCTGACATATCCAGAATATAAAAATGCCAAAAGATTTGATATTCCCTAACCTCGAGAGAGCACTCTTTTTGCACAAACAGTTGTCTCTCGATTGTACCCCCAACGGTGTATCTATCGTTATCACCCCACTCACAAACTCCACCGTTAGACTCAAACCGTTCAGAAGTTGTGCAAATATAAAAGAATGAGAGATACCAGTATCAAATAAGACACTAGTAAGTGCAGAAGGGAATATTACCTCTCACTGTCGACGGTCCAACCTCGCTATCCACTAGTGTAGGCTGAATTGCATGCAACCGTGCTTCCCCTCTTCCCCGTGCTACAACCTGAGTTCCCTGTGCTGCACCATTCTGATGATACGAGCGCTCTTTCCCAGAAGTGTTAGAGTTGGTGTCCTAGAACTAACTGGTTGTACTTTGATTGCATGAATATTTGATGTATCAAATATTAAATTAAACATCTTATTACATATTGTTCATTGTTCTGGATGACTTTAATGTTATAATGTTCTAGAGTATTTGTCGCATTGATAAGGTTATAGTAGTTCCCCGTTATAATGAACACCTTGAAGTGTTATGTCAATATTCTTAATATAGTTATGCGGTTGGATAACATACTATGATGAGACATATAGTATATAGACCGTCACGTGCTAGTACTCGTAAGCAGATGAGACTTCTCATTAAGTTCACACTTGGTAATCTCCAAGACGAGAGATTATGAGAACAGATCCGCTAATAGGAATTCCGCATGTTTTTGTGTCATCGGATATTCTTATCTGCGAGCATGTGTAATGGTCCTTAGACTTTGAGATTATCATTAATACATGTCATGACTCGCACACTTAGATTTGCTGACGAAAACCATCACACCATATGTTGACGAGAAGCAGAGTATGTTGGGTGCGTCACGAATAACATGTTATTAATGGATAAGCCAAAAAGGATCCGTCCTTTCCATCTTTATGGAAGTTGATATCTCGACTATTTAATTGAAATAGAATCGTCGCCCTAAATTCCATGGCCATGGTGTAACGACGAGTTTATTTTAGATAGTCAAAAAATGATGTATCTAGCATATAGGTTGATGACACAATCATGCAACCTGCTTGATGAGATATTGTGACCAAGAGATTATATTACACGGTGATCGTTGGTCATTGTCGTTGCGACTTTAAGTTATTTCTCTTGGGTGCCTTGACCAGTTGCTAGACGATAATTTTGGACTTTAGGCAAACCCACCTAATGCCAACGAGAAAGAATCCTAGAGGGCCACACACTAAGTATTTTTGTTAGTCTCGATTAAATTCTATTTGAATTTAATTAACGGAATAAATATTATTTTCAAGACCAAGAAATAATTTTATTTTAAGTTATATTGATCGCATAAATTAAATATTTATTCACCGGATTGTGAATAAAATATATATATTTATTTTATTGAATATTTAATAATTATTTATTTACTAGTTTGTGAATAAAATATTTATTTAAGAGAATAAAATATTTATTCGGGTGTTTAATAAATGCAAGAGCAGTTCGAACGGACCAAGACCGTGTCCGGTGATAAAATAATTATTTACGAGCCGATAAATATTATTTATCAATTTTAAACAAATTGGCGCACCACAAAATAATAATAATAATAATAATATTATTATGTGGCATGTGATTTCATTAATGGTTATAATTATATTTAATGGATGTTATGCAATTAAATTTTGTAATCGAAATCCCAGTCCTATAAATAGACATCTATGTCTATTGTGTAATTCATTCGAAACCAATTGTAAGTTTAAGAATAGAGAATTGTTGCGCACAACGAATTCTCTCTCGATTTCTCTTTCCCTCTCAAGAACCAGTAACCCATTAGAGAATTTCTTCAAGACCGAAGAACGAGCGATCAAGAATGAACAACGCAAGACATTCGATTCGCCGCGCTAGTAGTCGGAGAACGAGTGACGTTGCTCGGAGATCATTAGAGCACGTGTGGATCACCGTTAGAGTGATTCTACCATTGGATCCTCACAAACGCAACAATGGCAATCAAGAAGAGCTGTTTCGGACGATCAACAATCAATAACGAGGAAAGTTCCTAAGCCCAGGTATTTATTTCTTCAGATATTAAATAAATTAATTATAAATTTGACGTGGAAGATTTTCGCTTTTGGTTTCAGACAATTATTAAAAGAAATTTTAATATATTGCCTTCCACCGCAACGCTTCCGCTGCGCCTGGAACCAACAAGAAGCACCACGTCCACCACCTTTGCCGCCACGACCAGTAGAACTTCATCTTCCAGACTGATACGGTGTAGAAGATCCCCTTCCCACACTCTAGTTCTGCCTAGCTGCTCCATCACTACCCATCCGTCGTGGGTTCTTGTAGAACGGCTGTAGATGTCCCATCTTGTCGCAAGCTAGGCACTCTACCGGCGGTTTGAGACAATGCCTACGAAAGTGGCCCGACCTACCGCACTGGTGGAAAAACACTCGGGTAAGATCCTGAGTAACTGATCCTTCCCCCTGTTGGAGTTGGTGCCCTGAAACCAACTTCTTGTATACTTTATAATAACTTGTATTCATGGTTTTGAATATTAATAAATTACTTATCACATCATGATTGTTCTTCTGCGTGACATAGTATGTGATAATGTGCTTAGAGTAGCTGTCGCACTAAAAGGTCATAGCAGTTCCCTGCTATGATGATAACTCGGAAGTGCTACGACACTATTCTTGAATAAATGTTCTATAGCCAGATGATATCATTTGAGAGACACAAATGATACAGGTTATCAGGGGTGAAGACTCATAGGATTTTGAGGCATCTTCTCATGGTGTACGCCCTTGGTAATATCTAGTAGGATATTATGAGAACGAGACTTACCGGTAGACAATCCATATTTATGTGTCATTGGGTGTTCCTATTCGCGGACGTGTGTATTGATCCTTGGAATTTGAGATTATTATTAATGAGTATTATGAGTCGCGCACTTAGATGTATTGACGAAAACCGCTACGAAAAATGTTCGCGGCGAGGTAGGATATGTTGGGTGCGTCACAAGTAATATTGCATTAATGAATAATGCGAGAAAAGATTTGTCCCTTCTGTTTATTAACGGAAGCTGATATCTCAGACTCTTTGATGAAAATGATATAGCTTAAATAAATCCATGGTCACGGTGTTCTATAGGCAAATTCAATTTTCGAAAAGTCAAAGAAAAGGAAATCGAGCACATAGGTTGATGACACTAGCATACAGCCTGCTTGATTAGAGATGTCGAGATAAAGAGATTATATTACAAATAAGTGTTCGTATGAGGTAACATGTTGTTGCGACATTAACTTCTTTCTCTATGGGTGTCTTGACATGTTGGTAAACGCTAACCTTGGACTTTAGGCTGCTTTGCCTAATGCCACTGAGAAAGAGGCTTAGAGGGTCACACACTAAGTGTATCCAGAATCTCATTTAAATAATATATTATTATTTATAATTTAACAAGTTGAATAAATATTATTCCCGGATGTGGTTTAATATTTATTCATGTATGCTTGATCGCGTTTATTCCGTTACCAGTTATTCGAGAGAATATAATGTGCGGAATATTTAATAAATATTTATTTACTATTTAGTGAATATGATATTTATTTATTTATTGGCGAATAATGCAGTGATATTTATGTAATAAATAAATAGTCATTATTCAAGGCCCGATAAATATTGTGGAGGAATGACGAACCGAGTTAAACAGTCTGGTGAGAAATAATAAATATTGAATATTATTTAATTAAATAATATTTAATTTTAATTCGCAAGTTAAACGCATGTCAAGAAATGATAATATTATTATTATTATTTAACATGGGGTTTTGCTAGGATTAAATAAATAATTAAGGGAACTTGTTTAATTATTTTATTTTAACCCTAACAATATAAATACCCAATTATGTTATTTTCTCAAGTGAACCAATTCATTTTTGTTGGTTGTGCACAACAATCTTGGAGAATCCTTTCAAGCCCTAGAGAGCTCTCTTCTCCAAGAACCCTCCCAAGAACGGAGAACAATCCTCCTCCACCGGATAAAAAAGAACGCTTTGGAAGCAGTTCTCGAAGCGATCAAAAGCGGACGATGCAAGTGCAAGGATCTGCTGTGCTAGCACCTGGAGATTCCTTCGACGACGTCCGAAAATTCGTGGAACATGCGTTGGTCACCGCTAGAGGAAATCTACACTTGGTTTCTACAAGGTTTTGCTAGGATTAAATAAATAATTAAGGGAACTTGTGCAATTATTTTATTTTAACCCTAACAATATAAATACCCAATTATGTTATTTTCTCAAGTGAACCAATTCATTTTTGTTGGTTGTGCACAACGGAGAATCCTCTCGAGCCCTAGAGAGCTCTCTTCTCCAAGAACCCTCCCAAGAACGGAGAACAATCCTCCTCCACCGGATCAAAAAGAATGCTTTGGAAGCAGTTCTCGTAGCGATCAAAAGCAGACGACGCAAGTGCAAGGATCTGCCGTGCTAGCACCTGGAGATTTCTTCGATGACGTCTGGAGATTCGTGAAACACGTGTTGGTCACCGCTAGAGGAAATCTACAATTGGTTTCTACAACGCAATAACGGTGGACCGCAGATCTGTTACCGGATTCATCAACGAAAAAAGAATTCCTTAAAGGTAATTCTTTATTTAATTAAATTAATTATAAATAATATTTGATGATCCTCTCTCTGATTCTGGCGTAAATATTCACTGTCTATTTCTTTGATTCAATTCCGTGGATCACGACGTTCATTGTTGTATAGATCTTGGATTGATCATCGATTATGGCAAAAAACAAAGTTGGGCACCACCCGTTGCACGCTTCCACTGCGCCTAGAACCTACACCCCCTGACCCCCTTCTTTCCCAATCTCTGGTCAACATTCTCCTTACGACGCTTCCTGCTATCGGAAGACGTACCTCCTGATCGTCCAGCATAAACCACCTGTCCTCCATTGGAAGCCTCCTTCAGGTTCCCCTCAGATATGAGAGCCTGATCCACCACTTCAGAATTTTTTTTCAGTCGAAAGATATTAACTTGGGACTTAATCTTTCATTTAAGTCCATTCTGGAAACGCCTTGCCATAACTGTCTCATCCCCTACCAGCGCTGGAGCAAAGTGTTGCAAGTCAGTAAAGCGACCAATATAGTCCATCACGAACACTCCCTTGAGTCAACCGCATGAACTCAACTGCCCTCTTCTGTCTCAATGTCTCTGGATAAAAGTGCTCCAGAAACTTCTTCAAAAAGTCCTTCCATACAACACCGTGAGCCTGCCCTGTCCGGGCTTGAACATCCCACCAGCGCTTTGTTGATCCTCGTAACATATAAGCAACTCACTTGACCCCCTTCGCAGCAAGAGTCTCCAAATGGTCAAGTATAGTCTGGATGGCCTCGATCCAGAACTCAGCTGCCTCAGGTCCACCGTCTTCGATAAAGGTCAGAGGGTGCTTTAATTGAAACTCCCGAGTCAGATCGGACATACTATTCACAACCTACTCGGGGTCTCTCTCCATAAACTGCATGAAGCGAGCAAAGTTCTCACAAAACTACTCTTCGACTCCTTCACCCGGCATTATCGGTGCCTTAGGTTCCACTGCTGGAGGATCATTTTCAGCCATGTCCTCCTGTCGTCTTATCATCAAACGTCGTCGTGGAGGCATATCTCTCAATGCCAAACACACGTCTTAGGACACATAGCACAACACTAACACATTTAACAAGAGGGTTTCACATAAAGCTATAATAAGTCATCCCCTTTCCCCGCCACATGGTCAAAATCGAGACACTATCACTACCTTTAACTATCCTACATTTAGGTCATGATTAACAAGGGTAAACACATTCTTATTATTCAAGTCTCATTAGACACTCATTAATTCACCTCTTTCATCATTTTATAATTTTCAATTCATATTAGCCACTTTTTTTTGAGTTCAATTACACTAGCAAGGAAAAACATTTCAATTTGAACAACTTACCCAAAACCCGTTTCCCGTGCATGCCTAAAAATGATGCATGTCACAATAATTCCTGAGTGTCTAGAATGACGCATGTATACTCAACTGTCGTGTCATACTAGGCCACGAGTCAAATCTTAGAAAAACACAGAAACAATAATCACATCACACAACAAGTGCATCACTCGAGGTGAAATAACATCCAACTGTAACAACACACATCAATAACAACAATCACACCCTGGGTACTTAGCTTTTACCCTCGTACATGGGTTAACTGCTCCCATGCACAAGCTCTTAACCAAGGCCTGACTCATTCTATTCTCCTGTCTACCTTTCCCAAATAGTAATACAAAAGAAAAGAAAAAAAACTACTCTGATACCATTTTGAAACGTCCTGACCCGAGTGTCACACACTAGTGCCCCGAGTCGGTCGGTCACATGATCTCAGGCGTGCCTCCCCGTACGCTAGAGGCTGGTGACTAGTAGCGAGGGTCTAATATCGATCATGAGGAGACTATACCCTCTTTATCAAAGCAGCGCAACAACGGAGAATAAATAAACTAATATAACTAAAAACCAGACAAACCAGAATCACATGATGACTAAAACATGAATACAATATCCAAACTAAAACAGTAGATATGTCATGCCAAGTACGTGCCAAGTGTCAAATGCAAAACCAAAAGAAAGAAACACTAACACTCCCAAGCGGGCCCTGTCACTATGTCCGATTCCCTCATCCGTGCTCCATCCCGACTTAGCCATCTAACATAGGGATCTTGCTCTTATCCTGTCCTGCAAACATGAAGTCTATTCGGGTACCGATCAGACAGCCCGAGTAGGGTGTGAGTACAACTTAATAGGTCACCACCAACGACGTCTAAAACAACATCCAGTCAATAACAGTGTATGCAGTTGTATAAAGAATAAAATACAAGCAATAAAGTAAACAATTTACATATATTCAATTATTCTTTATTTAACCACATAAACCCTCGGGTTCCCGAGAACTCCCGAACCATCCATACCTGCTTCGGCCTGTGCCGGAGTTTGAACTATCCCCAAGGGATATCACATATCACAATACTATGGTTATCATTTATCCTTTCATTTCAATCATATAACGGCCAATTGGAACCATAGTCCAACGCTAACTCATGGGCGTAGAACGTCGTGTCTAACACCCCGTGGGTATTTGGAGCCTCTGTCCCTGTCTCACACCACAATATCACATGGGTATTTGGAGTCTCAGTCATTGTCCTACACTCGCTATCTCATATGGGTATTTGGAGACTCAGTTCCTGTCCCACATCTCAGTATCACATGAGTATTTGGAGGCTCAATCTTTGTCCCAAACTCATTTATCACATTTGACATCATGATATACTATTACAATTTATCATAACAACAAGGTTCGTTAATTTAATCACATGGAATAATATGAACAATTAACCATTAAACCATTTACATTATTTAAACCATAAACCCCTTAACCATTTAAGGTTAAGTTAAACATCTTTTAATTCTCATTGTCAATTAATTCATACACATTAATTGACCAATCACACAATTTCAATTTCCCATCAATTCCATGATCACAACGTTCTATTAATTAATTAACCAATTAATTAATCCAATTCCACAATCTCAATATTCCATTAATTAATTTACCAATTAATTAACCCAATTTCACTATCCCAATATCTTATTAATTAATTCATCAATTAATTAATCTAATTTCACAATTCCAATATCCCATCAATCAATTCCATGATTCCATAAATTAATTAATCAATTAATTTATTCAATTCAAGATTCAATTGTCAATCGCGCCAATTGAAATTTCACAACATATACATGCAATTGGAATTCAAGACTATGAGAATTGAATTTATACCACCTATCTCAAGATCGTTGACGGACGCTTGCCAATGAAAATCCCCAAATTGAAGCGGAATGTTCAATTGCACAACAAAGAACAAGATCTAGATCCAAAACCTAGATCCAAGATTGTCACGAACCAACCCGGGTCGACCCTGAACCGGTCACCCGAGTCGATCCACGACAAGGCCTGAGAGGCGTTCCCGATCCTCCCGGGCTGGCGACAAGCGCCAGAGCATCAACAGAGAGCAAAGGGGAATGATTTTGCCCAATGAAAATAAATAAAAGCAGTGGAAATAATGAAGAACAGCTCAAAATAAATAACCAAACAAAACGACTAAACAAGAACTGAAGGAAATAAAAACTAACCGAATGGGAAAACACTATCTCCGTGTGACCCCACGGGTCACTCTCGCACCCAAGCTGGAGCCTGCACAAGAACTAAAAACAGAAAAGAACTATAGGCGTGAGTATTAAAACTCAGTTGGCTAGCCCGATATCTATTCCCCAATGCACTACCTTTAAAATAAAAGAAACACCATTTCAAGTTTGAACTACAATTTATAAAAAAATAGGTTTTTTTAAATACTTTACTTAAAAGCAAAGTACGGACCATTGCCCTTAACCATTTTCAAATCTAGATTCTTTTCATTAGTGTCAATGACATTTTCAAAGGGAAAGTGATGTTTACATTTTCATATTTGTACAAAGATGATAAAACACTTCCATTTGAAAACCATTTTTAGAAACCTAATCAAGACTAGCTCACCACTTTCCAAGAAAAACAATAAACAAAAATGCACAATAGCAATCACACAACAAGGGCAATGTAGATATACATACGGGCACCATATTCATCACTGCAAGCAACTGAAAGCCAAAAGACATGAGTGAACCTAGGAGATCAAGAATAATCCAGAAGACACCAATACATGAGACCCCATCCTCGTTGACATGTCACACACGATTAAATCAAAACGCTCAAAACGCTCGGCCATCATTTCTCAGGCAGGCCGAGGGCAAACCCCATAGCAATAAACTTAATACATCCACCTACTATGGGCCACTGGTCAGTACCATAACCTACCAGTGCGGCAATCATTCTCAGAATATTCTCTCAATATGCCAGATTCTCATGTCTCAAGTATTTAAAAAAGAGGTGAGCCAACCGATGCCAGCCGAGCATCCAATCACAATATATATAATAATAGTACATAACAGGTCTCACCCCGAGTCTCCCCTGGGACCATTCTCATGCCTTAAAATAAAACAATTATAAAGGGTTTCAACTGAAGAACCCTAACAATGGATCCCGAGAATCCCCCAACAAGGATCTCCCACCCATTGCATGCCATCGAGGCATGAGAAACACCCAACAAGGGTTTTCATAATAAACACTTTTCACTAATTTCATGAAATGGCCAAACGGGCCCTTAAACATTCACCAACAAACCCTTATCTCAAAATGCAAACACTTTTCAAAAGTGGTGTTAAGCACACCATTTCCACTCAAAACATTTATAACAATTCTTCAAAACATTTCCTTCGCACAGTCAAAACAAACTCACTTTACACGAAAACGTCAACCGGGTCACAATTTGACATTTCACATCAAACCGGTTTAAAAGCCACAACTATTCTTTCTTTTAATTTGAAGCCATTTAAAACACTATTTAAAAAAAACACATTTATCAATATACACATGCATTTTTTTTATAAAGGGGTGCAAACACACCAAAACACCTTGAAAACTGAAACTCACTACTTTATAAATCCCAAACCGTTTCGAAAACCATGTAAGGAACCACAAAACATCATTTCGCATGATGACTCCATATTTATAAATCCAAAGCAGTCATTTTTAAAATCACACTTAGCCCATAAAAGCCAACCAGACATTTTACAAATATAAAAAATTCACAAGTCATGAAATATTTACCAAAACAATTTCTATTTAATACGAAACAAAATATGAACACCATTTGCATGCCTTAACATTATTTCAGTTGTAGAACCATGTTTAAAATATCATGAATCATGTGCGAATTGTCAATAAATAATTTATCAGACATGCAATGTGCCCGCTTTTAACAAAACAATGCAATTCAACACAAAACTTGGGATAAACTATCATTTTACACGCTATATAATTATTTGCAGAACCAATCGTTGATATTCAGAATGTGAAGAAGGTAAAAATATCATGAAGCAGTGAATCTTAAATTAAAAAGATAAGTGCAAGGGGAAAGCCTATCTCGAAACCAAGATGAAACGAAACGACGCGCGTTCGAAACCACGCGGTAAGGTCTAACGCTCTGCATATTAAAAACTAAGGACTCAAAACACATACAAAACCCCCAATTAAAGTATGCGAAACCAAGCGTTGGGGAGAAACCCTCACCTCGAATGGCGGCGCAACCCGGGATGATTCAAAAACACCTCGGCTTCGACGACGAACACCGACACACACTTCAAGTGGTCCCGAGAGACAAGTCGCACGCCCCCGAAAGATGGTGGTCGGAGGCGGACCACTGGCCGGACAGGACGCCGACAACGAATGGGGGCGACCGCGATCGGAGAAGGGGTTGCCGCCGGAGGGAGGCCTCGCCGAAGGTGGGATCGCCAGAGCAGGGAGGTGGGTGTGCCGGCTGGGGCTGCTGCGCACCGAGCAGGAGAGGCTGGAGGAGGGTCTGGTCGCCGGAGCGGTGCGCGCTGGACGAAGTGGTCGGTCGGGGCTGCGACTAGTCGGGAAAGGGGGCGGCGGGCTGCCGCGCTTGGAGAAGCAGCAGAGGCCCGAGGGGGCTGCGCCGTTGGGAGCAGGAGGCGCTGGAGGCGGCGCCGGGGATGCTGCAAGGGAGAAACAGGAGGCCGGGGCCGATGGGGTTCGTCGCTGCAGAGGAGGTGGTGCGTTGCACCGGGGGAAGTCGCGCCACCAAGCATGGGAAGGGGGGTGCGTGGAGAAGGTAAAGGGGGAGAGAGAGAATAGGAAGAAAAACCCTAAAAAAAAATTGAAAATAAAACTTGAAAGAAAAATTATTATACACACAACTAATAATAATAATTTCTAAAAATAATAATAATCGTAATAATAATAATAATAAGATTAATAATAATAATGATAATAATAATAATAATAACAACAACAACAATAAGAAGAATAATAAGAATCATAATAATAAAATTAACAATTTTAGTTTTCATCTAAAATAAAAATAATAAAATTCCTAGTAATCAAAGATAGTCAACATTGTTTTAATTACAAAATATACTCATTTTAATTTTTCGAAGACGGACGGGTTGTGCAGTTGCCTGGGCGAAGCCGCGCGCTACTTCCAAATCGCTCTCCGCCCGACGACGTAAACACCAAAAAGTGCACTTTTTAATATAACTCAAAGAAATTAATTCGGGACTGAACCCGAACCCCAACAAAAATATTTAAAGGTAAGAAAATAATAAAACAACCCAAATACACGGGTCGGGGTGTGACAAAGATCAAATGGATTAGATCTATCAAAACCTAGATCTAGATCTACAACAAACAGAGGAAAACGTCCCTTTCAAGGATGAGAGAAAGACAGGAGAAAGACGGGAAACCAATCGGGATAAGAATCTCCCACCAGGAGAGGTGCAAATCTTTAATCCGGGTTTCGAATTGTCAAGAACGGAGGTTGGAAGGCCTTGGAATCCGTCTGAGAATCTCCAAAAACGAGAGAAAACGTTTAGGATCGAATTGGGTCGAGTTAGGATGAAGTCTGGGGGGTTCGGGAATTTTTAATCTAATTTTCAGGAGTTAAAATTCCGCGTGTACGGTTTTCTTGGGGTGCACGGTTTGTCCTAACCGTGCGCCTAACTGTGTGCCTCTCCTAGGGGTGTCACACAGTTACTTGGGTGCACAGTTTGACAAACCGTGCGCCAGTCGTGCGAATCTTCTGTGTTTGGGTTCGCATGGTTTGTTGGGTTGGACGTACGGTTTGGTCAAACCGTGCGCCAACCGTGCGCCAACTGTGCGCAAACCGTGCACTTTCCCTCTTCCTTTCAAAATTCTCCAATTTCACCCAAAAAATCCTCAAGTAAAAACTCAACCAAGGTATACTCAAAACAAGGCAAAATAATACCTGTAAACGAGCCGGAGACATCTCCAGAAAAAGTCGGAATCTTACGGTTTACATTTTTAGAGATCACGTTGCTAGGTTGCTTCATGTTAATATGGTTCCCCATGTTTGCCAAATCTCAGCCAACAAGTTTCTGCATGCGAATGAGGATTTTTTTGCAGGCTATTCCAATCCCATATTTGAAAATTCCCAAATGAAATTAGAATGCTGCCACAATTATGTAAAACAGGGTATCCTAGAAATCCATTTTTCTATTTATGTGGTTCCATGAGAATATTGTTTTCAATTTATGCATATATTAAGGGCTTATGTTGTTTTGCCGTTATGTTATAACATTTGTGTTTACACTGAATTTGATGCAGGCCTGCAATGCTCATGGAGTTTATTGTGTTCCTTTATACGACACCCTAGGTTTGTGTTGGCTCTCTTTTATTGATCCATTTTATCAGCCAACAGTTATTCAAATTCCAATTATTTTTTATTCAGTGTTGCAGGCTTCGTGGACTGTAAAGACTTTTTTGGATGATTTTGACTAGTTATATGGCCTAAATAATTCTCATTAGTGTCCAAATTTGTACTTGGTTGTCCAAATTTGTACTTGGTTTTCCTGGTGTGCGTTCCTAATTTGAGGTTGTATTGGTTTTACTTTAATCTCGTTTCTTGAGGTTATATTTAGATGTTTGTCGATATTTTTTCTGTGCTACCTTTATCATTGCTGAATGTTTGCATGTCTTTTATGGTTCAGGTGCTGATGCTGTGGAATTTATTATTTGTCATGCTGAGGTGTCAATTGCTTTTGTAGAAACAAGAAAGATTCTTGAGGTGCTAATTCTAGTCTTTACTTATGTCGAACCTTTTAACTTCAGTCCATCATTTCACGTAATCAGCTGCTTTAAAAAATCTTGTAAAGAGTTTGCATTTCAATAGTGGATGTTTCCTGTGATGATGTTTTGATTGGTTTTGTAGGTTTTGAAAACATTACGTAAAACGGCCAATTACTTGAGAAGTGAGTTTTTTTTTTTTTTTTTCATTTGCCTAAATTCTTTTCCGCATGCTCATGGTGATACCATATTTCCATTCTGATCTGCAGCCATTGTAAGCTTTGGTGAGGTCACATCAGATCAGAGGGAAACAGCTGAGAGATTTGGGTTGGCAATATATTCTTGGGATGGTTTTTTGCAGCTGGTAGGGCACTTAATTTCCTGTAGGTTGATGGTGTTTGAAGTCATCCAACGACTTACCTGCATATTACATAATAATCTTGTTTTTTAGATCTGTTTTTTGGGGCTTTTTTTCTTCCAAAAATATCACATACAAGCCTTGAAAAGCAGAAGAAATTAGCTTTGTATTGATGGTGGCATGTATACTGTGATCTGATGCACCCTCTTGACACTGAACCGTCATCTCTTAAAAAGCTCTAGTTGTTTTAACTAGTCCTATATTTCAGTATTTGTTCCTGGCTCATAAATCCTGAAGCAGACTGCAAAACAGGTATACGTCTGTCAACTATTGCTCTGTTCATTTAACACTGTGTTGGTCTGTCGTTGATTGCTAGGTTTCACTGCTGTGTCGCATTATTTTTTATTACGATTATGAGAGCTCCGTTTGACAGCACTTATGAAAATCGCTCTCACTAATCAATTATGATAAGCAGTTTGAAAAAAAGTACTCATCATAAGTAATAAGTGGTATAAGCATTTTTCAAGTGCTGACGAACAAAACCTAGGAGTTGGGGATTCTGCTGGAAAGAAAATTACGTGGTAGGTATTGCTGTTGTAATGTTTCATAGTTTCATTCAGTCAACATTTTGAAAGCCTGGAATTGATTTTAGATGAGATTTTCTTTTTTTCATTCTCAGCCTTTTGAAAGCTTGGCACTTTTCTGGCAAATTATATATGAGAATTTAACCTCATGTTTTTTTTTTTCTTTTGGAAATCATAATTCCAGGGAGTTTCAAAGCAGTTTGATCTTCCTGTGAAAACGAAGGGTGACATTTCTACAATAATGTATACCAGTGGAACAACTGGTGACCCCAAAGGTGTTCTGTTAGCCAATGATAATATTGTCACTCTTATAAGCGGGGCTGATAAATTGCTGCTAAGCGTGAATGAGGAGGTGCTTTCCTTCCCAGTTTTTTTTTTTAAACTGACTTCCATGAATGCGTTGGTTTTCAAAGCTTTATTCGTTTTGATTAACCTGGTTATCTATAGTTAAAAATCAAATTGTCTGACCATTTGTATTTTTGCTTGAAAAATTTCTAGTTGCATGAGAAGGATGTTTATATTTCTTATCTTCCCCTAGCACATATTTTTGATCGGGTCATTGAGGAGCTTTTTATATACTGTGGTGCTTCAATAGGATTTTGGCGTGGGGTAAGCTGACAGGAAATCTTATTGAAATTGTGTTCTAAATAAAATTTAATCCTACATTTAAAATATTTGTGTCCTGTCATTATTCAGGATGTTAAATTATTAGTTGAAGATATAGGAGAGCTGAAGCCTACAGTGTTTTGTGCTGTTCCTCGTGTGTTAGATAGAATCTATTCAGGTATATTTTCTTGGGTCTCAATGCCTCTGTATAATTCTGTCTGCTCTGTTTAATTTAAAAATTTCTACAGTTCTGGTTGCATATATGATGACCATTGATCCTGTTGAATAAAGTGATCAATCTTTAATTGTTTTTTTTTTGTAAAAGGGGACCCGGAGGCCTTTTTATTACATGCATGAGGATAAAAGACTATTTTATCCTTAATTATTGACATCTTTTTTTTACATGGACGTTTTTTTCATTCATTTTCATTCTTTTACTGTTTCAGTTAGCCTGAACCAAATATCATATTGTATAGCACCAGTTGCCTGGGGAAGAAACGTTCTTCCATTACGACTGCACTGACTTATCTAATGCATATCTTCAGGTTTGATGCAAAAGACATCTTCAGGGGGCTTTTTAAAGAACAAGCTATTTAACTTCGCATACTCATAGTAAGTTCTATTAATGTATTCCACAATTTTAATCTGCCTTGGGACAATTAGCAAAATGAATTTTGTTGATTTAAAAGTAAAAAAATTATGCGGCTGTGTTCCAACTCAACCTCTATTAGAATTCTGCACTTCTATGGCCTAGGGCCGAGCTTTGCTGGTCTTTGGTTGTCGATGACATAAAGTCATCATCATTGCATTTTTTCAGTCCCTCTACCCAGTTTTTGTGCATTTCAATTATCCCGGGTCGTTTTCAATGCAATTTTTGTTTGTGTTGATTCTTTTCTGTGTTTTTTCCCTTTATGTTTCACTTGTTTCAGCAAGTTTAATTCCTTGAAGAAGGGACATAAGACAAAGGATGCTGCTCCAATTCTTGATAACTTCGTATTCAGTAAGGTGCCCCCATGTTTTTTTTTCTCCTTGTGCTTTTAGTGTTCATGAAATTCTTCTTTGTCCTAAGTCTCATTTGTCTTTCTTATTCAGGTGAAGCAAGGGCTGGGGGGAAATGTTCGGATCATTCTATCTGGAGCCGCACCTCTTGCTCCCCATGTTGAAACTTTTCTAAGGGTTGTGACATGTGCTCATGTTTTACAGGGATATGGTATGCTCTCTTGTTCATTGATTTTTAGTATTATGTACCTTGTTGATATTTGATTGTATTTATAATAATAATAATATGATAAAGTCAATTAATTATAATAAATAAATAAATAAGTCTGATATATGTATATATATAAAAATATTTATATATACTTTTATTTAGTTTGTATTCCATTGCAGGGCTGACCGAAACTTGTGCGGGATCGTTTATTTCATTACCAAATGAAATGCAAATGGTTGGAACTGTTGGTCCACCCATACCAAATGTGGAAGTTTGCCTAGAATCTGTCCCTGAGCTGTCTTATGAAGCCCTGTCAAATCCACCACGCGGGGAAATATGTATGAGGGGGCATACTGTATTCTCAGGGTATCACAAACGCGACGACCTCACTTCTGAGGTCATGGTTGATGGGTGGTTTCATACAGGTTTCTCCACTCTCTCCCTAAACTGTCCAGTACATTGGAAATCACTATATCATTATGTGGTTTGTGTTGATCATTGCTTCAGGTGATATTGGTGAGTGGCAGCCAGATGGAAGCATGAAAATCATTGACCGCAAGAAGAACATTTTTAAGCTTTCACAGGGAGAATATGTAGCTGTTGAAAACCTAGAGAACATTTACGGGCTTCTTCCTGAACTTGACATGGTACATGTCTAGTATAGGCAGTTGAATGGATATATGCATACTGAATGGTCCAAATGACATTCTTGTTAGTTAATTTTTGCTCGTCTACACGGCAGCTTGATTTTTAACACGTTTAAGTTGCATTGTGTAAATTTATTTAATATAGGTTTGCCTCTTGCATTTGTTGACACTTATTTGATGTGAATTTCAGATATGGATTTATGGCAACAGTTTTGAGTCTGCCCTGGTTGCCATCGTGAACCCCAGCAAGCAAGCAGTTGAAAAGTGGGCTCAAGAAAATGGCGTTCCGGGTGATTTTGAATCACTTTGCAAAAACCGTAAAACAAAGGAGTACATACTGGGAGAGCTCTCGAGAATTGGAAAAGAGAAGAAGGTTACTGTTTCTCTGCTTTGAAACCGTATTCATTTATAATTTTTTTATTATTGGAATTGTTTAATAGTGGAAATATATGATTTTTTGTTTGTTTTTTGGTTTGCAGTTGAAAGGTTATGAATTTATCAAATCTGTTCACCTGGAGCCTGTCCTCTTTGATATGGAGCGCGATCTTCTGACCCCAACATATAAGAAAAAGAGGCCCCAGTTGTGGAAGTACTATAAGGTATTTCTTTTATAGAATGTGGTATGGTTCTTGGACCTTTACTGCTATCATCCTACGCTATTGTTTTTGTTTTGTTTTGTGGCAGGGTGTTATTGAGGACATGTACAGGAGTTTGAGTAATCCCAGGGCCTAACTTTTTCTGTCTGGTATGGTTTTTTCTTGGTAAAATATATCTTATTTCATTTTTAAACAATTTCAATAAGCATGAATGGGATCCGTCAAAGAGGAAGGGGCAGGTCGTGGGGCTGAGTCCCCTCTGGCATGCGGATTTTAATACCTTTGTGTTGTGTGCGGCAGGACCGCTTTAATGTATCTGAATTATTTGTGTTATGATTGAATTTCTCCTTGACCCCTTTGTATGGAACGGACCAGGTTTTTGGGCTTTACCGTGGGTTTGTCTCATTTCTGTTTAGGTGGTGTTCTATTGGGCTTTTTCTGTTGGCCTTGTCACACTAGCATGTATTCGATTAGTTGATCTGTGTGTTACATCCTGGAGATCATGATCATATGTTATTCTTCATTTGATGGCCACCGTCAATGTATCTCACGACCTGATCTTGATCATCATCTTTTTATGGGTAATCAACAAAGATCAAATGTGACATCCCAAACCTGTTGCCAATAGGTCAAGGGTTGATATTAGTAACTTTGAGTATAACATACAAAATGAGAGATTTCCTTGAATAATCCATCACCAGTATGTAGAATAAAGAACAAGTGAGGTTAATCTCAAGTACAATGCAATTTCCCAAGGAAATGTCATGTATATCATCAATGTATGTAATGTCATTCAATCAATAAGTGAGGTTGATCTCATGTACAATGCAATTTCCAAAGTAAATGTCATGTATATCATTAGTGTATGTAATGTCATTCAATCAAAATAGGGGATGCCTAAAAAGATGCCTAAAAATCTGAAGATTTCCTTTATGGTATAGAACTACTAAAGCTCAACTATTAATTACCATCTCTCTCTCTATATATGTGTGTATATATATATATATGTATATATATATTGTAACTCATTGCCAAAATCCATAAGGCCCCTCGTAAACCATGCCCACTAAACTAGTAGCTTGCTCCCTATTGTAAAAGTGGGTGCTCTAGATTGAACTCGAATACAGAGAGTTATACATAATATATTCTTACCATATCAGTGTTATACTTTCACATCCACTATTTAAATAGTAATGTTTTTAGATTATTTGTTGTATTAAAATGTTATAAGAGTTTCCAATTATAATAAGAACCTCGAGATACTTTGAGAATAATTTTAAAATGCATGTTCTATGGTCTAGATACATCATATTAACGAGACACAGTTGATGTCTGACTATCATGTGCTGAGGGCTCATAACCATTAAAACTTCTTCTCATGAAGTTCGCACTTAATGATCAGGAGCAGTCCGGTAAATTCTGTTGCCCAAGACTGCATATGAAATTTTGCCCTAAAATGCATTAAGAACTACAGTGAAATGGTGAAATTTTTGCCCTTCCCTCTGTATTTTTTTTCTTTGCTTGCCTGTTGCCCTAGCCCGGGGGCTTGTGGGGCTTGCCCTAGGGCCGACCCTGTTAATGATATCGAGTAATTGAGATCATAAGGACTAACTCGTCAATAGGAACACCACATGTTTAGAGTATCATTGGTTGTTCCTATATACAAGTACGTGTATTTATCTCTTGATTTGAGATCATTATCAATATGTATCATTTGATTACATACTTTGATGCAATATAAAAACCATGATATTTATATTGTGCCTAAGCAGTTATTGTAGCACTCGAAACTATTTATCCATCTGGGCTTTCGGGCCACCGGTTGGGTGTGCATTCACCAGAGCAAAGCTAACCGAAATTGGAAGATTGAGAGGGTATGACGAAACCATCGGTACCAGGCTTGTGCAGCTCTGCACAAGACAACTAGCTGACCAGCCTTGCGAAGATGGAGTGCTGATATCATGACATTTGTTGGGGAGAAGCAATTCCAAGTTGTCTTGTCTGGGTGATTTCCTCTAAGACCTGCGGGTTATATAATTGTCTCTTAAGTCTTCGGGCCTTGTAAAGGTTCTACCTCACCTCTTGAAAGGTGGATTATCAAAAATAGTAAAAAATGGAGGTCTTCGGGCCATTTAGGCCTAGGTAGTTTGTGTTGGGTGCATCATTGGTGGTATTTACATTGATTGAATGATCAAGACATAATTTGTTGCTTCCGTAAAGGAAGAGATATCTCGGGTTCAGTTGACTATGATGGCTGTATCTTTATAAAACCCATAACCATGGTAGAAGAATGTAAGTCTGTCCTGTAAGGTCATAAAATAATAAAGCGTGAAAGGATGGTGACACAAAATGCGCGTCATGCTTTATAAGATGTTGCGAGACAAAGATTATATTATACGAAATGTGTTCGTAGGAGATTGTCGTTGCTATGATTAAACCTTATCTCCTTAGGGGTCTTGATGAGTTGCTAGACTTCGCTCCTGGTCTGTGAGTATCACTCACTGCCATCGAGATAAAGTCCTAGAGGGCCACACACAAAGTGTATTAAAAAATTTGGCTAATTCTAATGAATTTGAGTTTAGGATGGTGGGCTCCGTGGTCATGGTCGGGATATGTTAGAGATTAAACAATCATAAGAAATAAATAAATTCAATATTATTCGAGTTTAGAATAATAAGTATAGAATTTATTAAATCAAAGTATTCACAAGTTATTAAGTGAATACTAGAAAAATGTTTTACGAACGAATATTTTATTTATTCAAGTTTCGTTGAATATTTAATGGGAGAAATAAGTCATGATAATTACTTAGATTTTATTATGTAACATTACTTTGATATTACAAGTATGTGATAAAATGTTCATGACATTTGTGGCAAGTTTTAAGTGATGTTTGTGTCGTTTTTGAGTTCGTTTGAAGGGTTAATTTCCATAAGGACCTAAATACAATTCATGGAAGTTATAACCTAAGTATTTAAACACTTTTAGACCCAAAAATAAGAGGGCCAAACTCTTGCTCGAATTCTCTCACCTCTCCACCCCTCAAGTTTTAGAGAGAGAAAGTAAAGGGTAGTTCAAGAATAATTTGATCTCTGTTTAAGGATTGATCATTCTGATCTCTCGTGACCGTGACAACGTCGAAAGTGCCTTCTATTGTCCACGACATCACCCGGATTACGAAGGTCAACATTCGAGCAAGCTTTTGAAGTGCTTGTGGATGATCTAGAGGGTTCCAACTTCAATTCCTTCAAGAAACGATTTCTGATAGTGAGTGGAACACGCGTTTGATCAAAATTGAATGAGGTATGCTTTTGATTTTTTTCTTCATGTTTAAATTAAATTTCACGCAATCCATGAGTGAATCTAGGAAGAGCTATACCAGATTTGATGTTTCGACATGAATATGGACCCTCAAATTTTAAAATATCAATTTTCATGCTTCTACAAAGCCTCGAGTTACTTTAATTGGTATCAGAGTGGTCGTGCAATAATTTAAGTCGGAATTTAAATTAGATTTTCTAGAATTCGGATAGAGGATTTCAATATGGTTTCAATGCCAACGACAACGCATCGATTGGACTTCAAACGATCAAGTAATGATCGATCGAAGATCGACAGTTTTTTGGAAATAAATAAATAAGCGTGTGCACACACACACATGAAAAATCTATTTTGGGAGTACCACCTGCATGCTGATGGCTTAAATGAAACAGAGGAATCTCGTGGGGTGCCGCGCACGTGCCTCGAGTTAGGCGAGACCCTACCCCCGAGCTCGATTACCTACCCCAGACCTAGATTCACCTACGAGGACTTGTTCAGGGTCCAAACAGATCTGAAAAAATGTATTTTTTTCCAGAAATTAAATTTAATCGTTTGGAATTTAATAAAATTATTTCAGGTGTCATAAGACGCATCAATAATTAATTAAAATTAATTTAATGTCAATTTAATGCATTAAAATTACACTTGGGTTGAATTTTAGCAATATTAATTTTTATTATGCAATTTAATTGCATGTTGATTGATCATGAATTGAGACCGGCCCGTGCATGTTTGGTTTATCTAATTATTTAATTTTAATTATGCAATAGAATTATTTTTTTATAATTAGTTATTAAATATTATTTTTAGATGGTTTGCGCACCGTCCCTCCATCTTTCAATGTATAAGGACCCATGTGTTTTCCTTTTAAGTGATAATATGTAATTCTGCATCCCAAGTACCCCCTCACCTATGCGAGAGTATGCATTGTAAAAATGGAGGAGTTCGTGGCGCCATAATTTGAGTTGAGAGCCAGTGAAAAACCAAACAACAAGAATGCACATGAGTTTGATGGATGTTGTAACTCTGAGCTGTTGCATGGCTCAAGGAGTTCCCTTAGGGTCTCGATTGATCCATCACCCACTCAATGGATCAACCAGTAGAAAAAACTCATGATCAAGTCATTGTTTGTTTATTTTATTATGCATGGTTAATTGTTTATGGATGATTCACAATCACATAAAAAAGTTAACAAGTGTGAATAGATAAAATAAATGAATATGTGCGATGAATGTATTATATTCATGCTTTGTTAAAGTTGTGGGTGCGATCACATAATAATAAACATGATAAATAGAATCATATTTTAGCCATAACTGAAACATTACTTAAAAACACTCAAAGTAAATATTAAGCCAATAACGCCTTTCATCACTTAAGTTTGAATAAAATCGGACATTTGAGGTGCTCTTCAGCCCTAGTTGAGGATACCACTTTCTACCAAGGTGTTCTTATGAAAGTGATGAGTTGACTTAACTAAAGTTGACAACAAATAAGTAGCCATAGCTAGCTTGATACAATTTTAGAGGCAAAACGTTGAGTAAATAAAAGTTACACTTTGCAAGAGATGAGATTCCAATCAACAGACCAATAAGTAACGAGTTAATACGGTTGGCTAGCCAAAATCCCACCTTGAAACTCTCCAAGTAGTGGCGTAGCCATAGTTTGGACTATGAGGAGAGGTTTTAAGGATATGTACCACAATAATACTAAAGTGACTGAGTTTTCTGAATTTTATAGTTGATGGATACTAGGATTTGACAAAATAGTGGGAGACATTTAATATTAATAAATTTATAATGTCTAATAATCAGTAATCAAGATAAAAGTACCAATCTTCTAAAGCTTTGTTTTGTATAAAAATGTCTAATAATACCACAAATTCAATATGATAAATTTTGGACAAAGAACATGTCTTAATCGATACTAATTTCTAAGAGTGGTATAGGCACTTACGCAAAGTACTACGATATAAAAGGAAACTATATATGCCAAAGTCCCCACTACCTATTATGCCACCTCAGGAAGCAAGTGAGGGTGAAAAGAAATCTTACAGGAGACTATTGGATGATGCATTGGATGATCACATCATAATGGTATCATCAATGTCCATTGAGTTGTGAAAACAACATCAGGACATGGACCGTTATACCATGTTGTGTCATCTCTGAGAAGTTATCAAGGGGAAAGTGAAGCGAGAAATGAATGAGATGATGATTACACCTAACAAATGTAAATTGAAATATGAATTAGGATATTTCAATACATCTCATTCTTCCATCCTTGTCACCCGATTATTCCAGTTTCATTGAGAATTATAAAATGAACAATATGGAGAAATCGCTTCAATATCTTTTTGGGTAAGGTTAACCAAGAAGATAAGAACTTAAAGAAAGATATTTTTTAGTTCTTATGGTGAATAACAAGAAAGACAAGGTCTAAAGGCCAATTAAAAGTGAGACTCTAAAGGAACCTTCACAACGTTTATTGGAGTTGGTGTTCTAGAACCAACTATTTGTACTTTGATTACATGTATATTTAAATATTCGAATATTAATAAAACATATTATTATATATTATTGATTGTTCTGCATGACTTTAATGTAATAATGTCCGTGGGTGTCTTTCATATTGATAAGGTCATAGCAATTCCCCACTATGATGATAACCTTGAAGTACTGTGATGATATTCTAAAATATAAATCTACAGTTAGACAATGTACTATGATAGGGCACATAGTATGTATACTATTAGGTGTGAGTACTCATAAGCGGATGAAGTTTCTTCTCATAAAGTTCGCACTTGGTAATCCCTAAGATGAGAGATTATGAGAATAAACCCACTAGTAGGAATTCCACATGTTTTGGTGTCATCATATATTCCTATCAGTGAGTATGTGTAATGGTACTTAGATTTGAAGATTATTATTAATGCATGTTACGACTCACACACTTAGATTTATTTCGTAAACCTTGATGATATAGTTAATGATGAAGTTGGATACGTTGGGTGCGTCATGAGTGTCATGTTATTAATGGACAAGTTGAGGAAGGATTTGTCCCTTCCATCTTTATATAAGACGATATCTTGGCCCTTTGATTGGAATGAAACTATCGCCTTAAATTCCATGGCTATGGTGAAACGATGTGTTTATTTTATATAGTCAAAGAAAGACGTATCAAGCATATAGGTTGATGACATGAATGTGAAATATTCTTGATGATTTATTGTGACAAAGAGATTATATTACACCGTGAGAGGTAGTATGTAGTTGTCGACATTGGGATATTAAGTTCTTTCTTTTGGGAGCCTTGACCCGTTACTAGATAGTAATCTCAGACTTTAGGCAAGTCTCCCTAATGCCAATGAGAAAGAATCCTAGATGGTCATACACTAAGTGTTTCTGTTGATCTCGATTATATTCTATTTGAATTTAATTAATGGAATAAATATTATTATCAAGACTAAATAATAATTTTATTCAAATTTTATTGGTCACATAAATTGAATAAATATTTATTCTCTAGATTGTGAATTAAAATATATTTATTTTATTTATTGAATGTTTAATAAATATTTGTTCACTAGGTTGTGAATAAAATATTTATTTATGAATAAAATATTTATTTACGAATAAAATATTTAATTAAATATTTATTTTGGTATTCAAGAGGAGTTAGAGCGGACCATGATGATCGCGTTGTCGAGCGCGTCAAATTAGATGTTTATTTTTAACTAGAATTTCTGCAGTATAGCAGCAACCCTAGGTCGTCTCTCGACGGAGCCTTAGATCATTAATTATAAAATGTGGTTCTGCTTATGAAGGCAAAAAGGGAAATGAGGTTTTATAATACTTGGGTTTGATGATTAAAGATGACAATAGAAAATGAAACTATAAAACAAAGTAGAAATGGACAAGATTAATTAAGTGTGATCAACCCGGGGTACTCTCATGATGTTTATCCTTCATCGCTTCATGATATAGGGTTATGATCTTTTAATCCCTGGTTTGTAAAACCTAGAACCAGAATGTTACTGAGTTTATACTAGGATACCTCCTAGGGTTCAGTCGAAAACACACAATGATTCACCGGACACCGCCGATGAGTGGGTGATTTGTGTTTGACATCATAACCAAAACTCACCAAGGCAACACATGAAGAACTCGATGTGATGTCCAGGTTTGTATGTTATTTCATTGTGATACCATGAAATAAATTTTCATGACCTTGACAGTGATTATGTGAGTTCAATTGACCAATATGAACCACACAAACACCACAATTGGAAGGAGGAAAAGAAAGTGGTGAACGGTGTGTGAAACATCACATGAATGGGTACCCCCAAACATGATCATATGAGTTGAGCATGACAAACCAGTACATAACTCAATAAAATAAGAATATAGGATGATGAAAAACAACAAAACAACCTGGAATTCAAAAGATCATTTAAATATTACAAACATGAAGCTTGTGATTTACATCACGTTCCTCCCCGGGTGATCACAAGGGGTTTAGAAACCCATGGGAGAGAAAGAAGAAGAAGATGTTGAAGTAGTACTTCCCATAGCCTCCAGAACTTCTAGTGATGTTGAGAAGACTCCTTGGGGACTCCAAAATGGCAGCACCTTGCCTTCTGCCTGAACTTGCAAATGGGGTTCCCAAGGTGTCTTTTTATAGCCAAAATGAGAAGTGGTTTTGGGCACCCAGATTTTGATAAACCACTTGGAGAAAGGTTTTCGGATCTTAGACAGTCGAATCTCCCTTTTGAAAAAACTGGAAAGTTGTATCCCCACGTCTTAGCTATCACCACCGAAAGTTTGGCACCATTTGGACAAATAAAGCTCAAGATATTGATAAAATACAGAACGTCACTTTTGACTTTGTACATATTCGGTGGCTTGGACAGATCAGTTCGGATGGTCCCCTTTGAAGCCGAATCAGGATTGGGTTCCTTGATATGAAATGTTTTCTATTAAATTTTTGATCTACCCACAAAATATCAGCCCATTTGGATGCACGTATTTCACGTACTATTCAAAACAGTGGACATATGTCCATAGATCCATGTAAGTTTGACCCATTTTTCTTCCACTTCATCAAAGGCCCTCCAAATCATATCCACCTACATTGAAATAATAAAAACAAGTAACATTGACTATTCTAATATTGATTAACATTAACTAATTTATTCAAACATAAAGTGCATTTTATTATTATATTTGGAATATTCATTACAAAACTAGTTTAAAACAGCGGTGTAAGGGTGAAATAAAACAGTGAATCGTGGTACGATCACACCCCCACACCTAAACATTTGCACTCCTGGGAAAAGTCACATATAAAAATAAAATGATGCATATATATATATATATATATATATATATTTCCAACATCATGAAGATTTAACATTTGAGGAAATTTTAATTCACCAAAGTAATGTGATCAATGCACGAACCACACCAAGAAGTTCTTCCCAGTGAAAATGGAAAAAGATGTCTCATAAATCATATCACAATAAAATTCAAAGAGATTCATGACACCAACATGATCAAGGAATTCAAAAGTCAACCATTCCACTAACTCTCCATGTGTGTGTGTGAAAACCATTCCATGCTATTCTTTCCACTTTCTATCAAATAAATATAGGTTATTTTAACATTATTCAGCTTTAAATGATTTTTCACTGAACCTTTCCTACATCCTTTGCAATCATATTTCAAGATCCACTCACTTAAGCATTCCCAGAAGTCAAACCATAATCTCCTGACCTAGATATCCCCATATGTTGCACATTTCATCACTCCCCTCATTTATTTATTTTTTTAGAAGTGCATTTGGAACAAATCTCACACTCATCTCTCAACCCTTGTTTGATCTCCTCAGGACACTAATTGCAATAGTTATAACAAGATCAAAGGTTGAGGAGGAGTGGTTTTTGACCTGCCCAAGACACAACTATTTTTTTTGAGGGCGTACAACAGTCGAACATTAGCTACACACACATAGGTCAATCCGGTACATTAATGAAACAGATCAGATAAGGACCAAATGTATGGAAATATCATTTAAAGATGAAAAATATTAACCCAACATATATTTACCTTATATTAAGTAAGAAATAATCACACTTTGTGGTTTGGTGCAAATATTTGTGGAGATATTAGTGACACAGTTTTCCCAAAAACTACTCACACACGGGGCATCAATCATCTCAAAGTTTTTACAAAGATACGACCATTTATATCATTGATAGAAAACTAATTCAATAAAAAAAATAAAATCACTCCTTGATGATAAATTCATACAAATATTATTTTTAGCCTTCGTTATGGTATTTTTGCTTTCCCCCCTTTATGGTCGCCAAATCATTGAACTTCGAAATTGTTGATGGGGAAAAATGAAAATACCATAAAGAAGGCTAAAAAGAGAAGAAAGGAGAAAACGGTGAAAATTCTTAACTAACCCAGGAATGTATCCACCCCCACACCTAGAATGTGTAGTGTCCTCACTGAAATAACTGAGAATGTGAGAAGGAAGGATAAAACCTGGCGTGTTTTATTGGTATGATGCGTTGAGAAGGTAGATTTCCTCCACCGGATTCTTTGGAAAATCCTCATAGAAGTGTTTAAGTCACTGCCCATTGACGGTAAGACTTCATCCACTCTGCTCATACAAAATCTGTATTGCACCAAAAGGGTAAACATTAGTAACAATATAAGGACCGAGCCATCAGGAACGAATCTTACCTGGGTAGAGCTTAAGCCTAGAATTGTACATGAGGACCTTCTCACCAATATGGAACTTCCACTGGTGAATCATGCTATCATGAATAGCCTTTGTCTTCTCTTTATAGATCTGGGAGTTCTCATATGCATCACGTCAAATTTCTTCCAACTCTTAAATCTACAACTTTCTTTGCTCACCTGCATCTGAAAGGTTCATATTACATTGTTTAACAGCTCAATATGCACGGTGTTCTACCTCCACTGGGAGGTGACATGCCTTTCCAAACACAATTATATATGATTACATTTCGATTGGGGTTTTAAAAGCTGTACGGTACACCCAAAGTGCACCATCCAAGCACAAACTCCAATCTTTCCTATTGGGTTGTACCGTTTTTTCCAAGATTCGTTTAACTTCCCGATTTTATATATCTGCTTTTCCATTAGTTTGGGGGTGATATGTAGTGGAGACTTTATGATCAACCCCATACTTACGAAGCAAATTTTTCATGTTGAGATTGTAAAAATGTGAACCCTGATCACTAATGATGAATCTTGGTAAACCAAACCTACTGAAAATTTGGGACCTCACAAAATCAACAACCACTCGAGAGTCATCGGTCCTGGTGGGCTTTGCTTCCACCCATTTATATACATAGTCAAAATCCAATAATATGTACACAAAGCCAAATGAATTTGGAAAAGGCCCCATGAAGTCAATTCCCCATGCATCAAAAATTTCACAGAATAACATGGGTTGTTGGGGTATTTCATTCCTCTTGGAGATATTCCCTGTGAATTGACAACGACTGCATGACTTACAAAATCTATGGGCATCCCTATACAATGTTGGCCAATAAAGTCCTGAGTCAAGGACCTTTAGAGATATACGTTGAGAGCCAAAGTGGCCCCCACATGCCAAAGTGTGGCAGAAGGTCAAAACAGAGGTGAACTCATGGTCAGCGACACATCGACGAACTACTTGGTCACTACAAATTCTCTACAAGTATGGGTTATCCCAAATGTACCACCGAGAATCATGCTTAAGTCTATGGGATTGTGAAGTGATGAAATCAGTGGGGACCCTAGATGTTGCTAGAAAATTCACAATGTCTGCATACCAGGGGGTAAGGTTCACAACATCACAAAGGTTCTCATGAGGAAAGAATTCTCCAATGGGGAGGGATGAGTCAGCCTGGTGGTCCAGTGGTGGAGAAATCCTACTAATGTGGTCATCTATAAAATTTTCTACTCCCCTCTTATATCTAATCTCAAGTTCAAACTCTTGGAGAAGGAGCATCCACCGTATGAGGCGGGGTTTAGCTTCAGGTTTCTTTAAGAGGAATCAAAGGGCAGCATGGTCAGAAAACACAATCACTTTTGACCCAATGAGATAGGAACCGAACTTTTCCAAGGCAAACACAATAGAAAGAAGTTCTTTTTCAGTGGTTGTGTAGTTCGCCTGGGCAGGGTCAAGGGTACGTGAGGCATATGCAATGACATGAGGAGCCTTCTCAACCCTTTGTGATAAAACTTCCCCAACTGTAAAGTTAGAGGCATCACACATAAGCTCAAAGGGGAGATCCCAAATTGATGGTTGGATGATGGGAGGTGATGTGAGACTCTTTTTTAGTGAATTGAATGCATCCTCACAATTTTTATCAAACACAAACTCAGAATCTTTTTACAATAACCGGGACAATGGAAGTGCAATCTTACTAAATTCTTTAATGAATCGACGGTAAAAACCATCATGACCCAAGAAAGATCACACCTCACGAACAAATTTTGGATATGGAAGGGTTGAAATTAATTCAATATTAGATTTATCAACTTGAATTCCCTTATTTGAAATGACATGCCCAAGAACTATCCCCCGCTCAACCATGAAATGACATTTTTCATAATTTAAAACAAGATCTTTTTCAATATAGCGGCGGAGGACAGAACCTAGGTTTTCCAAACAATCATCAAATGAAGAACCATATACCGTGAAATCATCCATAAATACTTCCATACAACTCTCTCAAGGTACTCAGAAAAATACTCAACATACATCGCTGAAAAGTACCAGGAGCATTACATAGGCTAAAAGGCATTCTTCTGTATGCAAATGTGGAAAATGGGCAGGTAAATGTGGTCTTTTCTTGATCCTCAGGGGCTATATGGATTTTGAAATAACCCGAATAGCCATCAAGGAAACAATAATGGGACTTACCAGCCAATCGTTTTAACATTTGGCCAATGAAAGGTAATGGAAAGTGGTCCTTCCACGTGGCTTGATTCAGTCGACGGTAGTCAATACAGACTCTCCAATTATTTTGCACACGTGTTGGAACCAATTCATTCCTTTCATTTGACACAATTGTTATTCCTATTTTTTAGGCACAATTTTCACTCGGCTAACCCATTTACTATCAAATATAGGATAAATGATCCCCGTAGCAAGTAATTTACTGACTTCCAATTTTACCACTTCAAGGAGAGTGGGATTCAACCGGCGTTGACATTATCTTATGGGCTTATCCTCATCATCCAAAAGTATATGGTGCATACAAATAGATGGGATAATCCCAGGAATATCAGCCAATGTCCATCCTCTTTCCTTTTTACACTCTCTCAAAAGTTTGAGTAGTTTCGATTCCTGTTGTGGAGAGAGGTTATTGGAAATAATGACGGGCAGTTGGTTAATACCCTCAAGATATGCATATTTTAAATTAGAAGGAAGTGGTTTAAGTTCCAATACCGGTGGTTTCTGGAATGAGGGAGGGGATTTAGGCAGAGTGAGGTCCATTAAACTGTCTATCTGCTCATGTTTATTCTCTAAAGATAGAGAATCTATAGAAATGAGATTTGCAGAATCATCGACGGTCATTGGTACCTCAGAATGAACACACTCATCAATTAAAGCACAAAATTTACACTTTTCAGAACCCACACAACACTCAAAACATGAATCAAAACTCAAATCATCCAGGGGTGAAGAAGAAGAAAATGAATCAGAGTATGGGTCAAGAAGATAATTGTGTGTGTGTGGATAGTTTGAGAGCACTTCCATCGAATAGATAGGAAGAGTGGAGTGCTCTTCAACGAGGTGTTTCATAACCTCAAGGATGTTAAAACTGACCTTTTCTCCTCTAAATTCCATGGACAACGTACCATTGTGAACATTGATAATCGTCTTTGCTGTTTTTAGGAATGACCTCCCAAGTATGAGAGGAGCATGTCCTTGGGTTCGGGTATCTTCCATCTCAAGAATGTAGAAATCAACAGGGAAGATGAGATTCTTCACTCGTACAAGGACATCCTCAATCACTCCTTTTGGATGCATTGTACTCCGGTTAGCAAGTTTCACGACAATGCCTATTGGTTGAATCTCTCCAACCTATAGAGAAGTATACACAGAGTGAGGCATTACATTAATCGAAGCACCTAAATCTAGCATACCATCAGAAAATAAAGTCTCCCCTATGGTACACGGTATTGTGAATGTGCCAGGATCCTTGCATTTGGTTGGAATTGCTGGTTGAATCAAGGCCGAGACATTCCTCCCCAAGTTTACTCTCTCATTCCCCTTCAGCCTTCGTCTATGGGTACAAAGTTCTTTAAGAAATTTGGCATAATGGGAAATTTGCTTGACTGCATCCAATAATGGAATATTAACTTGAAATTTTTTAAATGTATCCATTATCTCATTATCAATATCATTATCAAAATTTTTCTTAGATTTAGAGAGTCTTTTTGGGAAAGGAAGAGGAATGGATTGTTCATTTGAATCATCAACGATAATTTGATTTCCCTTTTTATTTTGTTTTTCATTACATGAAATTTTTGAGGGTTGGGAAGGAGTGTTTTCAAGAGGGGGACATAACTGTTTCATAGAATCAGTAGAAGTAGAAGATTCTTTACCGCTACGAAGTGTAATTGCACATACATTACCTTTGTCCTTTGGATTGGAAATGGGTTGGGATGGTAGTTGTCCAGACCCTTGCATCTTAAGCTCACCGATAGTGTTCGCCAATTGTCCCACTTGAGTTCGTAGGTCTTGAATTGACGATTGTGTGGTCTGTTGGAACTGAAGGTTCTGGGTTGCCATTTGCTTCACCATATCCTCGAGGCTTGGTTTAGATTTGGGAGGAGGAGGATGATTGTTTTGAGAAGTTGAAGGATAAGAAGGTTTCATACCTTGGCCTTGTTGATACCAATTCTGCTTGGGGTAGCTTGAGTTTCCTCCTTATCGGTACTGGGGTTGTGCTTGCCACCCTGGATTTGGATTTGTCCTGAATTGTTCTTGCTTGAAGGGAGGTGATTTTTGGAATGGACGCCCTGGGAACACAGTTGCACAAGACTCAGATGAATCTTGAAGTTGTGGGCACTGGTCAGAAAAATGAGTGTTATCATAACAAATACCACAATGCAATGGAATAGAAGTAGAGTGCGGGTTACCTTGTGATTGAGCTAATTGCCTTAGAAGGGTATGAATCTCATCAAGTTTAGTATCTACCTTTTGTTCTAGGGATGAATGACTTACCTCATGAACTCCTCAGGTTGGTGCAATTGCTCGTGTACCAAATTGTTGTGCATTTTGAGCCATGTTAGCTATTAAGTCACGAGCGGCGGAAGGAGTTTTATCAACTAGGGCACCACCAGTTGCAACATCAATCATTCCATGATCCATGGGAATAAGTCCCTCATAAACGTATTGGATTAGTATTTGTTCACTAATATGGTGGTGGGGGCATCTTGAGCAAAGTCTTTTGAATCTCTCCCAGTATTCATGAAGGGTCACTCCTTGTGATTGCCTAATTCCACAGATTTCTTTCCTAACTAATGCAGTTCGGGAGGTACGGAATACCTTCTCTAAAGAGTCTTTTTAGGTCATTCTAGCCCCCAATTGTGGAAGATAAATAGTATATCCAATCTTTGGCTACACCATCAAGGGAGAAAGGGAAGGCCCTAAACTTAATTAGGTCATCAGACACATTTTGGGGTTTCATGGTGGAGCAGACTATATGAAACTCCTTGAGATGTTTGTGTGGGTCCTCACTGGGAAGACCATGGAATTTAGGAAGTAGGTGGATGAGACCCGATCTCAGCTCAAAGTTGGCTGCTTCCTCAGGATATTGGATGTACGCAGGTTGGTACTCCACATCAGGGGTGGTCAGTTCTTTTAAAGTTCGATTATTTGCAGCCATGTTTTCTTGGGTTTGATTGGGTTCAATTTTGGATTGGTTTAGGACCACTTGAGGTTCCAAAAGGGGTTCCTAAATTTTACTTGATTGACCTTCTCTAGATGCCTTGATTTGTGCGTGAAGTGAATTTTCAATTTCAGGGTCAAATTCAAGTAGTGTTTCTTTACCAGATCTTGTCATGCAACAATGATGTCCAGTTTGATTGATTTTTTTGTTGTGTTTTTTTTTTGATTTGAGATGGATAAAAAAAAATTAAGAAGGGTGAAATAAGAATAGAATGTTATACTATATAATTAGAGAGGGATATGGATAAGAGAGAGAGAGAGAGAGAGAGATAAAGAACACACCAAAAACAACAAAAAATAAAGACAAAATCCAAAACAAAAACAATCAAATGGGGGTGGAGTATTTAAAAGAGTACTAATTAAGAAGTAAAATAAATAAATAAAAGGAAATAAAGAAAAAAATTATCTTGGATCCTCGGCAACGATGCCAAAATTTGATCACGTTGTCGAGCGCGTCAAATTAGATATTTATTTTTAAATAGAATTTCTGCAGTATAGCAGCAACCCTAGGTCGTCTCTCGACAGAGCCTTAGATCATTAATTCTAAAACGTGGTTCTTATTATGAAGTTAAAAAGGGAAATGGGGTTTTATAATACTTTGGTTTGATGATTAAAGATGACAATAGAAAATGAAAGCTATAAAACAAAGTAGAAATGAACAAGATTAATTAAGTGTGATCAACCCGGGGTACTCTCATGATGTTTATCCTTCATCACTTCATGATATAGGGTTATGATCTTTTAATCCATGGTTTGTAACACCTAGAAACAGAATTTTACTGAGTTTACACTAGGATAACTCCTAGGGTTCATTCGAAAACACACAATGATTCACCGGACACCGCCGATGAGTGGGTGATTTGTGTTTGACATCATAACCGAAACTCACCAAGGCAACACATGAAGAACTCGATGTGCTGTCCAGATTTGTATGTTATTTCATTGAGATACCATTACATAAATTTTCATGACCTTGACAGTGATTATGTGAGTTCAATTGACCAATATGAACCACACAAACACCACAATTGGAAGGGGGAAAAGAAAGTGGTGAACGGTGTGTGAAACATCACATGAATGGGTACCCCCAAACATGATCATATGAGTTGAGCATGACATACCAGTACATAAATCAATAAAATAAGAATATAGGATGATGAAAAACAACACAACAACCTGGAATTCAAAATATCATTCAAATATTACAAACATGAAGCTTAGGATTTACATCATGTTCCTCCCCGGGTGATCACAAGGGGTTTAGAAACCCATGGGAGAGAAAGAAGAAGAAGATGTTGAAGTAGTAATTCCAATAGCCTCCAGAACTTCTAGGGATGTTGGTAAGACTCCTTGGGGACTCCAAAATGGCATCACCTTTCCTCCTGGCATAACTTGCAAATGGGGTGCCCAATGTGTCTTTTTATAGCCAAAATGAGAAGTGGTTTTGGGCACCCAGATTTTGATAAACCACTTGGAGAAAGGTTTTAGGCTCTTAGACAGTCGAATATCCCTTTTGAAAAAAATGTAAAGTTGTATCCCCACGTCTTAGCTATCACCACTGAAAGGTTGGCACCATTTGGACAAATAAAGCTCGAGATATTGATAAAATACAGAACGCCACTTTTGACTTTGTGCATATTCAGTGTCTTAGACAGATCAGTTAGGATGAGACCCTTTGAAGCCGAATCAGGATTGGGTTCCTTGATATGAAATGTAGCCTATTAAATTTTGGATCGGACCACAAAATATCATCCCATTTGGATGCACGGATTTCACGTACTATTCAAAACAGTGGACAGATGTCCATGGATCCATGCAAGTTTGACCCATTTTTCTTCCACTTCATCAAAGGCCCTCCAAATCATCTCCACCTACATTGAAATAATAAAAACAAGTAACATTGCCCATTCTAATATTTATTAAAATTAATTAATTTATTCAAACATAAAGTTCATTTTATTATTATATTTGGAATATTCATTACAAAACTAGTTTAAAACAGCGGTGTAAGGGTGGAATAAAACAGTGAATCGTGGTACGATCACATGATCATGTTTGATGATGAATATTTATTTGCAAGCTAATAAATAATATTTATCCTTACATGAGTTAGCGCATTACATAAAATAATAATAATAGTATTATCACATGGCGTGAGGTTTCATAAGTTTTATAATATCATTTAAGGGCTGATAAACAATAAAATAATATTTTAACCTAAACCCTAGCTCTATAAATAGATGGATATGTCTGTGTAGGGTTAATCAAGATTTGATAATCATTACACACAACATAATTCTCTTCCCATTCCTCCTCCACTTTTACTCTCAAGAACGAAAATCACTAGAGAGATTCCTTCAAGATTGAAGGAACTAGAAGCAATCATCACGATCAACACAAGACGATAAATCCATCACACTAGCACCCAAAGTTATTTCAGTCTTGTTTGAAGATCAAATGAGCATGTGTAGATCATCGCTAGAGGGATTTCACACTTGGATCCTTACAACACAATGAAAGTAATCCAGAAAAGGGGTTTTCAAATGATCAACATCATCTATGAAGAAAGATCATCAGATCAGGTATTCTTTCTTCTGATTTAATATAAATAAATTATAAATTTCACGTGCAAAGATCTTCTCTAGGTTTTCTCTATGTCAATATTAAGTGGAAAAATTTCATTGGTCACAGATTTCACTTCATGTACTATATTACGAATGATCCATCAAATCGAAAAAACCATTTTGGTTGTTTCTCCCACCAAGGTGCTTGTGCTGTGCCCGTAACCTTAAAGTGGCATCATAGTGGTCACATTTCAAATTTATAATTATTTATTTGATTGTTGATCTATATGCACAATAGTGGTTAGATATTTCATTTCTATATTATTTGTTCTTTAATCCGATTTTAATTAACATATTTTTAACATATTAATCATCATCGTTTAGTGTTTAATTTTATTAATGGACTAAGAACATATGAAGAATGGCTGGAGATTCCATCGGGAAGTGCCAATAATTTTGGATGATAAGACTGGGTTACATGAAGAGCAGTCAGAGTACACACCATGTACCCACATCAACTACACTTGGATGTGTTGTGAGATATATGACATTCCAAGCAGTAACTACATGCAGTGCATTTATTGCACACCACGTGTAGACCAGACCAACTTGACACACGACTTGTCGGATTACACGGCGTGTAGCTGGCATACACATCATGTATTCTACATGGTTTAATAGTGAAATTCATGCTAACCTTGTGGTAAAATACATGTTCAAAACCACGTGAGACTAAAATCCTAGAGTATTAATGATATACACAATGTGTAGCCGACATACATAACATGTAGTTCATTAATTACTACATCCTAAGTGTATGTTGATCCATTTAACGAGTCAAGAGGACACACAATTAGCAGAATACACGACCTGTAGCTGGAGTACACATCACGTGGTCTTGCATTTTAAGAACACACCAAGTCTTTCTGTGGGTGGTATGGACACACAGAAATCACGATACACAAAATGTAGCTAGTTTGTATACACAGTGTAGTCCAGTTGAGGTACACACCAAAGCCCCATGTGTTTATCCCATGTACACGATAATTGAGGTACACAACGTGTAACTTGTAAGTACATGTCATGTAGTCTCCCAATAAAGAAAAAAAATTAAATTTCTAATTGCAGAATTAAAACCTTATTATATTGATTGACACTTGATGCGTTTGATAATTTAATAAAGGTTTTAAAGAATTATTAAATGCTCAATTAATTTATTGTAATTATCTTTAATTATTGGTTCTACCATTTATTTTCCATGAATGCATTTATAATGGGTATCTCCAAAAGAATTCGGATGGTCATTAAGATAAAAAATAAATAAATAATTAATTAATCAATGCAAGCATGTTTATCTTAATAATAAAGAATGAATAGAAATGAATGTTAGCTAGTGTACTTTTGCGTAACCGTTACATGTGTGTAACTGATCATGATCTTGATCAAGACCTATGTATGAATTGGTTTTATTTAATTTAATTTATTGTATGGTTTTGAAATTATTAATTATTAAATTAAAAATGGCTCATGATTTATTCCTCTCTCCTGTATTATGTAGGACCTACATGTCCAAGGTGATTTATGTAATCCCCCTTAAAAAATTCTTTGGTTTCCCTCACCTGCATGTGATTTATACATACTTGTAATAAAAGGAGTATCCCAAGGAGTGTGAAGGCGGTTCAAGGCAGAACCAAGAAGATACCAATCTAGGTGATAAACAGGTGGATATGTGGAATGCTATAACTCGTTCCAAGACCAGCATAAGGAGTTCCCCCCCAGGTTATAGGTTTACTTATTGTTCTCTCATTAAATCAACCATTAGATAAACTCATGATCAGATCATTTATTTATTTATTTATTTTTATCTTATACATTATTTGTTTTATGGGTACAAGACCACAAGCACATAAATAAATGAACTGATATGAAAAGATAGAATTTAAATAAATGAATTATACGTTAATGTTTTATCAAGACATGATTAATCACTTGAGTAAAATCCCATTAATATTAACAAGGCATATAAAGGATAAAACAAGAGATCTTTAAACATAATAAAACAAAATCTCTCAAGTTAATATTAATTCATTAAGCCTTCCATCGACTGAATTAAGATGAACCCATAGTTAAAGTGTCGATTCGACCTACGTTGAGGGAACTTTTAATTATCTAGAAGTCTCAACTAAGATAGCGGGCCGAGCTAACTGAATCTATATTGGGTTTAATGGCTTACGTCTATTCAATATGAATTTGGAAGCAAGTGTTAAGGAAATCCTAGTTAGGATTTTCGGATTGGGGAGTCCACTCAATGAATCAAGGAGATGCAAGCCCTTAGTTGGCAATAACACCTACCTAAATACTTTCTCATAATTTTCATGCCCTACATCTGGATTATAAGAAAGGAAATATGGATCCTTACCACTATAATGTCCTAATAACTAGACATTCTGAGTTCAATGGTGAGGGATGTTGAGACTTGATAAAATAACAAGATACTTAATAAAATTAATTATTATTATTTCCACAAAATTTGTAATCAAGCAAAGTACTAATAATATACTCTTTTATAATTGTATAATAATTTAAATCTTGTCATCCACTTTATCCCTATGATATATATTGTAGAATGACCATCTCTTCATTGATAGTAACTTCCGAGAATGGTTCAGATGCCTTTGGGTTGTGTCGCGCCATGAATAGGAATCTTATGTGCTAGAATCCTCATTACTTGATCCACCTGTGAAGGAGGTGAGTGATGAAGAATTTTATATCTATGAAAAACACATAAATGATGTGTTTAAAATTCAATTTTTGATCCTTTCATTTATGTATAGTGAACTCATGAATTCTCATGAAAACATGGATGCTTATAGCATGCTCGAGTATATTCATGGTATTTACAAAGAGAGAGAAAGACATGAATGGTTTTAGATCTACAAGGCACTCTTTTAGAGTAATCTTGGAGAGGGTGTTCCGGTTGGGCCTCATATAGTCAATCTCATTGGTTACATTGAGCATCTAGAGGTTCTAGGGTTTAAATTCCTTAATGAATTGCGCACTGATCTCATTCTTACATCACTCCCTCAGATATTCTCCAGATTTGTTGTAATTTTTAATATGAACAACATTGAGAATTATCTTCCAGATCTACTTTATAACACTTAAAGATTTTAAAATAATAACATTGTATTCAATAGTGTGTGTGACATGCAACACCAAGCTTAGAAGAAAATACAACACCCTGAGACTTTACGATATATTTGTTTTTAAATAAATTCAATCTCTTCAATAGCTTACATTACACACAATGATGGTTTTATATTGTATTACATGCAACACTGAGATTATCTTGCATTACACGTAACAATGAGTTTCTTCGATGGCTTGTGTTACACGCAAGACCGAGTTTTACCAAAGAACAATATACTATTAATATTATTATTTAAAATGATAGTTATCGCATAGCCGTTGGAATAGAGGGTATGAATAGAATTAAATAACTTATAAAAATATATATTCTATACACATTTATTAATTATATATTGATTATAAATAAAAAAAGAACCATTTAAAAGAAAAAGAAATGTTTTCTGAAAAACTGTATTTTGTACACATAATTTATAATTAATTTTTAAAACTTTTAGAAAATTAATTTGAAAAAATAAAATTAATTTTTAAAATCATAGTAACAAAATTATATTGGGTGATTTTTTAGGATTTTTTTGAGAAGTTTCATTTTTTGATGAATAGTGAAAAATATTGAATTTTAATTGAAAACTGCCTTTTAGTTTAAATAATTTATAATGTTAAATTATATTTTGAATTAGTTTTAAAGTAAAATTAGTTAAATTTTATATCAATTAATAAAATTTAGGTCATTGGAAAAATTTTCATATTGAATTTAGATATAAAAACTTTGTAAAATTTTGAACATTTTCACTTTAAAAACCTGCTTTCTCATCACATCTGTGGAATTAATTTTAAATTTAATTTTTATACTTTTGTGTATTGAATTTTTAAAAATGGATTCCATATTTGGAATCATCATAATTTTTAATGTATAATAAGGTTAACTTAATTTTTTACCATAATGATTAGTGGAAAAAATTAAAATTAATTATCACGATTAAGGTAAAAATGGATTTACTAGGGGGTTAAACTAGAATGATAAGAGTGAAAATTACATAAAATATTATCTAAATTTTATTTAATAAGTTTATTTTGACCATTTAGATCAAATTATATGATATTTTTAAATTTCTTACCACTTTCCTTTGAATATGACCCATATAATAAGTTAAGTAAAGAAAAAGACAAAAAAGATACCTTTCTTCCTTTTAATATCTATAATTCTTTGGGATAGGTACATAAACAACATTGGTTAGGTTATATATATTATTTTGAAATATAAATTAATTTTTTAATCATAATAATTTATCTTTAATTTTTAGTGATGAAATGATTACTTTAAAATACCTAAGAAATGCCAACATAGTAATTATTTAGTTAATAATAAAATAAAATAAATGATACTAAAAATATTAAAATTGAAGTAAATTGAATGAATTATTTTATTCCATTATTTTTTTAGATGAATACATCATTTTACACAGGTGTGAAATTAATAGATTCAAAATCCATCATTTTATTGATATTTTTAAATTGAAATTAAATGAATAATGTCAAAATTGAAAATAATGTTATTTTATAACAAATGATATTTTATTAAAGGATTTAAAATGACTAAAAATAATATATTATTCCAAGTTATTTATAAATGTTAATAAATATCAACTATGTCCCATTCATGAACCAATTGTTCTTTTATAATGAATATATAGACCCCTAATTAGTAAAAACCCTGTTAGTGTGGTTTAGGTTAAAGCAGTGTTTTTTGCACGTTACATGTGCTTGTGTTAAAATTAATTTCCAACACACATAGTATTTATATTTTATAAATTAGATATCATATGTAGAACCAGTGTTTCCAAATTACCTAATAATTCTCACTTTAATTTATTCTTAATGGATAAATTACCTAGGTTAGAAAAGTAGTTACAGTACTGAAAAACCAAAATGGTAAAATTAAGGAAACTTAGAAGTTAAGGAAAAAATGTTTAAAACATGTGTTTTAATTTGTGGTGGAGGAATTTATTGACCATATAATACCTTCACCCCATTAATTATAAATTTTGGATCCACTTGAGGTAATATTTACCTCCCAATAGTGAATACTAGATCCACTTGAGGCATCGACCTCCCAATAGTGAATACTTTTGGGTATTTATAAGAATGTCACTCCTCCTCAACTATAAAAGGGAATTCACTCCCCCCACTTCATCAAACCTATAAAGACATTTAGATCATCCAAAACCTGAAAAAATAACTTCAAAAATTCCCCCCTTATCCTAAAATCCTTAGTTTGGGCATAAAATCAACCTAGGAAGGATTAAGTGCAAACCCAAGGAGGATAACTGAAGAAGAGGTAATGTTCTTCAACAATCATCTTTATTTTATTTCTTTATCCACCTACTTCAATACCCCTTAAACCATGATGATATAATAATATTATTATCTTCCATATAATGGGATGTTTTTATAATAAGTTCATGACCTACAACCATCTACACTTCCATAAAATGAGTTATGAAATCATCATTCGTGTGTACGGTGGACTACCACCTTGTGAACCGATGTCATTCGTTTTTCCATTTACACCTCTAAAGGTTTGGGTATGATGATAGATATAAAGTATATATATGATATTTATAACACAATTATACCTCTGGAGTCACTATATCATATATATATTTTTACCTTCCATTCCATAGTAGATATGATAACGTTGCTCGTGTGTACGGAGGACCACCACCTCGAGAAGCGATGTGATTCGTCTTTCACTAACACTTCACATGGAAGGTGATAAAGATAAATTTAATGATTATATGTGATATACATGATATAATTATGATATTAATGACATAAATATCTTTATGTAAAGTTAATATATCATATTTTTAAACTTAAAGATGATAACATCATTTGTGTACATGTGCACTACCGCCTTCACGAAGCGACGCGACTCTCTTTTCATCACCACACCACATGGACTATATATATAAGTATATAATATGGTATATATTATATTATTAAAATTCTATAAATATTATATATTACTTACCTACTTTTCATAATGACCATTGGAAAATGGAAATGTTACTCATGCATACGTACGAACTACCTTCTCCATGATCGTAACGTACTTCATTTTTCATAACCATCATTAATGATGATTTTAAAAGTAAAATTAATATAAAAATATGATAATTATGTAATTATTATTATTATAGAGATGATATAAATATATATTATGTTCAAGAACTATAATTTTTATAACAAAACACGCATGAGAAAACAAGGAAATCAACACTCAAAACAATGAAAATAATGAAAGATTATTAATGAATGGGTAATAAGATGTTATAAAAGGATCATATATGATATCATAAATATTAATATGGTTATATAATAATTTAATAACATATTTAAAATCACTATACATGAGGTTAAATCATTTTCAACAAAAAGGAATCATAAGGTAAGGTATTTTTTAACTCAATTTCCACTCATTGGGTTAAACTTCTACTTTGTTGATTATTTCATGATAAGATTATGTGTGTAATGAATTATGGTTATATTATGTTGTATTTAAACTTAGTGTATATGTATTTATAGTTTATAATCCTCACTTTAATCTTATGATCATTTTAAGGGTTTATTTCAAAATATCATTCTAATCGAGATTGTTTATTCTTGAATATCAGTTGAAGTAAATTACTAGAACATTTGTTAATAAAACCTTTAATTTAATCTCATATGGTTATTAATGAATAATTTCAAGTAATAGTAAAATTTTCTACTCTTTGGTACTTAAAATGTTTTAGAAGTTTTTATAATAAAATCTGACTTCATTTCTCTCTTCGGTTGGAAATCTGTTTTCTTCCAAAACCATGGTTTCTAAAAATGTTTTCAATTTTTTTTATAAACTTTTAAATTTTTTTATGAAATTAATTTCACCCATTTTTACTCTTTATATTTTTTTTCAAAGGAATATTATATCCTTTAAAAAAAATACTTATTTGGATTTTATGAAAATGTGAAAGGAATCTTCTTGTCATTTTTTGAACAAGGCACTTTCCTAACCTTTTTAAATTGAAAAAGCAATGTTCTTTTAAATTCTATGCCATGTACGAAATTACCTGCCATCATGAACAAAATTTATTTGATGCTGCCTTTGTAAGTTTGTTAGATATTTTTAAAGAATTTTTTTTCAAAAGTGATTTTCAAAGAAAAGGATTTTCAAAATGTTTTTCAAAATGAAAAGGTTATTTTCCTCAAGAATTTTTTTAGAGATATTTTTATGGAATTTATATTCATCAATGAAAACAACCCTTTATTCTTGATATAATGGGTATATATTATATTTATTCTATCCTTAATCTTCCTCTGGATGATTTATGATCACTTTGACCATGAGAGGTATTGATATTCACTTACTTAATTTATTTATTTAGTCATTAATTTTGCCTTGAATTATTCACTTTACTATAGAAATTAAATTTACTATAAATGTGAATATTATTTTTCATGGATACATTTATTTCCTAAACCATATACCATTTTTTCATACGGTGTTTACTTTGAAAGTTATTTTATTAACCGGGGAAATATTGATAAATTTGTATCCTTTACTCAATATAGATACTTGATGATAAGATACATTTTTAATAAATTAAATAGATTATTCAATATATGAGTAATGATTTAGAAATGTATGACATGGGTATGGGACTGGTTAATGTAAGCCCATCGATGCATTGGTAGTCTCACAATAAAAAAGCAGTTGGACAAACCCTATGAATTTGTAACCAGTATGTTTTGAAATGTATTGTAAAAGGTCTTGATAGTAGTATGATAAACTATCTTATTAAAGGTCTCAACGGTAAAGGTATCATGTACCTAGAAACATTACATACAATAATTAATCATTTCCTTCATTTCACTTATTATTATTATCCAGGTGATTTTCACAATGATACTATCTATGGATGCATTTCATTCTCATATTATTGATTATATGGAATGTGTGTTCAGTTATTTACCTTACCATATTGATTATGAATTATCTTATCATGATTGAAAAGTTATTTAAATGGAATGTGCATTCAATTATTTATATTCCCATATTGATTATGCTTATTGATTCATGATAGCTTCTGTTGTACTTAACCCTTACTGAGCATTTGAGCTCACCCTTATTTTTTTTATTTCCCTAGGATTCCATGAAGAGTATTATGTTTTATATGTAAGGATATGACGAAGGGAATAATTTTATTATCAAGTTTTTTTTTAATTTTTGTATTTAAATGTAATATAAGATTCATGTATGCATCTAGTTTACCAAGACTACTAAACTGATCGGTCCTTTGGGATGTGATTCCTTGTATCTTATGCCAATGTAATGTAGTACGACATCAACTATGGGCTTCTGGTGTCAGGGTCATTATAGTTGGTATCAAATGAAGTTTAGTAGAAATCTTAGGAACTATATTTAGTAAAAGATATATTAGGGAACATAACCATATGATAGAATTTGAGGATAATTATAGAATAACATAACATTTTTTTGGTAAGGTAGAGATTATGTTTTTTTTACTAGTAATACATCCTTGTATGGATACTACTAATGGATGTAGTTTTGACACAGATGTATCTAGAGGTAATAAATTCAAAAAGGTAATATCAGGCTTGACTCAAGAATTACCTAATACGTGAAAACGAGACTTACTGTATACCTGGTTTGACACTCCCAGAGGATATGCTTAAGATAATTCAAATTTTCTTTACGAACTATTATGAAGGATTTGAATAGATAATGAAAATGAATGACCTAGGTTAAACCCTAGAACAAGGGACTATGTGGAAATAAAATAGAATTATTATTTATGTATTAGGATTTAAGAAAATTAAATTTTAGGCGTATTTTTACCAATGGTATTTTGGTTATAAGAATCATGAAACATATTTGGATTGTGTTAGAATAATATATGTCTTCATTAAATTAAGATTTATGGATACTATCACGGTTTATGAGTTTAATATTGATCATAAGTTCAAAGTCTTAAACACTACATTTTGGGTTTTAAGTGATGTGATTCTAACACGATTAAAGATATTTTGGGAGAAATTTATGGAAAGCATATGTTTTAACAGAAAATTTATTTGAGGAATAATGCATTTACATTTTATATACATAAGTTTAAAGGTATTGATATCATTTAGGGTTAAGATTATAATTAATGACATTGTAATAATAGTCAAATAATATTATTAGACTTTGTAAAAAATGGTTGTATTAAAAACCATAGTAAAAAGTTTATTTAATGATTAATATTTTTACATGGATTTACATCATATTGTTTTGGGAATGTTATAGGAATTATATCAACATGATTTTAGAAAAAGGACAAGCCGTATATTGGGTGATAACCTGTGGCATCTGGTAAGGTGGTAGGACTTGAACCCATGACTGAAGGCCGATTTACATTATGTCTCGGTTAATATGTCATTAGTTAAAAAATTAAAAATTAAATATTAATGATGAACCAGTGGTGTTACTTTTGAGGTTTAGAGATTAATTTACTATATTGGATAACTTGTGCTAACCATATTGGTTTTGGAAAATAATTAAAGACATATAGAAATACCTTTCAATATTTTATGGATCTTATGATCTGTTAAAAGTAAATTTTAGTGCTTCACGCATAAAAAATTCTTTTTTAGATATTCATTTCTTAGAGTAAGCGATGAATTGAAAATTGATCAAAGAACAACCAAATGATGAAATTATGCTTATAAATTAGAAAAATATCAAGTAATTATATTTCCATATATTCTTAGAAAGTAAAATAATTCCTCATCTTTAGTAAAGGGATCTTGAAACAAAAATGTTATCCTATTATATTCATACCCAATGAATCAGATGGTCTTTTAAATCATCACATATTAATGGTTTTCCATTGATCATTCAATTTCTTGTGATCAATTACCTGAATCAACCTATATAATTATTTAATCTTTCCTTCCATGTCTATATCTTAACTTTTTACCTATGTTCTCCTACTTGGAAACCTAGTTATGTGTTATTCTACATGACCTTCGTACTCTTTTTTCTCTCTTATTAAGAGGATATTATATCAACACTTTTACGATGTGGGTTTTTCAACAATGGTATTTCCAAATATCAAACCTTTGACTACCAAAATCAAGATTAAATTATAAGGATGAAATTTATTTAAGGCGGGGAGAATGTAACACCCTGATATTTTAAAATAAGAACATTGTATTAAATAGAATGTGAAACACACAATAACAAGCTTAAAAGAAAATATAACACCCCAAGACTTTATAATATATTTATTTTTAAATAAATTAAATCTATTTAATAACTTAAATTACAAGAAACACTGAGTTTATCTTGCCTTACACACAACATCAATTTTAGCTAGCATTACATGCAACAATGAGTTTCTTTGATATTTTGCATTACATGCAAGATCGAGGTTTACTGAACAATAATATACTATTAATATTATTATTTAAAATAATAGTTACTCCATAACTATTGAAATGGAGGGTATGAATAGAATTATCTTACTTATAAAAATATATATTTTATACATGTTTATTAGTTAACTATTGATTATAAATAAAAATAAGAACCATTTAAAAGAAAAAGAAATGTTTTCTGAAAAATGTATTTTACACGAATAATTTATAATTAATTTTTACCAGTTTTAGAAAACTAATTTTATAAAATAAAATTAATTTTTGAAATCATAATACCAATATTATATTAGGATGATTTTTTTTTTGGATTTTTCTGAGAAGTTTCATTTTTTAATGAATAGTGAAAATACTGAATTTTAATTGAAAACTGCCTTTTTGTTTAAATAATTTATAATGTTAAATTATATTTTTAATTGGTTTTAAAGTAAAATTAGTTACATTTTATATCAATTAATCCAATTTAGTTCATTGGAATCATTTTTATATTGAATTTAGATATAAAAACTTTGTAAATGTTTGAATATTTTCACTTTAAAAACCAGCTTTCTTATCACGTATGCAGGATTAATTTTAAGTTAAATTTTGCCACTTATGTGAATAGAATTTGAAAAAATTAATTCCATATTTGTAATCATAATAATTTATAATATCTGATAAAGTCAAATTAATTTTTGACCATAATGATTAGTAGAAATAGTTAAAATTAATTACCACAGTTAAGGTAAAAATGGATTTACCGAGGGATATACTAGAATGATAAGAGTGAAAAAGACCAAAAATATTATCTAAATTTTATAGAATGAGTTTATTTATACCTTTTACATAAAATTATCTGAAATATTTTGATTCCTTTCTACTTTACTTTGAATATGACCTACATAATAAGTCAGGTAAAGAAAAAGAAAAAAAAGACACCTTTCTTGCTTTTAATATCTATAATACTTTGGGATAGGGAAAAAAAAATTGGTTAGGTTATATATATATATATTATTTTTAAATATAAATGAGTTTTTTTATCATAATAATTTATATTTAATTTATATAGATTAAATAATTACTTTAAAATTCTTAAGAAACACCAACAAAGTAATTATTTTGTTAATAATAAAATAAAATAAATGATACTAAAAATATTAACAGTGAAGTAAATTGAATGAATTATTATATTCCATTATTTTTTTAGAATAATATATCATGTTAAATAGGTTATAACTTAATATATTTGAAATCCATCACTGTATTGATATTTTTAAATTGAAATTAAATGAATAATGATAAAATTAACAATAATGTTATTTTATAACAAATGCTGTTTTATTAAATAATTTAAAATGACTAAAAATCCTATTTTTTTCCAAGTGGTTTTTAAATTTTAATAAATATAAAATATGTACCATTAATGGACCATTTTTTTTATAATTAAAATATTGACCCCTAATTAGTAAAAACTTTGTTAGTGTGGTTAATGTTAAAGTGTTTTTTTGCACGTTACATGCGCTTGTGTTAAAATTAATTTATAGTATGCATAGTATTTATATTTTATAAATTAGATATAATATGTATAATAAATTTTTCCAAATTATCTAATAATTCTCACTTTAATTTATTCTTAATGGATAAATTACCTAGGTTAGTAAACTAGTTTCCGTAGTAAAAAATCCAAAATGGTAAAAGTAAGGAAACTTAGAAGTTAGGGAACAAAATGTTTAAAACATGTGTTTTAATTTATGGTGGAGGTGTTTAAAGACCATATAATATCTAAACCTATTTAATTATCAATTTTGTATCCACTTGATGTAATATTGACCTCCCAACACTGAATACTTTTGGGTATTTATAAGAATGCCACTCCTCCTCAACTATAAAAGGGCGCTCACTCCCCTCACTTATTAACACCACTAAATCCATTTGAGTCATAAAAAAATTACCAAATAACTTCAAAAATTCACTTATCTCATCCTATAAGGCTCATTTTTGGTATAAATTCAACCTAGAAAGGATTTAACACAAACCTAAGGAGGATACCCGAAGAAGAGGTAATGTTCTTCAATGAACATCTTTATTTTATTTCTTTCTCAACATCCTGAAATACTTATTAAAACATGATGATATAATAGAATTATAATATTATATAAAATTTAATGTTTTTATAATAAGTTAATGACCAACAAACATCTATAATTCCATCAAATGGGTTGTGAAATCATCATTTGTGTGTACGATGGACTATCGCCTCACAAACCGATGTTGTTTGTTTTTCCTATTCCACCTCTCAAGGTTGGGTATGATTATGGATATAAATTATATATATTATATTTATAAAATATTTATACTCATATAGTTACTATATCATATATATATTTTTACCTTCCATTCCGTAGGAGATATAATAATGTCACTCGTGTGTACGGTGGACTACCGCCTCGCTAAGTGATGACATTCGTCTTTCACTAATGCTTTAAATGGAAGGCGATAAAGATAAAGTTAATGATTATATGTGATATAAATGAAATAATTATGATATTAATGACATACATATCATTATTAAAAGATAATATAGCATTTTATTTTTTACACTTAAAGATGATAACATCATTCGTGTACGTGTGGACTACCGCCTTCACAAAGCGATGTGACTCTATTTTCATCACTAAACCACATGGATGATATGTATAAGTATATAATAAGGTATATATATAATATTATGATAATTTTGTAAATATTACATATTACTTACCTACTTTTCATAATGATCATTGTAAAATGGAAATGTTACTCAAGCGTATGTACGACCTACTGTTTCCATGATCATAACATACTTTATTTTTCATAACCATCATTTAGGATCAGTTTTAAAATTAAAATTGATGTAAAAATATAATAATTATGTCATTAATATTATTATGGAGATTATATAACTATATAATATGTGAAATAAATATAACTTTCATAAAAAAACATGCATGAGAAAACAAGACAATTAACACCCAAAACAATGAAAATAATGAAATATTATTAATGAACGGGTAATAAGATGTTATAAAAGGATAATATATGATATTATAAATATTAATATGGTTATTTAATAAGTTAATAAAAAATTTAAAACCACTATACATAAGGTAAAATCATTTTCAACCAAAATAAATTACAAGGTAAGGTATTTCTTAACTCAATTTCCACTCATTGGGTTAAACTTCTACTGTGTTGATTATTTCATGATAAGATTATGTGTGTAATGAATTTTTATTATATTATGTTGTATTTACACTTATTTTATATTTATTTACATATTATACACATAATTAATTCATTTATTAATCCTCACTTTAATGTTATAACCATTTTAAGGGTTTATTTCACAATCTCATTCTAATCGAGATTATTTATTCATGAATGTTATTTGAAGTAAATTACTTGAAAATTTCATAATAAACCCTTTAATTTTCTTCTCATCTTGTTATTAATGAATCCTTTCAAGTAATAGTACTACTTTCCACTCTTTTTTACTTAAAATGTTTTAGAAAATGTTTTTAATAAAATCCGACTTCATTTCTCACTTCGGTCATAAATCTATTTTCTTCCAAAACCATGTTTTATAAAAATGTTTTCAATTTTTTTTAAATTTTAAAAATTAATTATGAAAGGAATTTTTACCCATTTTTACTATATTTTTTTAAAGGAATCTTATTTCATTTTCAAAACAATGATCGTTTGACTTTTACTGAAAATGTGAAAGGAATATTCTTGTTGTTTTATGAAAAAGGAAATTTCCTAACCATTTTACAGTGAAAAAGGAATGTTATTTTAACTTTTATGGAATGTAAGAAATTACCCACCTTCATAACCATCATTTATTTTATGCTTCCTTTTCATCTTTACCAAATCTTTTTAAAGTAACTGTTTTTAAAAGTGATTTTCAAAGAAAAAGATAATAAAAATGTTTTTCAAAATGAAAAGGATATTTTCCTCCAGAATGTTTTAAAGATATATTATGGTATTTATATTCATCAATGAAAAAAACCATTTATTATTACTCCAATGGGTATATATTTTATTGATATCATCCTTAATCTTTCTCTGGATGGTTTATGATCACTTTGACCAAGGAAAGTATTGACATTCACTTCCTTGATTTATTTTTATAGTCATTAAGTTTTACATAAATTATTAACTTTATTGTGGACATTAAATATCCCCTAAATGTCAAAATTATTTATCATGGATATGTTTATTTCATTAACCATATACCATTTTTACATACAACATTCACTTTGAAAGTTATTTGATTAACTGGGAAAATATTAATAAATATGCATCCTTTACTCAATATGGATACTTGATGATAAAGAACATTGTTTATAAATTAAATTGATTATCTGATATATGAGGAATTATTTGGATAAGTATTAAATAGGTTAGGGACCATTTAATGTAACCCCCTCAATACATCTGTAGTATCATGAGACAAAATCATCCAGACAAACCATATACATTTGTAACTAGTATTTTTTAAACCATCTTGTGAAAGGTCTTGATATTAGTATGATAAAACATATTGTGAAAGGTCTTTAATGTAAAGTTATCACGTACCTAGGATTGATGGTGTATAATAATAAATCTCTGCCTTCATTTTAGTTATTATTATTATTATTATCTAAGAGTTTTTTGCAATAATATTATCTTCGGATGGATTTCATTCTCAGATTATTGATTATATGGCATGTGTGTTCAGTTATTTACTTTTCCATATTGATTACACCTTATCCTATCATGTTTGTCAAGTTATTTAAATGTAATGTGTGTTTAGTTATTTACCTTTCCATATTGATTATTTTTTTTGATTCATGATAGCTTTCACTGTACTTAACCCTTACTGAGCATTTGATCTCACCCTTATTTTATTTCCTTTACCAAAGATTCCATTAAGAGTAATATGTTTGACATGAAAGGATATTCTAGTGGGAATAATTTTATTCTCAAGAAAAAATTATATTGTATTTTTTGTATTCAAATTTAGTGTAAGATTCATGTATGTATCCAGTTTAACAAGACTACTAAATTGTTTGGTCCTTCAAGATGTGATTCCTTGTATATTATGCTAATGTAATATAGTATGACACTAAATCTAGGATTCTAGGGTTAGGGTCACTGCATACTCACTCTTCTTCACCAAGTAGATATAGAGATTAAGCACATAAATCATTCCCTCCTTATGGTGAATAAATGAAAAGGCCAAACGAAGAGCTATAATCCCAAATATTCTTCACAACACCCTTCCAAGAATATAAAGTTCAAGGGTAAAGTAAGGGAGTAGGATGCTATTTGTTTCACATCTTGAAATAAGGGTCACTAGAAGAAAAACTACACCCTACTAAAGAAGAATGAAGAAGATTCAGATGTGTTTGTTATCAAATGAAATTTATATATTTATAAAAATTGTGTATTAGATATAGCTTATGGTGATCATATATGTATTCAAATAAATGAAATAAGTAGATTCAGAAAGATTGACTAAGGGGAGGTAGATCTATGAGAATCCAACAAATCCAAACTTTCCTCTATGGCTATTGGGGACTACCACCTCACGTTTCCAACTGGAATGATATTGGTTTTGAAAAACTATTATTATGCACCATATATTACCAAAAACATTATTTCTATATCCATAATTGATAAAAATGAATTTATTTTCAAGTTCAAGAATAAATTTTTCTTATTTTATAAAGATAGAATTTTTTATGGTAATATACATCTAAATAACAGTTTTATGTGTTGGATTACACGAACCAAGTAATGAAAATCGATAATAAAACTAGTTCAATTGACTCATACCACATCCAACTTTGAAATAATGTGCTGGGTCATGTTAATAAAAAATAATTTGACTAAATTACATCAAGATATATATTTATATTATTTTTAACTAAAACCAATTGGTGTTTGTCACATGTGTTTATAAGGAAAAATGACTAAATCCCCATTTAGTGGAAAGGGTGAAATGGAAAATGAACTTCTTGAATTAGTTTATACCGATGCGTGTGGTCCATTTCCAATTGAATAAAGGGGTGGGTATTCATATTTCACAACTTTTACTGATGATTTTAGTAGATATGGATATGTCTGCTTAATGAGGTATAAGTCATATTACTTTAAAATATTCAAGGAATGAAAGAATAATGTTGAGAACCATCTTGGTAAGAAGATTAAGAAAATCCACTTAGACCATGGTGAAAAATATACAAATCAAGAATCAATTGATTATTTATGGGAATTTGAGATTCTATCTCAACTCACTCCTCCTTATACACCTCAATGGAATGGTGTAAGAGAAAGGAGTAACTGCAGCATGTTGGACATGGTGAGATCAATGATGAGTCATGAAAGTATTCCATTTTCCTTTTGGTGATAAACTTTATAAACAAAATCATACATACTAAACCGAGTGCCAAATAAAGAGGAATATGGTATTACATATCAATTATGTATTGAAAAGAAACCCATGTTTTCATACTTTCATGTGTAGGGATGTGAAGTGTTTATTAAGGCATCTTCAGGTAACAAACTTACTTCATGATGTAAAAAGTATATCTTTATAGGATATCCCACAGAAGTAAGGGGATACTACCCATAAAATATTTTAGATAAAAAGGTTTTGGTTGAAATATTTCCCACATTCCCTAAAAAGGATAATATCTCCAAAGGAGATAATAGGTGAAAGATAGACTTTGATGAAGTCGAGGCTCAAGATATATAAGAGTTGGAATAGGAAAAAATTAAAAAAATCCCCATGGAAGAAGATTTTCTAGAGACAAAAGTATTACATAGGAGTACAAGAGAATTATAGAACCATAATGGTATGGGTTTCTAGTTACCAAGGATATTGACACATTATTAGTTGATAATAATGATCCTATAACCTAAAATTAAGAAACAAGTGGATAGAAGTTTCCAAGTGGAAATAATTCATGAATTATGAAATGGATTCCATGTACCAAAACCAAGTCTAGATTTTGGTAGATCCTATAGTGGATAAAAACCCCATTAGTTGTAAATTGTAATTCAAGAATAAATTGGAAATGGATATATAATTAAGTACCTATAAGGAATGAATGGTTGAAAAAGGATTTAAACAATGTCAAGGCATCGACCACGAAAAAAACTTTTCACCAGTTGAAATGCTAAAATCCATTATAATAATACTTTCCATTGAAGATTACCAACACCATGAGATTTGATAAATATATATCAAAATATCCTTCCTTAATTATAACCTTTAGGAATATATCTATATGAAACAACCTTAAGGGATTATGACTCCAAAAGATGAAAAAAGGTTTATAAGTTACAAAGATCCATTTATGGATTAATGTAAGCATCTAAGTTATGGAAAATTAAGTTTGATGAAGCCATAATGGAATTTTATTTCATAAATAATGAATGTGATACTTATGTCTATAAGAGATTTAGTGGGTGTGTGGACATTTTCTTAATATTATATTTCAATGACATATTACTTATTATAAATTAAATACTAGTCTTACAGTATGTTAAGTATTAGTTGAATAAATTCTTCTCCATGAAGGAATTAGGAAAAGAAGCATATATTCTTAGGATCAAGATCCATCATGATAGATCTAAGAGGATGCTCAGACTAGGTCAAGGTATATATATTGATAATATTTTGAAGAGATTCGGTATGGGATAATCCAAGAGGGGACTGTTGCTAATGTCACATGGAATTCATCTTTCTAAGAAAATGTTTCCTCAGACATATTAGGACAGATAAAGGATGATAAGGATTTCATATGCACCAGTGACCGGTTCAGTCATGTATGTTGTGATATGTACTAGGAAATATGTCACCTATACCTTAAGCATGGTAGGAAGATATCAATATAACCCAGGTGACCAAAATTAGATGATAGTCAAGACTATCCTTAGTATCTGAGGTATACTAAACATATGTTCCCAGTCTATGGAGAAGATGAGGAACTAGTCATCAGAGGATAAGTAGATGCTAGTTTCCAAATAGATCAAGATGATCTAAAATCATAGATGAGATATATCTTCACTCTGAATGGAGGTGTTGTGATATGGAAGAGCTCAAAGCAGGCTGTGGTCACAGAGTCTATAGAAGAGTCTGAATATATTGCAGATTATAATCCAACTAAAGTAGTAGTATGGATATGAAAATTCATCTAAGAGTTTAATGTGGTACCTAGTAGTAAATATCATATCACACTCTATTGTGATAATAATGTAGTGGTGGATCTTACAAAGGTGCCAAGTTTATATCAACGGATGAAACATATTCCTTGAAAGTATCATATCTTGAGGGATTTTTCCCAGAGAGGTGAAGTTGTAGTGAAAATAATATCCATGAAAGGAATTGTGGTAGACCCCTTGATTAAAACCTTGACTCAACATAAACATGATCATCAAGTGAGGCATAGTAGACTAAAAGTCATAGGAAGTTGGATCTAGTACAAGTTGGAGTTTATTGGAGTTTTTTGGAGTTAGTGTTCTAGAACCAACTATTTTTTACTTTGATTACATGTATATTAAAATATTTTAATATTAATAAAACTTATTACATATTTTTCATTTTTTTCATGCCATTAATATATTAATGTCCTAGGGTATCTTTCGCATTGATAAGGTCATATAAGTTCCTTACTATGATGAGAACCTTGAAGTTCCATGACGATATTCTTAAATATAGTTATATGGATGAATAATGTACTATAATATAACACATAATATGCAGGCTATCTGGTATGAGTAATTAAGTATATGGGGCTTATTATCATGAAATTCGCACTTAGTAATATCCAATATGGGAGATTATGAAAATAGACTGGTCAATAGGAATCTGCATGTTTTGGTGTCATCATATATTCCTATCTGTGAGCATGTGTAATGGTCCTTATACTTTAAGATTATTATTAATGTATGTTATGACTTTCACACTTAGATGTATTTTATAAACCTTGATAATATAATTCATGGAGAAGTTGGATACATTGGGTGTGTCATGAGTGTCATGTTATTAATGGATAAGTCGAGGAAATATTTGTCACTTCCATATTTATGGAATATGATTTCTTGTTCATTTGATTGGAATGAGATCACCGCCTTAAATTCCATGACCATGGTGAAACGACATGTTTATTTCAGATATTCAAAGAAAGACGTATCAATAATATAGTTTGATGACACAAATGTGAAACCTACTTGATGGGATATTGTGATAAAGGTATTATAATACACAACAAGAATTCTTATGTAGTTGTCAATGTTGCAACATTAAGTTCTTTCTCTTGGGATCTTTGACTCTTTGATAGACAGTAATCTTGGACTTTAGGCAAACCCACATAATTCCAACAAGAAAGAATCCTAGAGGGTCACACACTAAGTGTTTCTGTTGATCTTAATTAAATTATATTTGAATTTAATTAATTGAATAAATATTATTCTCAAGACCAAGAAATAATTTTATTTAAGTATTATTGATCTCATAAATTAAATAAATATTTAATCACTAGATTGTGAATAAAAACATATTTATTTTATTTATTAAATTTTTAATAAATATTTGCTCACTAGGTTGTGAATAAAATATTTAATTAAATATTTATTTGGGTATTCAATAAATCCTGAGGACTTAAAGTAGAACAAGATCTTGTTCGGTGATGAATATTTATTTGCAAGTTGGTAAACAATAATTATCCTTACATGAGTTAGTGCACACCATAAAATGATAATGATATTATTATTATTATTATATGGTAGGGGTTTGATATGGATTATACTATTTTTTAAGGGTCAGTACACAATTAAATAATATTTTAACCTAAATCCTTACTCTATAAATAAACAATTATGTATATTGTGTAGGGTTAATCGATATTTGAGAATTGTTTCACACATTTTTCTCTCTCCATTCCTCATCCTCTCTTCCTCTCAAGAACAAGAAGTGCTAGAGAGATTCCTTAAAGCTTGAAAAAACTATAAATAATAAACATGATCAATACAAGATGATAGATCCACTGTGCTAGCACCTAAAGTTATTTTGGTGTTATTCTAAGATCAAAGGAGAATGTGTGGATTACTGCTAGAGGGATTATACACTTAGATCCTTACAACACAATGAATGTAATATAGAAAAGGGTTTTTCAAATGATCACCATAATTTTTGAATAAATATCCTTAGATCGAGTATTATTTATTCTGATATAATATAAATAAATTATAAATTTAATGTGAAAATATCCTCTCTGGGTTTCATGTTTTCTCTATGTTAATATTTGGTGGAAAAATTTCATTGGTCAGGGCATTCATTTCATGTACAATATTGCGAATTATCCATCAAATTGACAAAATATTTATGGTTATTTCTCCCACTAAGGAAATTTTTCTATGTATATATCATTCAATATCCTTCTAAGAAACCAAATAAAAAGAGATATATCATCAAACATGAGACATTTTTATTCACTTTTGGAAAGAAAAGTCACATGAAGAGAAGTTATAATGAATTGAAGAAGCAAGTAGTCACTTCTACATTATCCGTATTAATAAAAAAAGTAATAATTTTTTTTGTGATTATTGGGTATTAAATATAATATTACTATCACATATGTGTATTTAAATATAGAAACCAAGTGATTGAATAAACATTACTATAATTTAAGGTTCATTCTCTAAGCGATTGAGAAAGGGTGATACCTACGTTAGCGGTGAGAAGCACACGATTATATTTCACAACAAATTGATTCTTATGAAACTATAATTATGTATGGAAAGTTACCAAAACATTTATCTTAGTGTTCTTTAAGACACAATGAGACATTATTCCTTCTGGAATGAATGTTGTTTGTGTTTTTTCATACTCAATTAAATAGTTTAATAATACTTGAATCATCAACAATAATTGATGGAATATTAAATGTAATACTCAATAAGACCCATTTGTGGATAGATAATAATTTGTTAAGTAAAATTAAAATTGGTTGTTAAGGATATAATTAGTACAATGTTAAAACTTTCTGGATCTATAAACCTTAATTATTATCTATGTATCAAGTTTTAGACAAAGAAACCTTTTTGAAATAATGGTTTTCAACAAAAATTTCTTAAATACTTCAGCATGAAAACTTTAACTATTATAAGGAGAAGCTATAGGTTGATTTAAATACTTTATAGGATTCATTTAATATTTAATAAATTTATAAGTAATATGAATGGTTAGAAGACATGAGTTTCTTCATTCCCATGAGCTAAATAATCTCTTAACCAAACATTCATCGATCATGAAAATGTAGAGTGGATTTATTCCTAAACACACATCTCCTTATACACATCACAATCGTGTTGTTAGTAAAATAAGGATTTATTATGAGTCTTACATGCATACATTTATCATTAAAATATATATTGGATTTTTTACTAAACTCACATTTACTTATACACATTAGATCTATGATTTAAGTAAAGGAGGATCAATGATGAGACTTATAAGTCATGAAAAGTTTTCTAATATATTTTTGAGAAATGGTTCAAAAATAGTGGCATAACCCATAACCATATGCCAACTATAATAATTAATGGATATCATATGAGTTATAGTGTGAAAAAAATCCATTATGTTATACTCTATGTGTTTAGGTGCAAAGAGTTTGTTAAGGATAACTCAATAAACAAGCTTGCATCAAGAAAAACACAAAGTGAATCTCAATAGTTTATCCTAAAGGATTCTAAGGATACTAGAAAGATACCTAAGAGAGAAAATTTATAGTCTAGTGATAGAATATATTTCTATAAAAGGGTGAACATCTATATTAGTGATAGTGGGAGCAATATTGACTTGGATAAAGTTAAGGATTAAGGTGCATAAATAGTTGGTATAAGAAAAAGTTCCACAAGATCTTGTGGAAAAGGAATTTTCTGGAGACACATACTATATAGGAAAGAAAAAACAAAGAGTGATGGTTTTATGATCACAAGACAAGGTGATATATTATTCATTGGGAATAATAAATCTTTATCCTACAGGGAGTAGCAAGTTGCATCTAGATATGATTGAAAAGTTTATATGAATTTATAAATGGATTCCATATACTAAATTCAATTTTTTATTTTGGTATTTTCTCCAATTTATGTAAATTCATTGGTGGACATTCAAGAGAAACTATACATGGGTAGTACAAGCACAATACCAATAAAGCTTGATTGGTTATACCAAATCATATTTCTTAAATCCATTTGAATTCCACTTGATATAATAAGTTTTTATGATAATTGTATTAGATACTATATGTCAAGGCCACCTCCCTTAGAGGAATCCTATGGAAGATGTCTATACAAAGTGACCAGAAAGGATTGATGATATTAAGGAAAGTTACTATAGGATGTAAGTTTCAAGGATATATTTATGGGTCAAAACAAACATAACGATCATATAATATTTGTTTGTAATGACAGTATGTCAGGTGTCTACAAGAGGTTAGTGGGAGCACCATAGTATTACAAGTAAAATATGTTGATAACATATAAAAAATAGTTTATTAGTCTTACAGTTTGTTAAGATTGGGTTGAAAGTAACTCTCTATGGATTGAATTAAAGCAGAAAACCAAGTTCTTAGGAACAAGATCTCCCGAGGTAGATATAATGGGTTACTTGGACCAAGTTAAAGTACATATATTGAAAAGGTATTGAAAAATACTAGTTAGAACAATTTAAGATACAGTTTTTTCTAATTTTATGTGGCATAAATTTCCCCAAGAAGACATGTATGAGACATAAGAGGATATTTTAATGGTTACTATAGCTTCATACACTTTGAAGATGGATATATCACACATTACATTAAATATACTAGATATGATATTCCCAACATACATATAATGGTAGGAAAATACCAGATAAATCTAGGAGAACTACATGGGAAGCAGTCAAAAATATCTAATAGTACTTGAGAAAGTAAAATGAATATATATTTGGTACCTGTATAGGAATGAACACTAGTTATAATGGGAAACAAACTAGTCTTACTAAAAATAAATTGTGCTAAAGAAATGAGAAAAAGGGGATCATTAATGCCAATGGTATCCATATCTATAAATTATGATAAGTTTATGATAATGGTACTACCCAGGATGTCAAGATCATGACATGGAAAAAAGTGATAAATTAAGAGATATCATATATTGAGGACTTTTACTCAAGGAGATGAATTCAAAAATTATGGAGTATCCATGTAGAAAATGTGGTAGGCCTAGTGACTAAAGCCATAACTCAACAGAAGCATGATCTTATCATGTGAGAGCTAATAAGTGGATGGTTAGAAAGTTGGTTATAGTGTAAGTGGGAGTGTTGTAAAAGTGGGTTCCCTATAAACAATTTGAATTGTACTTGTCGAGTACCATAACATGTATACATAGAGTTATGAATGATGTATTCTTACTATATTAGTGTTAATACTTCTGCGTCTACTAGTTACACAATAATTTCCTTAGATTATTTATCATATTAAAAGTTTATATAAGTTCCCAACTATAATGGGAACATTAAGATACTATGATAGTAATCTCAAAACACATGTCCTATGGTCTAGATAAATTATACTGACAAGACATAAATGCAATCTAACTATCAGGTGTTGGGGGCTCATAATAATTTAGACTTCTTCTCATGAAATCTGCACTTAGTTATCTCAAGCAGTGGAGATCATAAGGACCGAATCACCAATAGGAACAAATATGTTTTAGATGTAATTGATTAATTCTATTTATGATAATATTTATTTGTATCTTAACTTGATATCATTATCAATGTGTATTATTCAATCATATACTTTTATGTATGATGAAAACCAAGATATTTCTATTTTGGTGATTAGCTTATGTTGAGTGTGTCATTGGTGGAATGATATTTATTGAATGATCAAGACATAATTTTACACTTCTATAAAGGAAGATATATCTTATACCTATTTGATTAGGATGGTAGTACCTTTATAAAACCCATATCCATGGTATAATAAGGTAAGTTCATCCAGTAAGGTCATAAAATAATAAAGCATGGAAGGATGATGACAAAAAGTGTGCATCCTACTTTATGAGATGTCACAAGAGAAAGATATTATATTACAAATAATGTGTTCATAGGAGGTCATAATTTATATGAATAAACCTTATCTTCTTAGCGTATTTGATGGGTTTCTAGACTTCAGTCCTTGTCTGTACACTCACTACTATCGAGATAACGTCCTAGAGGGTCACACACAAACTGTATTCAAAATCTTGTTCAATTATAACAAATTAGAGTTTAGTATATGGTGGTCCCCATGTATGGGTTAGTTATATGTCTAATATTAAACAATCCCAATAAATAAATAAATTAAATATTATTCAATTTTATAATAATAAGTATTGAATTTATTAAATCAAAGTATTCATAAGTTAGTAAGTGAATACTAGAAATTTTTTTTATGAATGAATATTTATTTATTCATGGTTCATTGAATATTTAATGGTATAATAAATTAAAGATAATGGATTGTATTTTATCATGTATCATTACTTTTATGTTACAAGTATGTGATAAAATATTTTGGACATTAGCGATAAGTTTTAAGTGCAGTTTGTGTCATTTTTGGATCCTTTTAAAGGGTTAACTTCCATAAGGACCAAAATGAAATTTATAGAAGTTATAACCTAAGTATTTAAACACTTTAAGACCCAAAAATAAGTGGTCCAAGCCTTTGATCTAATTATCTCACCTATACACCTCTCTCTAAAGTTCTAGATAGATAAAGTGAATGGTAGTTCAAGAATGGTTTGATCCAAGTTTAAGGATTGATTGTTCTGATATTCCGTGATTGTGATGACGTTAAAAGTGCCTTAGATTATCTATTTTAGAACTAGGATTGTGAAGGATGAATTTTTACAATGATTTTGAAGTGAATTTAGATGATCTATAGGGTTTTAAATTTGGTTCCTTTAAGTGATGATCTCCAATAGTGAGCAGAGCACTTATTCGATCAAAATTGAACGAGGTATGATTTTGATTTTGATTTATAGTTTCAATTTTTTCCTTCACACTTAAATTATATTTCACACAATCCATGGGTTAATACAAGCATGGATATACTATATTTTATGTTTTGAAATGAATATGGACCTAAAAATTTTAAAATACCAATTTTCAAGATTCCATAAAGCCCCAGGTCCTTCATTTCCAATGTCAAATATCCTATCAACAATAACTATTGCCCCCATTCTTCTTAGATTTTGGGAAACAACTATCCTTCCTTTGATTGGGTGGTGATTATATTATAAAATTAATTTGTTCCATTTCTTAAATAACAAAAAATATATTATGGATACATACCATCCATAATCTTATGTAACATACACCAATAAAAATATCCACTATGCCAACCAGGGAACCCATCTCACCACACCTTTCTTATAGGTGTATCTCAATATCTCACATCATGCCTATACTCATAGGATAGAATATAATGACCTAGCACTCATCTTAAGCATATGTATGTCTCAATGACACATGTCCCAACTCTTCATAATAGATATTAGTCAATACCTAGATACCCCAAACATTACACTATCATCTACCTAAGAATAAAACATACCAAGGGAGAAACATGGTAAAACAAATATCATGAAAAAAATATTACAGATATCAATTCAATAACACCACAACATCCTAACTACACCCTCCACATCTTACTTCAAATTCCATAAAATTTAATGTTGTGGATTTTGAGTGAATCTTGAGGTTATTTTGATCTTTTTAACTTTAATAGTGAAGTTCCCTTTGGTCGAATATGTATTTATTGTTAATTACCTTTATTGTTAAGAATCTATTTAATGTGATTATTCTAAGGTAAAGTGTTGGGTTATTAATTGAGTAACCACCAAAAGGAGATAAAGAATATTCCCATGCATTTTGGTAAATTAGAATGGAGTTGGATGCCACATGTGTAGTCCAGTACATCAGACAATTGTTGAGAAGGTCCTCATGTCAAAGAAAAGTGTTGAATCTTGGAGTAGCACTGGATAAAATAGTTATAATAATTTGGAAGAAGTTCAGTATGATATGACTACTGAATATATAATGGAAAACTTTTAGATATATCATTAAAAGATTTAAATAGGATAAAAGTGTATAGGATAGTTGAATTAATTATTGGATAATCTATCTAAGGAATGTTTAGATAGAAGGTTGCTAAAACTCAATGAAGAAAATCACTTGGATGAAGGATGAAATGAATTTGGTGCATTAAATAAGTCGAAGCATATTGAGAAACTCTATATTGACTTGAGTATACATGCTTCCAAAGTCCTTGGAAACAAGATCAAAGATTTTTGGAATTATTTTGATAATTACCACAATCATTTGAAATTTTTTCAAGGTGATTTGAAGTGATTGAGGGTTCCCTGAGTTGATTGAAAGTGATTCTAAATTTAATTGAAGTGGTCTGATTTTTTTGAGGCTGAAGAAAAAAATAACAAAGTCCTTGAATCTGTTTATGATTCATCCCCTGTGCTACTAAAAATTATCTAGTGATGTGTAGGATTGAATATCTATCTCTATATAGATCATCTTGTACTGTGTAAGCATCATCCAGCGTAGCTGAGTGAAAATATTTCAAATTCCTAGCTACATATGCATCATCCTTCTACTGTATAAATATCACCTAGAGCTGTGTAAGTATGAATCCATGTTTTATGTAAACATCATTGAAGTTAGTGAAATAATCATCCATAGAGTCATCAATATTCATAAGGATTATTTTTTCTTGGCACAATCATGAAGCCAATCTACGTAAGCATCATGTCTTAGTGAAAATTTAAAAAATTTATAGATTGAAAACTTTGGTTTCCTGATTTAATTTCCAAAGGATAAAAAAATAAATGGGATGATTTAAAAGATTATATTCATGGTATTAAACATTATAAAAACCTATAAGGTAATGTTATTTAAGAAATATTTTTTGAGGAAATTGATCTTCAAACTGGGAAGGAAGATCAAAGCTAAGAAGAGAATCTGAGAATTAAAAGTGAAAAAATGAATAATTTTCGGTGAAATAAATTTGGAATCATATATAAATATGATGGAGCTATGTATTGAAGATATAAATATCATTATTATTGGTTATCTATGATTCTATCATGAGTATCACTATCTGAGTAAGATTTAAATGAAATTGAAATAAATTTTCAAAATATAATGTAGATGAAAATGAATTAATTCTTGAGATAAAATTCAAGGAATTAAATATCAAAAAATCCTTTGTGATTCAAGAATGATAATGAGATGAGTTTTTTGAGATGCTTACTAACTTTAAAGTCTTAAGATTAGTTTGTACTGGTTTTATGGAATTCACTCAAGCCTCAAATAGGAAGAGCTAATCCACTGTTGCCACTACTGTATTTTTACATATCTATAAAGATATATATTTTTGGATGATGTGGATTTATTTTGAGAATAATAAAAATAATCCTAGGACTATTTTATAGTAAGATATAGGATTTAATTCAACTATGAGAGAACTAGTTTAAAAAGAAAAGGGTATTTGTATCAATTGAGTTTGAAAGTCATGAAAAGTAGTTTCATATGGGATATTTTTTGAGAAATTCACTAAAGATCATGATAACCCAATAGTGGTTAATTTATTATAATTATTTTGTCTATTAGTGTAAAAATTCTTCCTTAATATTCCATTTTAGTGTACTAAAAATGAAAGATCCATTTAATACTCACAGATAGAGAGTTTTTGGAAAATATCATGGATTTTGAAAATTGATAAAGCAAGGAGAATAAAATATATCTCTTGTTGTTGTATACAAGATATAAGAGGTGGTGAGTGTTCAAGGTTGTTTTTTGTGAATTAAGGGAAAAAATATATTTCTCAAAGAATAAGAGGAGAATCTGATAATGATCTTGAGAACAAGATCTCTATTATTTAAGAAGAACAAGAAAAAGGAGAAGAGGTTGACATATTTATAATGGTTAGAACCATATATTAAAAATAGTGAGAAAAAATTAAATAATAATAAGAATAAGTTGAGTTGAGAAAGGTTCGATGTGCATAAAATACTAAATATTTACCCTTAGCAGTTAAAATAGTTAAATTTTTGTTTAGAGTGGTTAATGATATGATTATGAAAAAGATCCAAAAGATGAGCAATTTAGAGACCAAAGTTCTTATTGTTATTGAATATTCCAAGTAATTCTAAGATTCTATGTTTGGTTTAAATAAGTTCTTGATAAATGATGTGATTTCGGTACAAATAACCTATTGGAGTAAATAATTGATAACTTGTATAATATAATGATCTCACAATTTTATAACATGGTGTGTATGGTTTCAGGATAATCCTTGTCCAACCCACTTGTATCTGATAATAAGATTACTATCATAGAGTCTGTGCTTCAATAGGATTTGAACATGACAAGGATTAGGTTTCCCATCTTGGGGTTGAACCTTGTAAAAACACCACATACTAATATCTAGTTTAAATTATGAATTGCATGTGGTTGTGGCATATTGAAAAAAAATATAATGATCCATTCATATATTAAAAAATAACAGGGGTTCAAATACCAAAGGGGAAAAATATTACAAGTATATTTGGAATTTGGTAAAAAGTTGACAACATATGATTTACTCTCCTCTCAGGTGTGTCTGCACCGATCCAACGAGACTTACAAAGAGTAAAATGACAGTTTTTATAGTATTGAAATAAAATTCTCAACATATTATTGGATTTGAGACACAATGTTTATATTTAGTTTTATTTTTTATAATTTTATAAAACAATTAATTTCTTTAGTAAATTTCAAATGTTAGTGGAATTTATTTAATAATCATTTATAATGGATTTTTTTATAAAATAAATAATATTATTTATGTGGTGGATTTGAAATGGAAATATTAGAGGAAATGGATGATGAGTATTTTTTATTTTTAAACAACATGACGTGTCATCCAATAAATAACTCTATGAAAGGGTTTGAATGATAAAATCAATAGTGATTATGGGTAGTTTTAATAAATGACTATGACTTGATATTGGAGGGGAAAATAGAGACCTAACTCATTTTGATCTATATTACCATCGAGAAAATTTTTCTAGTTTATCCTATCAAAAGAAATAATTCATTGGAACTCATGTGTTGTTGTGGACTAGATAAAGATACATGTAGAATAATAATAAACAAACAAATAATGATGGTGAAAGATCAACGATCATTATGGAATCAAGGTAGGTGACTCAAGAATCTCATCCTTTTATTACTATTTTTAATATATCATTATTTTTTTCTTATATGATGAATAAATATTTCATGATAATTCAAGATAAATAATTTTATGGAAAATTGAAAATATGTTAGGACATATATAAATTTGAGGGAATAAATATTCAATATGAATATTTGGAATGATTATTAATGGTGATATGCCGTATTATCAATATAAATTGGTAAAAAATGAAAAATGAAAAATGATAATTAAAGGGAAATATATTCCATGAATATAAAAATTAATTATTGTAATTTGCAGCTGATTAATAATGTAATGTGATATTATGAAAGAGAATTATAATAATATAAAGGGGGGGGGACTTATATTGATATTTTTCATGAAAAAATTTCTGGTGATAATTTTTTATTTTTGATAGTATCTTGTTAATATTTAGTGGTGATAATAAGCCTAAATTGATGATGTGTTGTGGTAAATATTCTATATAGAGAAAATGTAAATTTTATGAATTTTTTCATGAGATGTTCCAAATCAGCATGAGGGTTATGCCACTTTATATGATTTTTCCCTATATGTTGGTAAAATGTTTGGTGAAGTGATAGTGAGTTACATAGGGTTTGTACCACATATGCATGATTTCATGCCATATTCTTGTGTATAAAAACTTTTTTCTAGTGTGATACACGAGGGGGGTGTATATTTTACCCATATCATACCACTTGGGCATAGATCCATTCTATATCAACACATAGGTTGTTAACTTATAGATATATTAATTCATATTCTATGCTTGGATAGTGGTGAATGAGGAAGGATATGGTGAATATATAAACCATGCATGGATGTATATCCCTGATATGATATGACTGGTGATGTGGTTTTGGAATTCATTTATGAACAAAATATAATAAATTTTAGTGATGTGGTGATTAACTTCCTTAGATCTAGATTATGGTATAACTAGGTTGGGGTGCAATGTGAATGCATGATTTTTTACTCTTTAGGACCTATATATATGTGTATATGTGATTAATCTATGTGCGAGATGTAATGTATGATGGGGGTCTGAATCAATTATATTGATAGAGAGTGAAAATGCAGCCATTTTTCAGTGGTAGTTCTGTTAAATAGTGGTTGATTGTTTTGTGATATGGTGATTTATGACATGTGGTAATGATGTAGTGGTATTAGTTCAGGTTGAGGTGGGGAGATTCCCAGTGGATGGACTCTTGAAAATAATGAGAGCCTTTGCAGGTAGACAACTTCTCAACCATTTTGATACATTATAGGTGTGATGATGGTGAAGATATTGATTTACTATGTCCAAGTAGTGATGATGATACATGTTGAGTTAAATAGAGACCCTATGGGTGGACATATGGTGACAACGAGAGTCCTTATAGGTGGATAATTTCTCAACCATTATATTCAAATGAAATGGGTTGAGGTGGGGAGAGTCCATGCTGGTGGATATTTGGAAGCTACTAAAAACCCCGTGGGTGGAAAACTTCCCAACCATTATATGATAGAGGTGATATGGTAGGGGAGGTGGGTTTAAATGTGGAGAGTCCCTATGGGTATACACTTGGTAACAATGAGATTCCATGTAGGTAAATAATTACCCAACCATTATGAATTATAGTGAGTCCCCTATAAGAAGATAGTTGGAAAGACTTAGTTGGAATTCTAAATTGGTGGTATTACTATAGTGGGAGATACATGATGTCATGATATGTAGGTGTTTTGATTATGAGACATGAGATGATTGTGGAATGGTGGTTTGACCAAGGCAGTGGTTGTTTGATTTTTTTATTTACTTCATTCATGGATGTATTACTATGTTTATTCTCATGAACACATCAGAGTTCCAAGGAAGAACTTACTGAGTGTATTTATATGCTAACCCCTACTTTATAACCAAAATTTTAGATCATTTGGTTAGATTTTGTGGCGGTATTGACTGCCCTTAGCTTTGGACATGGGAGACTTATTGGTGATGTTGTATTGCATTATACCATGTTAGAGGTATATAGGAGTTTAGTGGTTGGGTAATAGTGTCACTATTTTTTTCTTAATTTTATGAAATACCATGTATTTTATATTCATTAATCATGTATTTATGGCTATTTTTACTAAATTGATATGATTTATTGTAATGTGAAGTTTTCTTTCGAAAATATAATGAATTCCATATATGTGTGATGTTATACATGTTGTGATTATCTCTAACCTATAACCTATTGAAAGTGGGATTCATGTGTTACACTTCACATGAGTGGTAATGAAATAATATTATTTTAAATTAGTATGAAAAGTAGACTAGGGAAAATGAATTGATGCAAAAGGCCCCTGTGATCTAAACGAGGACTCTATAACCTATAAATGAATATTTATGGAATAGTATATTGACTTCAGGGTATCATTGTAAGTGTGTATTTGTGCATCATATAGCTTAGGTTCATGATGTTTTCATGTGATGTGGATTGGGTGAAGGTTCATGTGGGGGTGAATGATGTGATAATATTGTTTGGAAAAAAACATACAAGGTGACTTTGTAGTGCTTTTAGGTTGATTGTGTTTGTTGACAAAGTAGTTTGACAAGGTCAGTTGTGGATTTGTAGTGTGATTATTGACTAGATATGTTGAAAAATCTTGAAAAAGCTTCAATAAAGAGGTATGGAAGCATCATATGTGGTATATAATGTTACATGTACAAGGTGGCATTATCTACCAGTGTTTTCCAAATTTTTGGATCAAAAAATTTAGAGGAATGAAAAAGGTGTTTTTGGTAAAGTATTTTATCATAAATGTAAAATTTTCAAAAAAGAGTGAAGCTATTTCAAAATGTTTCATGGAAATAAATATTCAGGGCCATCACATCAAAATACAGTAAAGGATAGTGTTTCGTGCAAGTTTTAAAACTTCTCAAAAGATAGAGTTTCACACCATAAGGATAGTTTCTTGAGCCCATGAAATAGAGATGCAGTTTCATGAAGGTGGTGAGTTTTGAACTAAGGGTGACGTTAAATCATTGAAATTTAGTGCACAAGGAAAGTTTCATGCACAGTTTAAGGCATGAAAAGTAGTTGCATGAAGGGTAGACCACATCTATAAATAAAAGGATACCACCCCATTTGAAGAGATCAACCCTTATATAATTTTAGGGATTTGAATCATGTAACTGTTGTGCAAAGAAATTTCTTGCATAAAGAAACAACTTAAACATCGATTGTGTATAGAAAAAGGTCTTGTGTATATAAGACCAAGTGAGTTCCATGGAAATCTAAAAGTTGAGTGAAAATTGGGAGTTTTATGAAGAGATGAATAGTTTTGCAAAAGTTAATGTTTCATGAAAAAAAATAAAATCTGCATGAAAGTTGGTAGAGTTGCGTAAAATTCATGAAAATTTTGTAAGAATTCTAAATTTTTAAGAACCTACAAGGATTTTCCTAGAGTTTATATGATAAAGCGGTAGCCATAAAGTTGATTAATGTTGAGCTTCATGATGCACCAACTGAGGTTTAAAAAATATTGATTCAAGTGATCAAAAGAAGAATATTCTGATGGAACAATGAGTGCACTTTAGTTAAGAAATCAGTGAGATTTCAAATTGTGATTAGTTGTAAACCAGGATGGATAATGAGTCCTCTAAAAAATTTATAATAGTAGTGCACTTTAGTGGATTTGGTACATTGGAAAATTTTCTGTGTATACTCCTTTGACATAAACTAGTGCAAGTAAACTAAGTAAAATTGTTATGTCTCATGCATGTTTTCATTTATGATCATACATTACTAAGGGATAAAGACAGAAGAGTGTTTTGGTTAATAATGAAATAAGATCCAAATGGGTAGCTTTTTTTAATTTGTTATACCCTGATTCACCCCCTCTCAGGGTATTTAACCTAGTTGGTTAACAATTGGTATCCAAACTAGGTTAAAATCAGTGTTTATCTCTCAGTAGTTTCAATAAAGGTTGTTAATCACAAAGGGATTCCAATCTTCGATGGAAACAATTTTTAGTTGTGGAAGAATCAAATACAGATCTACTTATGATCATTTGGTATGGATGTATTTACAACTATAATGTATGGTATTTCTGCTTCTATGGATAGTGGTGTTTTATCTGAAGAATACTTAAGAGAATTGGATGTTGATGCCAAAGGAATCAATGCCTCAGTAGGAGCTTTATCTAACATAATCTATATGAAGGTGATGCTATGTAATTCAACACATTCCATGTGGTAAAAGATATTAAATATCCATTAAGGACCTTAAAAAGTTAAAGAATCAAAATTACATGTTTTATGGAACAAATATGAGGATTGGAGAATGAACCCCAAGGAGTCTATATATGCATTCTTTGACTGGGTGAATATTGTTATGGAATACATGCATAGTCTTAGATAAACTATTGAAGATATAAATATCATTAAGCGCATATTGAGAATAATCTCACTATTGAATATGACCAGGAAAAAGAAGAGAAAAATGAGGTCATGCCGTTCTATTCCTCAAATCTATGAAGAGGAAAAGTAAAGTTCAAGGGGAAAATTCCCCAAGAATTATTTTAATGTGTAAAGGTTGGCCATCTTGTATAAAGGTTCCCCAAGAAATTCCAAGATGATGATGAGTATGAAGTTGAAATTCCCATGAGGAAGTATTCAGACTATGTGAAAGGTAATAAAAATGTGAAGTGAAATTTATTCAATAAGAACCTATTTTCACAAGAGAATTAATGTTCTGAATAATCTGAGGCAGAATAGATAGATAAATACAAGCATCATAGAGAAAATTCTATGGTAGAAGTTGTGGGTAACTCCCATATAAGGGATGAAAGCAACAATGATGAAGGAGAAGTCAAAGGAAGGGTTGATCTCTAGGATGAATTAGAATCCTATCTTGAAAAGATAAGTGATTTTAGATCCAAAATGAATAAATCCAATAGAGTGGTTCATGATTCCAAATTATATATGAAAATTAATAAGAAGAGAAGTCTGATCTTAAGGAAGAAATTGAAAATACTAAATCTTCAATACTAGAAAACTTAGAAAAGGTTGTTGAGTACAAGCTCAAAGTTGAAGAATAGAAAAGAGTAATTAATGGTTTAAATAACACAAAAAATGATCAAACCAAACGTATCAAATAACTTGAAGAGGAATTTATCAACCTTCAAATAAAATTAGAATATCAGGAGAGACTATTGACTCCCGATATGAAATCAATAAATCATATTAATCAGGTAATAAAAAATATGAAAGTGGAACATAGAGGTACAAAAAATAAAAAATAAAAAATCATATCCAAATGTTAAGGATGGTATGGGGCTTGATCGAAAACAAAAATCTATGATGATTAATGTTAGATCGCAAGCTTCCACTCCAAGGTTGAAAATTCATTTGGGTAAAAATCAGAATCAGAAGGTTCAGAGAATCCAAGGAACAACTGGTCCCACAAAAATGACTCACTATAATTCACCTCATATCTGGTTTTATTTCTATAGAAAGATAATACATTCCCAAAATGTATGTTCTATAGCCAAAAGGTATTGAAGGGAACATGAGAAACAAAGGTGGGAACATAGAGTTCAATATTACAAGAATAATTTTGATGATCACGGTTTCTAGTGTAGAGGATTTAGAAACATGGCCCAATATTACTCATCTATAATGTAGAGAAATGTGTGAAAGAAGACCCAAAGTGTCCATAAGCAGTATCTCAAAGAATCATCAAATGAAATGAAAATGAAAAATCAATTTTCAGATCTTCAAGACGAATTTGGTTCATCATACTCTGACGAATATAATGAATATCTATCCACAACAGGTATGAATTCAATGACATGGATAAAAAATAAAAGAGATAAGCATGTAGTGGTTCTATAGATTTCCCTTAAAGTATCAGATTATGCTGGTGTATGGATCCTTGATAGTGTCTTCACATCCCATATGATAGGAAATAAGGATCTTGTTACAAACATCAAATATTACAAGTAAGGTTTTGTCAAATTTGGAAATTAGGAAGGCTTGAAGATTATTGGCCCAGAAAAAGACAAATTTGGGGGCAAAGATATGAGATATGATGATGTCTTGGTTATGGAAGGTCTCAGTCACAACTTTATAAGTGTTAGTAAATTTTGAGGCTTGGTTCATGCTATAAGATTTACCAAGAAGTTATATATTTTCAAGGTAAAAGATGATGCAATTGTTTTATAGGGAAATCACATGAAGGGGAATATCTACCATATGAGTGGAAAAGAAGATATTTTCTTTCTATAAAAATAGTAAGAAAATAGGTTGTGGTATAAACAACTTGGAAATATATTCCAACCATCCATGGCAGATATTTTCAAATGTGACGTAGCTTGAGATCTCCCCAAGCTATCACATGATCAAACTCACACATGTGATACTTATCAATAAGGGAAGATTATAAGAAAGTCATATAAGAAAAAATAACAAAAGTAAACTAGAGTGCTTGAACTAGTGAATTCATATGTGTACAAGCCTATCTCACCAAGATTCATTGATGGGAAGAGGTATTATTTTCTTTTCATCGAGGATTTTAATAGGATGGAATGGATATTTTTCATTGATCACAAGCATGATGTATTCAGTTTTATAACAAAATATTAGAGTGAATTAGAAAGGATGTTTGGATAGAAGATTCTAAAGTTTTGAACTGATAATATTAAAAAATTCACAAAGAACCAAGTGGAGGATAATCTTGAGAAACATGAGATAATGAACCATGTTTTAGTAGTGATAAACAATCAAAAAAATTGAGTGGTTGATAGGTGGAATCAAATCATAATCAACATGGAAAAAACAATTCTTATTGAAAAGGACCTACTATAGAAATTTTGGAAGGAATAAGTCTTGACATAGGTCTATATATCTAATAGTTCTCTATTATGTCCAAAATAATAAAATAATTTGTATGAACTATGGTACAGAAAGAATACAACATTGAAATATTTTCAAATATTTTTAAGTGTTTTATTCTTAATAAAAAGAAACATAGAAAGTTTGAGTCTCATGTATATGATAGGATATTCCTTGGATAATCAGGTAAAATAAAACCTTATAAATTATTTCATAAGGGTATGGGGAAAATGGTTGAAATAAATGATGTCACTGTAGTAGAAAATGAACACAGTATTCAACAACATAGTGAATAGTTCCCTGATGAAAGTGATGAGGAGGTAAGAAACTCAGGGGGAGTAGAAGTGGAAAATTACGATTCATAAGAAGATACTGATGATGAGAAGGATGAATTCAAATATATATCTGCATGAAAGATGAATATTCGAGCTGAAATTTATATAAAAAACAGCATTGGTGATTTGGTAGTTCCAATTTAAACACAAAGAATGAAATATTTATAGAAGGCATACTTTCTATCTCAGGTATAGCCTAAATGTTTTGAATATGTAGCTAGAGATGATAAATGGTTTCAATATATGAATGAATATCTTGACTAAATTGAGAAGAATCATATATGGGAGATTGTTTCGAGACTGATAGATAAAAATGTCATCAGGACCAAATGGGCCATCCAAAAAAAACTAAATGAATATAGATTGGTAATTTGAAACAAAGAATGACTAGTGTGTAAGGGATACTTAGATATCGATGGAATCAATGTTTATGAGACATTTTCACCTATTTCAAGGCTTGATACTATTCAACTATTCTTTTCCATATCAGTGAAAATAAAATTCAAAATTTTCTAGATAGACGTCAAGTTAGAATTTTTTAATGAGGTTATGGAATAATAAGTGTACATAGAATAACCAAATGGGTTTATTATCCCTAAATATGAGAGAAAATTTTATTGGCCGAATGAGTTATATGGATTAAAGAAGGCATTAAGAACATGGTATCCAAGAGTTGATCATTATTTAAAGAAGATCATTTTTCAATGTGTTGAAGTTGATTACAATATCTATGTCAATAATGACAGTAATAAAAGGATGAAAGTGTTGGTTTATGTCAAAAATATAATATTTTGTGGATTAGATAAAGTACAGTGAAAATAGTTCATAGAATTCATGAAAAGTGAGTTTGAAATTCAATGATTAGCGAACTAATGCTTTTCCTTAGTTTACAGGTGATGAAAGGAAGAAATTGAATATTCATTTCTCAATTAAAATATGCCAAAGAGGTTTTGAGAATATTTGGAATTGAAAATTCCAAGGAAATGAAAACTCCAGTGGCTACCTATATAAAACTTTCATGAGATGATGAAGGCGAAGAAGTTCATGTCACAAAATATAGGTAAATACTTGGAAATCTATTGTACTTAATAGAAACATGATCTTATATTGTTTTTCCACATTACAAGTACTATAGTATCAAATAAATCACAAATAAAGACACTTAACTAAAATAAAAAGAACAATTTAGTATATTAAGGGAATGATGGACTACATTTTATTGTATAATGAAAAATATAAAAAAGAATTATTTGGTTACACAAATAAATATTGGGATGGTTTAGTAGATGATATAAAATAAACATTAGGGATGCATTCTATCTTAGAGGATTGTGTATTTCTTAACTATTCAAGAAATAATATTGCATTTAATTGAGCATCGTAGAAGTTGAATATATTATGGATAATCAAGATTGTATATAGTTATTATGGATGAATAAACAATTTGAAGATATGGGATTTTAAGTGAAGTCTCTAATTAAAATCCATTATGATAATTCAAGTCCTATAAACCTTAGAAAAAATCCAGTCCATTACTCAAGGATAAAACATATTGAAATCAAGTATCATTTTATCAAGGAGAAGGTAGATCACATGCTCATAAATTTGGAGTATGTACCTACAAAACTATAGGTTGTAGACATTATAACGAATTCCTTACCCAAAGAATAATTTGAACATCATCAACTATCTCTTGGAGTTAAGTCGACTCCCCACACTTGAAAAAGTGTGGACATGGGACCCTTATCCCTGAGGTATGGTGTGTTTTTGTAACACCCCGAGATTTTATGAAAAATATTATTTTTAATTTCATTAATGTCTTGTGTTATACGCTAAACCAAAAGGATCTTTCACAACACACATCTCTGACCTGGCTTTAATTACACGCAATCGCGACCTTCCACGATAGCGTGTGTTGTATGCAACACCAAGTTTCGCTAAACAACGATATGCTATTAAAATATTATTAAAACTAGCCGTTATGAATAGTAATAACCACTTTTTGAAATTTTGTAAATTTTATTTTTCAAAATGAACTTCATTTATGGATTTGGAGTATCGAATTTAGCCTAAGGTGAAATTTTGGTGATTTTCGGATAACTTTCATATTTTGATGAATAATGAAAATTACTAAATTTTAATTAAAAACAACTTTTTAATCAAAATAATTAATAGTGATAAATTATTAATTTGAGTGGTTTTAAAGTATATTTAGAATATATTTTTACAATTTAATACAATGTTGGTCATTGGATGTAATTTCACATTTAAACCAGTTATAAACAAGTGTCAATCTTTTGATAGTTATTATCTCTTAAAAACACGCTATTTGTTATGACAGCGGAAATTAATTATAAAATTAATTAATGAAACTTATATGTTGGGAATTTTGTAAAATAGAAATCATTTTTGAATTCGGAATATCAATTATAGCTTAGGGTAAAATTTTGGCATTTTTCTGAAAAACTTCAATTTTTGATGAATAGTGAAACCACTAAGTGGTAGGTTAAAAACTGAATTTTGCATAAAACTTAATTTTACCGCTTCTGTGAATGGAATTTCAAAAATCCGGCAGACACGGTTGATATCAGTAAGTAAAATGTGTCTCAATGAGATAAAAATAATTTTTTTGGTGAATAGTAACTTTTTACTTTTTTACCGCGGTTAATAGTAAATAGGGTAACTAAGAGTAAATATGATATTACTATTACCCTAACACATGTCCTAATTCTATTGGATAAGTGTAATTCGACCAAAAACAACCTTATGAATATAATATGACCATTTAGGTCCACTTGGATTAGATTATGACATTTAATATTATTTTATTTAATGAATAGTTAAAATAGTTAAAATCAAAGTTTAATAAGTAAATCATTTTTAATATGGGGTTATACATAAGATAAATTCGACTTTAAATATTTATTAGAAATCTAAAAATATTTCCTATATAATGGTATTTTATTTTTAATTTTTAGACATTAAATAATTTAATTTATTTATGACACAATGATGATGCAGTAATTATTTTATTAATGAAATATTGACATAATTGATGTTATAAACACCAAAATAAATGTAATTTGAGACTTTTTATGAATTACACTAATTTTCTAGGTTAATATGATATATTAGTGTCGATTTAATCAACTTGTTTCGAACATAGAATTCTGTTATGACTTTCACAAAAATCATATATCAAATAGTGTCAAAATTGACACAAAATAGTTTTTAAATCAAATATTATATTATTAATTGTTATTTTATTCCTAAAAATCTAAGGTTCGGCCAAATGACTTATATAAGGATATATATATTAATAATAAACAATTTTGGGTTCGTTTGGCATGTTATAGTAAGTGTATTAACCATATAGTGTAAGAAAACAAAAAGACACGGTAAAAGTTAAATTATTTAACTTAGAGTTAAATCTAATTGATAAGGTTAAAATAATAACCTAAACTTGTCTAAATCCTATTGGTTGATATGATTTCGACCCATCCCCACTTTAGCTTCGAAATAAGACCCTTTGGAACCATTATAAACCGATTTTGACTTTAATATAAAATAATATTTTGAGATATTCCTAAGGTGCCCCTCTCCTCCCTTATAAAAGGACACCTCCTCCCCCTCCTCCTCACACCAATTTGAGCACTCAAGCTCGGCCAACCCATGACAAAATCCCTTCTCCACTTCACTATAATAATCCTAGAGGTCCTGGTCTTCTTCAAAGACCAATCTTAGTTCCCTAAGTGGAGGATTCAAAGAGGCGTTTCAAAGAAGAGGTAATATCCATTACCGATCTTTTCAATTTCTTTCTTCTTCAAATTCTTCTTCTTTAGTTGTTTCATGACAAAGTAATAACATCAATATTACTTACATACTGATATGTTATTATAAATATGAAACAACTCTAATTCACCTTCTATCCATCCTACGGAAAAATGAAATCACCGCGCGTGCGTACGTACGGAATACCGTCTCCACACCGTGGTGTAATCTATTTTCCACCACCACCTTAATAGGATGGGTATAATGGTGTAATGAGTAACTATATATGATTATTATAAAGTGATATTGATACTGAAATAGTCTACATACACTTCAACACAATTCCACGACCATGGGAACGATATCATCGCTCGTGCGTACGTACGGACTACCGTCTCCACGACGCGATGAGATTCATTCTCAATGCTTAACCATTCATGAATGATTATAAAGTATATATAATAAGTACTAATGAAATATATGACATAATAATGATACTGGATTTATGTAAATTTATATGTATGTCATCTACTTAATTCCATTCACTTCAATAAGGAAACGAAAACAGTGTTCATGCGTACGTACGGACTACCGTCTCCATGAACGGTGTATTTAATTCCATTTATCGATATAATATATATATATATATATATATATATTCTGAATATATATTATATATAAATCATGTTTTACATTCTGGATATAAGTAATCATGATCCAAGTAATCATATTAATAATTACAAGTTAAAAACACGAACGACAAATGAGACGATTTTACCCAAAACGCTACTTTAACATGAATTTACAAAAGAACGGGTAATATAAAGTCATAAGTGGACCATATATGATATAATAACAATGAATATGTTTCTGGAATAAGTCAATAACATGATTTAAATCATTATACAGGAGTTTCGGACACTTACAAAGCAAGTCGGACCTAAGGTAAGAGAAAATCTCGCAATCTCAATTTTTATCCGAGATTGTTTATACTTTGAAATTTACTGGGGTGTATTTTATCATCCAAATCCATGTTTCCTCAATATTTAATATTGTTTACATCCAATTACAATAGTTTAAATCCAATTTTACCCTTCGGTGAGTTTTTAGTAAAGAGTATGAAAGGAATCTTTTGTCGTTTTTCGTACGAGGTACTTTTTGACTTTCCGACAAAAGTACGAGAAGAATGTTTTCTTTTAACTTATACGACATAAATGCATTTTTAAAAAATTATTTCCAAGAAGTTTCCTTTACAAGTTTTCAAGTTTATTTTTAATCAACTTCTTTTATTTTATAATTTTACGACATGTTAAGAAAGGAAAAGTGTTTTTGAAGTAGAAAGGATATTTTCCTCAAGAATGAAGTTCAAGTGTTTTATCAAAATTATTTTCCATCTAAGATAATAAATGGTTCTGTTTTTATCCCTATTATTACTTTGATTTGATTATGTTGTGAAGGAATTATTTTTATGAATTACTTTATTGTATATGAATTGTTTTATGATGTCATGTTGTTTAAGAATCCCATTTTTATTTCATGGGTTATGCTATGATGTATGGTTTATGATTTTGTGGCACACATAAGAATGGTATCATTATGAGATGGGTGGGACCTATATCTCCCTCCAATGCATTGGGTAAAGATTTTATATCTCATGAGATAGACATGGCTAGAATGGTAGGTTATACCGGTTCAGTGAAACAGGACTGAAACGAGGGTGACTCGGTTCAGAAAGGGACTTTGTCCACTAAGATAGTCTTGGCAATGAGTCTTGAATAACAAGAAATGATTCTCTATGATTATGTGTGTATGCCACAAAGTTTAATGTTTTAAGTTATGATTATTGTGATTACATTTCACTGCCATGACTTATCCCATGTTATGAAATTATGATCTCTTTTACAGGTTAAGATTTCCAAAAGTTATGTGCTTATGTATATGATGTGATTGATATTTATTTTGTTTACCCTTACTGAGCATTTGAGCTCACTCTTTTATGTTTACTTTTTCCCAGGATATAAAGAAAGGTTTAGGTATAAAAAAAGAAGATCTTTATGGGAGATGTTGAATATCTTTCACCAGGATTAGAAGATTATATTCCGAGTTTCCAAAGACACTAAACTATTACGATCCTTGTGTGTGTGTTTTTGTTATGTACTAAGTATTCCGCAAAAGTAATGTAATGTCAATGTACGTCAAGATACGGGTCTCTACAGTTGGTATCAGAGGAAAGGTTTAGTCAACCTTTGGAAACTAGGACGCGAAATTGTTAGTGAGATCCCTAGAGATATTTCTAAGGTATGTCTAGGGATGTCCCTAAGGTTAAGTATAAATATAGGTTATAGTACTAGAATTATGCTAACGATCATAGAATTAAACCTAAGATGTTAGATATTTAAGGTACTCCCCCTTTATTATGTTGTTTTCCCTAGCATGATTTTTGCCTCTCACACTATTCTTTTTGGGTTTTAGATGATGGATGGAACCCAAAGGAACCATGTTGATCAATGCAATGGACAATGCAATGATTTCCCTCCTGAACAAACAAATGTTATGGGAGATGGAGTGCAAAATCTTATTGCTATACTTACACAAGATATGAATCATTCTGGACTTCCAAATGAGCAGAGAAGGGAACAATATTCTATTGAGTCCTTCATGAGGCAACGTCCACCTTCTTTCAGTGGGAATTCCAATCCACTTGTTGCTGAACAATGGATCAGTACCACTGAAAAGATATTTTCAGTCCTTCAATGTTCTGAACATGATAAAGTCATCTTAGCCGTATATAGTTTGGAAGGTGAAGCTGATCAATGGTGGAATCTTATCAAGAATATGAGGCCAAGAGATGAAATTGAGTCCATGGAATGGGACGAATTCAAGAACTTGTTTTTCAGTAAGTACTTCCCTCGTATTCTTCGAACAAAGATGGAAAAGGAGTTTCTTGAGCTGAAGCAGAAGGATGATGAATCTGTTGGTATATACGAAGCGAATTTTACAAGACTTGTAAGGTATGCATCTGGCATTATCATCCAACCTGAAAGTAAAGTTGATCGATTTTTCAGTGGCTTAAAACCAAGTCTTCGAAGGGCATTAGCTATAAGAGACTTCAGTAGCTATGAAGAAATTGTGCGTTGTGCTATCAAGGTAGAAATGGAAGTTGGTGTTACATATCCATCTCATGGTTTTGACAAGAAACGAAAGATGGAGTTCAAGGAGAAATCTCAGAATAATGGTGAAAAGAAGATGAATGTTTCCTTATGCACAAAGTGTTGAAAGAAGCATGGTGGAGATTGTCTTAAAGGGACTAGAAAATGTTTTAAGTGTGGAAAAGAAGGTCATCGAGCAGCTGAGTGTTGAAGTAATGGAAAAAGGGTTTCTAATGATGTGAACAAAGAAAACACTGTAGAGAACGCACCACCAACACTTCAATGCTTCAAGTGCAAGGAAATGGGGCATTATGCTAATAAATGCCCTAATCCAAGGGTTAGTGATGATCAACATGAGCAACCACTTAAGGCAAAGGACAAAGGGGAGTCACATGCGATCACTATTGGTGATGTTGAATATGACAACGATTTGGTGGAATGATTAAGTGTTTATTCCAAAATAATGTTTTATATAGTATCGTGGAATATTAGAATATTTATGTTTTGGTCTATTGTGGTTTTCAATAATTTTATGGTACCAGTAACCATGGAAAGTGATTGAGTTATTTTTGGAAAAAGAATGATATGCGCATAATGAAGGGAAATGAGAAAATGAAATATTTGACAGTATTCATGAGCTCATGATTGATATAAGGACTAAGTGATATCATGGTTTTAGTATATAGAATTTTGAGGATTTTGGTATGTGGAAAGAGTTAACTTTTAACTACATTCATGTTTTCACTAAGGTTCAATGGGTATTCAAGAGAATACCTGATTAAGGCCTTTGAATGTTTGGAATGTGACCAACAAGACATATCTTATGATATATGGGGATCAACGATGGTATTAAATCTCTGGTAATCGTTTTCACTATATTATGAGAGTGGACTACAGTATTATAGATAAGCCTAAAGATTGGAATGGATTATGTTGTACATAAGTTAGTATTGTTTAAGGATAGAAGTTTTTTCGATATTATTGATAGGATGTTATAGTAATATAGTTTTAGAAAAAGGACAACCTGCAGGACGGGCGACAACCCATCGTGTCGGACAAGGATGTGGGAATAGAACCCACAACCGAAGTGCGACTGGCCTTTATCGCCTACCACTGACCTACAGGAAGTCCCTGTTTAGTAGAAACTAGTTTTATTATATTAAGCAGTATGATATATAAAGTATAAGTCCATTTTAGGAACCATATATGATTAATCTCACTATAGAATGACTTATGTATATTTAATAACTTTTGCTAACCTTTTGTTTGAGACAGATGGAATAACCCGTAATTCTATCACATGATCTGCTAACACTTCACGAATAACAAATTCAACTTTATTTATTTAAGAGATGAAGTGGAAATTGTTCAAGGCACGAACAACAGTGAGATTGTACCAAAATAAAGTAAGTATTTATTCTAATTCAAATTCTTCACCTTTAGGGAAACGATCTTGAAAACCAAAAATGTTGTCCTAGTTCTCTTATATCTGATTAATCAGATGGTACCTTAGATTGTCACAAATTTATGGATTTGTGATTGCTAGCTTTTCCATAGCCATGTTCTCTACCACTCTCCATCAGAACATGATGGTTAGATTTCTCTTCCATATCCATATTTTCACCTATGTGGAAACCCAGTGATTAGTTTATTTGGGTAACCATTACGTTTCATACTTTTGTTTTTAAAGATTGGTTTTGGTATTCCTTTTTACGATGTGGGTTTCAATTAAAGAAACTTTCGAATAGTAAACCATTTATAACCTTGACGAATTTCGAGGGCGAAATTCATTTTAAGGGGGGTAGAATGTAACACCCCGAGATTTTATGAAAAATATTCTTTTTAATTTTATTAATGTCTTGTGTTATACGCTACACCAAAATGAGCTTTCACAACACACATCTCTGACCTGGCTTGAATTACACGCAATCGCGACCTTCCACGATAGCGTGTGTTGTACGCAACACCAAGTTTCGCTAAACAACGATATGCTATTAAAATATTATTAAAACTAGCCGTTATGAATAGTAATAACCACTTTTTGAAATTTTGTAAATTTTATTTTTCAAAATGGACTTCATTTATGGATTCGGAGTATCGAATTTAGCCTAAGGTGAAATTTTGGTGATTTTCGAATAACTTTCATATTTTGATGAATAGTGAAAATTACTAAATTTTAATTAAAAACAACTTTTTTAATCGAAATAATTAATAGTGATAAATTATTAATTTGAGTGGTTTTAAAGTATATTTAGAATATATTTTTACAATTTAATACAATGTTGGTCATTGGATGTAATTTCACATTTAAACCAGTTATAAACAAGTGTCAATCTTTTGATAGTTATTATCTCTTAAAAACACGCTATTTGTTGTGACATCGGAAATTAATTATAAAATTAATTAATGCAACTTATATGTTGGGAATTTTGTAAAATAGAAATCATTTTTGAATTTGGAATATCAATTATAGCTTAGGGTGAAATTTTGGCATTTTTCTGAAAAACTTCAATTTTTGATGAATAGTGAAACCACTAAGTGGTAGGTTAAAAACTGAATTTTGCATAAAACTTAATTTTACCGCTTCTGTGAATAGAATTTCAAAAATCCGACAGACACGGTTGATATCAGTAAGTAAAATGTGGTTCAATGAGATAAAAATAATTTTTTTGGTGAATAGTAACTTTTTACTTTTTTACCGCGGTTAATAGTAAATAGGGTAACTAAGGGTAAATATGATATTACTATTACCCTAACACATATCCTAATTCTATTGGATAAGTGTAATTCGACCAAAAACAACCTTATGAATATAATATGACCATTTAGGTCCACTTGGATTAGATTATGACATTTAATATTATTTTATTTAATGAATAGTTAAAATAGTTAAAATCAAAGTTTAATAAGTAAATCATTTTTAATATGGGGTTATACATAAGATAAATTCGACTATAAATATTTATTAGAAAGATAAAAAGATTTCCTATATAATGGTATTTTATTTGTAATTTTTAGACATTAAATAATTTAATTTATTTATGACACAATGATGATGCAGTAATTATCTTATTAATGAAATATTGACATAATTGATGTTATAAACACCAAAATAAATGTAATTTGAGACTTTTTATGAATTCCACTAATTTTATAGGTTACTATGATATATTAGTGTTGATTTAATAAACTTGGTTCGAACATATAATTATGTTATGACTTTCACAAAAATCATATATCAAATAGTATCAAAATTGACACAAAATAGTTTTTAAATCAAATATTATATTATTAATTGTTATTTTATTCCTAAAAATCTAAGGTTCGGCAAAATGACTTATATAAGGATATATATATTAATAATAAACAATTTGGGGTTAGTTTGGCATGTTATAGTAAGTGTATTAACCATATAGTGTAAGAAAACAAAGACACGGTAAAAGTTAAATTATTTAACTTAGAGTTAAATCTAATTGATAAGGTTAAAATAATAACCTAAACTTGTCTAAATCCTATTGGTTGATAGGATTTAGACCCATCCCCACTTTATCTTCGAAATAAGACCCTTTGGAACCATTATAAACCGATTTTGACTTTAATATAAAATAATATTTTGAGATATTCCTAAGGTGCCCCTCTCCTCCCTTATAAAAGGACACCTCCTCCCCCTCTTCCTCACACCAATTTGAGCACTCAAGCTCGGCCAACCCCTGCCAAAATCCCTTCTCCACTTCCCTAGAATAATCCTAGAGGTCCTTGTCTTCTTCAAAGACCAATCTTAGTTCCCTAAGTGGAGGATTCAAAGAGGCGTTTCAAAGAAGAGGTAATATCCATTACCGATCTTTTCAATTTCTTTCTTCTTCAACTTCTTCTTCTTTAGTTGTTTCATGACAAAGTAATAACATCAGTATTACTTACATACTGATATGTTATTATAAATATGAAACAACCCTAATTCACCTTCTATCCATCCTACGGAAAAATGAAATCACCGCGCATGTGTATGTACGGAATACCGTCTCCACGCCGTGGTGTAATCTATTTTCCACCACCACCTTAATAGGATGGGTATAATGGTGTAATGAGTAACTATATATGATTATTATAAAGTGATATTGATACTGAAATAGTCTACATACACTTCAACACAATTCCACGACCATGGGAACGATATCATCGCTCGTGCGTACGTACGGACTACCGTCTCCACGACGCGATGAGATTCATTCTCAATGATTAACCATTCATGAATGATTATAAAGTATATATAATAAGTACTAATGAAATATATGAAATAATAATGATACTTGATTAATGTAAATTTATATGTATGTCATCTACTTAATTCCATTCACTTCAATAAGGAAACTAAAACAGCGTTCATGCGTACGTACGGACTACCGTCTCCATGAACGGTGTATTTCATTCCATTTATCGATATATTATATATATATATATATTATGAATATATATTATATATATATATATATATATATATTCTGGATATATATTATATATAAATCATGTTTTACATTCTGGATATAAATAATCATGATCCAAGTAATCATATTAATAATTACAAGTTAAAAACACGAACGACAAATGAGACGATTTTACCCAAAACGCTACTTTAACATGAATTTACGAAAGAGCGGGTAATATAAAGTCATAAGTGGACCATATATGATATAATAAAAATGAATATGATTCTGGAATAAGTCAATAACATGATTTAAATCATTATACAGGAGGTTCGGACACTTACAAAGCAAGTCGGACCTAAGGTAAGAGAAAATCTCGCAATCTCAATTTTTATCCGAGATTGTTTATACTTTGAAATTTACTGAGGTGTATTTTATCATCCAAATCCATGTTTCCTCAATATGTCATATTGTTTCCATCCACTTACAATAGTTTAAATCCAATTTTACCATTCGGTGAGTTTTTAGTAAAGAGTATGAAAGGAATCTTTTGTCGTTTTTCGTACGAGGTACTTTTTGACTTTCCGACAAAAGTTTGAGAAGAATGTTTTCTTTTAACTTATACGACATGAATGGATTTTTAAAACATTATTTCCAAGAAGTTTCCTTTACAAGTTTTCAAGTTTATTTTTAATCAACTTCTTTTATTTTATAATTTTACGACATGTTAAGAAAGGAAAAGTGTTTTTGAAGTAGAAAGGATATTTTCCTCAAGAATGAAGTTCAAGTGTTTTATCAAAATTATTTTCCATCTAAGATAATAAAGGGTTCTGTTTTTATCCCTATTATTACTTTGATTTGATTATGTTGTGAAGGAATTATTTTTATGAATTCCTTTATTGTATATGAATTGTTTTATGATGTCATGTTGTTTAAGAATCCCATTTTTATTTCATGGGTTATGCTATGATGTATGGTTTATGATTTTGTGGCACACATAAGAATGGTATCATTATGAGATGGGTGGGAAATATATCTCCCTCCAATGCATTGGGTAAAGATTTTATATCTCATGAGATAGACATGGCTGGAATGGTAGGTTATACCGGTTCAGTGAAACATGACTGAAACGAGGGTGACTCGGTTCAGAAAGGGTCTTTGTCCACTAAGATAGTCTTGGAAATGAGTCTTGACTAACAAGAAATGATTCTCTATGATTATGTGTGTATGCCACAAAGTTTAATGTTTTAAGTTATGATTATTGTGATTACATTTCACTGCCATGACTTATCCCATGTTATGAAATTATGATCTCTTTTACAAGTTAAGATTTCAAAAAGTTATGTGCTTATGTATATGATGTGATTGATATTTCTTTTGTTTACCCTTACTGAGCATTTGAGCTCACCCTTTTATGTTTACTTTTCCCCAGGATATAAAGAAAGGTTTAGGTATAAAAAAAGAAGATCTTTATGGGAGATGTTGAAGATCTTTCACCAGGATTAGAAGATTATATTCTGAGTTTCCAAAGACACTAAACTATTACGATCCTTGTGTGTGTGTTTTTGTTATGTACTAAGTATTCCACAAAAGTAATGTAATGTCAATGTACGTCAAGATACGGGTCTCTACAGTTTTTCCCTATTTTCTAATATGTGTTCTTTACTATGTTGTATATGAAAAATGAGTAACCTTTGGGTTCATTGAAAAAGGGGGAGAAAATATCTTGATCAAGAATGAGAAATGGGCGAGAAGCTAATAGGGGGAGCATCGAAGTAAGGGGAGTTTTAAATATGACTATGATGAAGTAGTTCTTTTAATGAAGATAAATCATGAGAGAAGTTTGTGATGATAAAATTTTATAATATGTGGATGAATAATGGTGTATTCTTGAGTTCCACATGCAGTTTTACAATTGGTATCAAAAAAGGAACATCAATTGGTATTGAGAATGAAGTGACTCATTGATGAACTATGTAGCTATTTTTGTTTTTCCGAGCATGGATCACATGGTCTTAGAGTGTTTGTTGAGTAAATTTTTGATTTATATCTTGAATCAAAAGAAGAGAATTTTGGTAGAATATGGAAGAGAATGTGTTGTTAACACATTGGGAACAAAATCTTTAAAGTTGTATCAAAAGGTGAATAGTTTTAAACAAACCCAAAGGGGTAGATTGTTTGGAAAAAATCCCATAAGGTGACTTTACAGTATTTTTGTGTTGATTGTGTTTGCTGATAAAGCAGGTTAACAAGGTTAGTTGTAGAGTTCTAGTGTGATTTTTGACTAGGTATGTTGAAAAATCTTGAAAAAGCTTCAAGATAGAGGTATGAAAGAACTGGATGTGGAACAAAATGTTTCATGTACAAAGTGGTGTCATTTCCTAGAGTTTTCAAAATTTTTGGGTCCAAAAATTTGGAGTAAGGAAAAAGGTGTTTTTAGTAAAGGAAGGATTTTGACATAAATATAAAGGTTTCATGAATGGGTGAAGGTGTTTCATAAAGTTGTGTGAAAATGAAGATTCCGGGCCACTGCATCAAAATATGGAAAAGGCTTGTGTTTCATGAAAGTTCTGAAACTTGATGAAAGTTAGAGTTGTGCGATACATGGAAAGTTGTGAGAGACTAAAAAATAGAGATACAATTGCAAATAGGACATGAGTTGCATGATAAAGGCAATGTTAAATCATTGAAATTAAATGCATAAGGAAATTTGCATGAATAGTCTAAGATGTGCAAGGTATTTGTGAAAAGGGTCAGCCACATCTATAAATTGGTTGTTATCCCCCTTCATTTGAGGATCTAAACCCTTATAGAATTTCAGGGCTCTAAATCATGTAATAGTTGTGAGAATTTATTAATTTTGTGGAAAAACAACTCAAACATATGCTGTGCACAAAAAAGGGACTTGTGTCTATAAGAACAAGTGAGTTATGTGATAATCCAAAAGTTTCATGAAAAATGAGAGTTTCATGACAAGATGAATAGTTTCACAAAAGTTAATGTTTTTCAAAGAAACATAAAAGTTACACAAAAGTTGGTAGAGTTTTTCACAAGTCATGAAAAGGTTGCATGAAAGCTAAAGTTATGAGAACCTGTAAGTATTTTCTTAGAGTTTATGGGGTAAAGTGGTATTCATCAAGTGGATGAATGTTGAGCTTCATGATGCACCAAATGAGGTGTAAATAATATTGATTTAAGTGATCAAAAGAAGAATATTCTGAAGTATCTGTGAGTATACTTTAGTTGAGAAATTAGTGATCTTTTAAATTTTATTTTTTTGTAAACTAGGAGGGATAGTGAGTCTGCTCTAAACTTTGTAATAGAAATGTGCTTTAGTGGATTTTGTACATAGGCACATTTTCTATGTATGCTCCTTGGATGTAGCCCAATACAGGCGAACCAAGTAAAATTATTGTGTCTCATGCATGCTTTCATTTCTACTCATACATTGCTATGGGATAGGGAGAGAAAAGTGTTTTGTTTAATGATAAAATAAGATCTAAAGGGGAAGTTGTTTTAATACTTCATACCCTCTTTCACCCTCCCTCTTAGGATATTTAACCCAATTGGGCTAAAAAATATTAATAGACATTCCTCGCATATATAAATCCTTGGGGAAAGGTTGGTTCATTTGATTGTATCTATTTTGATTATGCAATCCCATCATGAGGTTCAACAAGAGGTGATGCTATAAGAACCTAGGTATGTACATTGGAGGGTAGAATTGGAGGCTGGATAAGCTTGGAAGAGAAAATTAAATGGGTTTTAGAAGTAGAAGTTACCAAAGTATTAGGGTTTTATAATTATTCATGATTCTAGGCATTAGTTAGAATAGGTTGAGATGGATTTTTAGATGTTCCAAATGGGGGATGGGCACCATGTTTCTTTAATATCAAGTCTGTTGTGAGGTTCAGTGCATTATTGGTAAATACTATTCTTTGGATATCATTATGTGTCCATGTTTGGATAGACTTGACTTTGGGATCTATTTAAGAAATTGTTTTTGTATGATACTGTTAGTGTTGATTTACAACATGAGTTGGTGATTCAGAAGAGATGTTTTTTTGTTCATGAGTTCAATTTGAGGTTTAAGGAGTTGATGAATTATTCCCCTAATTTTATGAATGATGAGAAGTTGAAAGCTAATCATTTTAGAGATCCTTGAGACATGTGATCTAGTTATAGTTGATGATCCTTTATATGAATTCTTTTATAGATATGTTGGAGAAGGCTAAGATGAAATAGAATTTGTTGACCATGAAAGGATCTTTCCTAATGATTACTCAGTGAAGTAGTGATCAAGGTGGGATTAGAGGTGGAATTAATCAATTTGTAAGGAAATAAAAATTTAGATGCGGTCATGGAAGTTGGTTACCGATGTGAATCAATTTCTCTATTATGGGTAGTATAAAACCATTCAGTGGGGACAATGACATTCAATGTTTATCTTGTGATTATATGACTCATCACTAATCTATATTTCCTTCTTTATAGAGTGCCTATAAGTGATATAAGAAATTTTTGACCATTTATAGACCACAACTCCAGTTTTGATAACCTCTTTAGTAGTATTTTATATAGAAACAAAAAAATAAATGATATTTGATACCCCGATTAGGGTGGTGCTGAGAGAGAAAATCATGGAAGGTCTCAGTTCCCCCGAGGATAGAGAGCTGACTAGAGAGGTGGTAGATTAAGACAATAGAGATAATGAGGGGGAGGAGTTGGTAGAGGAAAACTCCAGACTAAAATTTAAAGAAGCAGAGAGACAATATGTAATTTGAGGTATGATAATAATTTACTCTATTCTTTCTTATGTTTTTATTTATATTCCTTTTTATTATTTATTTATCATCCTTTAACTAGTTTGTGGATTAGAAATTTCAATAGAGAAGTTTTAGAGGATACCCAAATTGACTACTCTAGTAGGAGGTTGGATGATATTATTTAAGGTGCGTTGTTGTGAGATGATTATGTTACAACTCTGATGCTCATTCCTAAGGTTACTCATCCAAACTCCTTTTAGAAATTTCATCCTATCTATGTGTGAAACTTCACGTACAATATCTTGGAAAAAACTCTCAGTGATATAATTTATCCTATGCTACTTAAGATGGTTTCAATGGAACAACATGGATTCATTAGAGGGAGAATAATCCAAGGGAATATTTCTATAGCTCACAAAATGATGTTTTAATTGGATCGAAAGGTTCATGGAGGGGACATCATGCTCAAAAATTGACATGGAGAAAGTTTCTGACCACATGGAATGAAAGTTCATCTTAAGGGTCTTATGAAACTTTGGTTTTTCCAAGTGGGACTATAAAGTTCTTTTTGATGTTATTCGTTTACTTGGTTCACTATTTTGATCATGGGTAAAAGGTTTGGATTCATCAAATACATCAAGGGAGTAAGGTAGAGAGACCCTTTGTCCCCTATCTTGTTTATATTGGCTCAAAATATATTTAGTAGGGTTCTTAATACAATGATGTATAGAGGGTTAGTGGGGATTTTTTAATGAACCGACTCAGGATTACATATGAATCAGATTACAACCCATTCCACAACTATCCTGAAGGGAATTCCTGATACCTAAAGTATGACAACTTGTTCATAAGCATTAAAGAACCCCTCATTGGGAATAATTCCTCCTAAATTAATTAAATTTAACCAACAAAAAAATTCTGTTGAAATTTTTCCATGACCCATCTATAAGTTGGATGTCCATGCCAAATCAGATAGACAAGAAATAAGTAATATAAACAAACTAAAAAATTTAAAACAAATAAATCTCTCTGCTCACCTCCAACTCCCTAGAACACAACACGACTCCACATATATAATGAACCACCCTTAGATTAAATAAAGAAAAAGTAGGGGTGATTGATTTGGATTGAATATATATAAATCCAAGCCAAATAGAATAAAATACTAACCTCTGAGTGACCCCACAAGTTACACCAACTAATCCCATCACCATGCATGCCCCATGGTAAAACAAGAGTTGAAATGAAACCTAAAACCAAAATGTAATATAGTCATGGGCATATAAAAACTTAATAGGACACCACCCGCCTTTCCACATGATAAACTCTTAAATAGATATCCACTTTAAATCTAGTTTAAAATATCACTAGAAGATAGGTTTTCAAATATATGTTACTAAAACCCAATATCAAGTTTATAAAAATTTATAAACTTTCCTTTTTTAATTTACTTAAATAAAAACAATCAAGTTAAATATGCTTTCTCGATCCAATCCATTTTCGTAAAAATACCTACTTTGAAATCACTTTGAAAAACCTAGATTTTAAGCCTTTAATCTAAAAAGGTTTTCCAAACATCTTTGAAAACCATTTAATAAAGGAAAACAATCTAGACATTTACAAAACCAATTTTGAAATTTATTTTGAAATCAAACTCAAATAAGAAAAAATGAAATAGAACACAACAAGCACCAATAAGGAAATAATTAAAACTAACGAAATAAAATGAATTTTACTAAAGTAATGAAAGAATATGCGAGAATAATAAAAAAAAGTGAATCCCCTATATAAACTACAAAACAAAGGATAAATTTCATAGGCCACATCCTGGGTCCTATAGTGAGATAATCCTAGACCTTTCAAAAATCACTGGACCAACTGCCGACATACTTCGCTTCCTAAACCAATATATAGATACCATGGATTAACCACAAAAGTCTCACCAAGGTACTCACCTAGCATGAGAAAACTAAATAAATAGGGGTCACTATCTAGGATGTGAACTAACTAGTGTGGAGTAAATCAAGGCCTCCCACTTAGACACCTAGGTTCCCAAGATCAATAAAAAGTGGAGGTGACCATACAACCAATAAAAGAGTATCAAAAGCATTAAAAAAATAGACCTCAACTCACCTCCAACACCCTCATAAGAAACAAGCCCTTTTTATATCTTACAACCATGTCATAAATAAATCACATCCAAAAAATGGTGTAACAAACATCGCCTATAAAGGGAAAAAACACAAGGGGCCTCAGGAGGGTCTCACACTTACCAAACTATTTGAACATCATTCAAAGGTTATAAACAATCCTTCCATTAAAAACAAACTTGTAATGTCATGTAACCTCTAGTCATTTTTAATTAAATTTTGAACACCCTTTTTAAATAAAACCATTGGAATCTATTTCAAAAACATTTTCTAAAACAATTCATCAAGGAAATTTGGAGATATTTTATGAAATCAACTCAACTTTTTCATTTGGAAAACCATTAAAGGTTCATAACATCACTTCCCAATTTATTTCACGGCCCAAATGGGGTTAAAGCACTTTAAACGTCACATTTTACTTTAAAAAAACCTTTCAAAATTCTATAGATACTTAAAATTTATAGTACCCCTTGAAATTACAATAATACACCTTATTCCAATGGAAAATCACCTTGAAATTAATTTAAGGAATAAAAAATGGATTTGAAATCAAGTTTCTATAGATTAGAAATAATAAATAATTTTCAAGAAATTCGCACAGCATATTTTAAATCAAGCACACCCTTAATTTCTAGTTAAAACAATTATAAATTAAACTTAAGGGCCAAGAACACCTTTAGAAAGCCCAATATAATATTTAAAGTGAAAACCGAGAAATATAAAAAGAATTTGGTGTGCAAAAAAAGTGAAATCAAATTTAAATCATCCATTAAATAGGAAAAACCGTTCACATTCTATGGAAACCAAGATAAAACCAAGTTTCCACCTTATAATTTCAATAAACACACACAATAATATTATTTGGAAATTAAAAAAAAATTTAAAACTCAAGAAACCAACAGTTCTAGAATTAAAAGTTTAGGGCATGGGCAAGCCTACCTCACATCGACGACGAATGGTCCAAATCTTTGAATAAATGCTAAAAAAGTCCCAAAGAAGGGATTAAACACCATAAAAGTATGAAAACCACAAAAATAAGGTCAATACAAAACCCCTAGGGTTTGGTTGAGTTGAAACATAGTGAAGAAGGAGAGAAAACTGAGAGTAAAGAAAAAAGTGAGGGAAGAGGAGTTCCAACCTCAAAGTTTTGGTACCAAATCATGAAGAACACCCTTGAAATCACCAAGAATGAAGGGATATCAGAGGAGGGGAGTCACACCATGGAGTGGTTATCAGATAAGGGTTGTATGAAGCATAATGGAGGATAATGGAGTTTATCCCTTTAAGAATCAAGAGGGTAATAATTGTAAATTTTTTAAAACTAAAAATTTTTGGCGACCCACTTAGTTTTCCAAACCAGACACCAACCGTCTAGATGCCACCAGAACCCTCAAAACACAACAAAAAATTTCCCCTAGGACCTAGCCTAGTTCAAATAACTATTCACTAATTATTCCAAAAAGATCTGTCAATTATAGATTCCAAACACACGGTTGCCGCACAGTTACTCCTAAATGTGTTCAACAAGTGCGACATCCAAAAAGTACCCATAAAATTTAAATTCCAAGCTAGAAATTACTGAAACTTAAAATATCCCAAAATTAAATAAATTAATACAAAATAAAACCATAGTGACATAGAAGGAGTCATAATTCTCCCCACTATGCCACTTTATGCCCCCAAAATGTCTCAGGTCAAAGTAGAGGACAACAAAAAACAAATTCTAAAGTGAACCCTCAAGGTATAAGATAAGTCCTTGAAAAATCATACCAATACTCAAATAAAATCAAACATCCTCAAGATAGATCCACACTACCACCAATAAAAGGCTCTAATGAAATAAAGACTTAACATAGGTCTCCCCACCATTTAGAACTGATAAAAAATGGTGGAACAACCGACAACCTCTTTTCCTTAAAGCGAGAGGACATAAAAAAACAACCACATTCCTGAAATCTACAAAAAACGAATCATAAGGAACATTTGTCCATATCTAGCCAAAAAATAATCTCTAATACAAAAATAGAGAACTAAACTGGAACACATCCTAAAAGAGCACAAGGCTGATCACTAAATCCATGGCATCCCAAATCTAAAGAGCACAAAAACAAAAAATATACCTCATTAAGAAACAAAATAGATCTAACCTCAGGGTCATGAACTATATATAAGGGAAAATTAGGTCTAAGATCATAGAACATTATCCCATGGTGATCTTGATAGAAAAAAGTAACCCGAAAACACCCATGTTCCAACCAAAAACAAATTACTCACCTAGTTACCCATACACGTACCCTAGGTTTCCTTGTTTACAAACCAAAAAAATCCAAAAACAAACCCATTTTCAACACCATGTATATGAAACTATAAAAATTAATAAGTAATGAGGCATGAAAATTCCCAAAAACAACCACTACTCATAATTAGGAACTAAAGAGCACCCAAATAAAATACCAAGAAAAGACTTCCACAAGCCACAACTACTACAAACTCACTAACCATAAATCAAAAAATAGATCATCATCCAAGGAGACACAACCAAGCATATTAAGGATACATAAAATGATGAAAACATAATTAAATATCAAGAATCTCCAAGAAAACTAATCCTCACTGATCCAACTATTCAACCAAGGCTCACGGGTCTAAACCATTTTACCTAGATGATTCTCAAAATAATACACTAAAAAACACTACCATGGAAAATTCCATGAAATTCTACTAAGAAAATAAGATAACACATGACTCTACATTCAAATCATGGGCAATGTTAAAACTATAATGAGATAAATCCCCTAAAGATAAGCACTATACTTTTACACTAGACCTTTCTGAGAGGCTTATAATAAATCAATACGAGACATGAATCAACTTGGTCATGCCTCATAAATCACATCAAGCAGTCCCAAAATCAAATAAGGGAAAATAAAAACACATAATTCTTTTAAAAAAGCATAAATATTTCAATTAATGCCTCTTAAAAACCATATAATCTTTGGAAAAGAGTCATAACAACCGATTTTAATTTTTTCAACCCTAAGACCAAACCCGACTTGGTCAATCTAAAGTTTATTTAAAAATAAACACCAACCATTTTTAAGACCAAAAAAACTTTCTAATTTAATGTTAAAAAAAACTTACAAATTGAAACACCTTCAAATACTTTTCCATTTTTCAAGCACACTCTAAGGATTAAAACCCCCAACAAGTCAAAAAATCGAGTTTTAAAAATCACTGGTTCCCCTTAAAATGAGATCACATGTTTAAAAATTTACCTTTGCATCAAAATGACTCATCTATTTAAAACTTTAAAAAACACCTTAAAATGGATTAAAATAAAAATAATCTCTGAATTTCATAATGAAATCAACCATTTTAAAAAAATTCATGAAAAAAAATATCATTTTATAAATAATAACTAAGGCCTCATTTCAAACCAAAAAAATTTTCTCTTGAAATATACTTTTCACACACACAAGTCCAATTTCACATCACACACCAAATCACATGAATAAAAGCATAACATGAGCCTCATCCAAAATAAATTCCAAAAACCCCAACATTTCATAAGGAATCCCTTATTTTTTCCCCATAACCATGAATCACATAATGGAAATATAAATATTTATCCAAATGGAATGTGGAACCATACATGATTTGACCACTTAGTTTATGAACCATGTGGAAATCATGCATCATACCCTAATAAATTTATAAAAAAAAGTGATAATACTTTTCATGTTTTTTCATGTTGTGTGAGATAACATTGTTTCACTGGTTCTTTCCCTGTTCTCATCTCAAAACTAGATAAGTCCTCAATGCAACTCATAAATTTCAAGGATGACCAACACATTATCACCAGTAATCAAAATAAAATCTAAAATTAAAAATTCAAATTCCCAATACCCATGGAAACTTGAGGTTTGGGGAAGAAAATATCTAGCTAGAATCTCCCCACACCTACCTCCCAAGTTCTAATGAAAAATTCTAACTTGATTCTACCATGACACACCCAAATAACATAAGGGCTCTTAAGAACCCTAAGCTACCACTGAAGAACCTAGACTCTCATACCATTTGTAATGAATCAGTATGGGCATCAATTTGGAATAAAACCCTGAGTAATGATAGAATAAATCATTTTCATGTTTATTAATATGAATTATATAGTTATATTCATTATAAAAATATTACGTAATTTGTAAATCAAAAAGGAAATAGTTTTAATTAAACTATTTTATTATAAGGTTTTTATTTAAAAGTTTAATTTAAAAATTATATAATTTTAATTTGAAAAAATTAATTTCATTTTTGAAATTATCATATTAAAATTAACTTAGGGTGAAATTTTGGTATTTATCTAAAAATATTGATTTTTCAGTGAATAGTGAAAATACCGATTTTTAAAAAAAATGTATTTTCTTTTCAATAAATTAAGTGATTTAAAAGTATCACTATGTTTTGAATATTATTTAAAGTAAAATAATAATTATTTATTTATATTTAATCCACTTAATTATATTTTAATCATCTTTATATTGGATTTTAGTAGAAGTTTATATTTGGGTTTAAAAAAAGGATTTTTCTGAAAACTATTTTAAAGTGCATACTGTTTACCCATTTTAATTAATAAAAAACCCATAATTAAGAATGATTTAAATGAAATTTAAATATTAAATATCAATAAATATTAATTTAAATTCATAAAATTATGATTACTAGTCATAGAGTTAATATAAAATCATCTTATGCTTGAAAAATATATTTCTTGAAAAACTAATTTTTCATCGTGTTTACAGGTTTTATTTTAAATTAAATTTTGCTACTTTAATGAATTGAATTTTGTAAAATTGATTACATATTTGGAATCATAATAATTTATATTATCTAGTAATTCAAACTTAATTTTTGTTCATAATGAAGAGTGAAAACAAAAAAATATTTTAGCACGATTAAGGTAAAAACGAATTTACTGAGGGTTAAACTAAAAAGATAAGGGTTAAAATAATTATACACTTGTATAAAATATATTGAATGAAAATATTTAAATCTTATATTTTCTAAGGCTTGATAATGGACCATTTTTTATCCTTTTTTCATGTAAAAAATTTGGGTATCACGTTTTCTTTTCAAAAATCAGAAGTGTGCCACTCTCATCACTTATAAAATACCACACCCTCTCCTCTAATATTAACACCTTCAAAACCTATTGTTTCATAAAATAACTGATAAAATAACTTTCTTACTTCACTTCCCATGACATAAATCCTCTATTTTTATCATAAATACATCCTAATAAATATTTTGGTGCTAACCTAAGGAGGTTGTCCAAAGAAAATAAAGATAAAGAATGTACATGATGAGTCAGACTCAAGGTTAGGGACTTCATCTGAATTTCCTTTCATTAAGGAATATTTTGATATTATGCACCTATATTATTTTATGAGGTGTATATATATATCCCCCTTTTACATTTTATATCATGAATTTTCTATTCTTATGATATTTAATGTTTTTTAATGTTATTATTTCATGGGACTTACGATTCAAATGTTTCCAAAGTTGTAAGGGATTTTTTTTTTCAAAAAATTATCTTTTAAAGTTTTCCTTTTAATTATTAATTTTCCATGTTTTTAAAATTAGTTTAATAATGTAATTATATGGACATGAGACTTTTATAAAGGGCATTTTTCTCTTTCTTTTAAAGTTTTTCAAAAAAGGAATCTTTATACGGAATATTTGACTTTTTTTATAAATAACAAAAGGAATATTCTATTTTAATGTATACAGTGGAAATTAATTCTCCCACCTCCATAAGAGTTATTTTAAGTTTGGATTAATTTACATGATTTCATGTTTTATTCAAAGAAAAACCCTATTTCTAGGTATTTTGGTATTGAAAATGGGGTTTTAAAAGAAAAGGGTATTTTGATATTCAAAAGTGATTTGAATAGAAGTTTAAATGTTTTCAAGAGTTTTATGATGAAAACTTGTAAGAATAAAATGTTTTATTATTTAAATAGTACTTGATCATTATACATGAGAAATGGGTGAGCCCGATACAACTTATACGAAGGGTTGATCCTCATTATAGCTCATGGATGAGCTCAATATAGCTTATATGATAGGTGCACCCAGATAGCATCAGGTGATCCTGATATATCTTATATGATGGGTGAAACCAGATAGTGCTCCAATACATAATGTTCCTTGTATTAATAGTCAAGAAGGATGGATTTACTGGATTTTTTATCCTATAGATTTAACCAATCTCTAGTTATTTCGGACACGGGTTTAAAATAGGTTATGAATGTGATGTTCTAAATTACCAAAAAGAGTTTTTATTTTATTTATATGTGTTTTAAAGGTTTTATTTGAGAAAAAAGCGTGTTTTTTTTCATGTTTAAATGTTTTATTTCATTCGATCAAATAATATTGAGATAAAGGTAAACATTTCATGGGTTTTCATGTTTTTCACTATATAAGAAGTTTTCCTTCTTTTTATGTCCCTTATTGAGGTTTTTATACTCATCCCACATTTTAAAAAGTTTTTCACAGGGTTTAAGGATGGGTAAGAACAAGGAATAAGTCAAGTTGAAAGTCGTGAATATTTTTCATAAAAATAAATAATATTTTATTTTAAAAGTTTTATATTGTGGAAAAAATGGATAGTTATTAGAAGTTTCCAATTTGTATATATATGAGTTTTTATGTAAGAGTTTTGACCGAACTCTCTAAAACTCTAAAAATAAATTATATTTAGGAATGTAAGGAAGTGAATCCTAGTTTAAAGTCACTATAATATGTATTTTATATGGCTGGGTCTTTACAGTTGGTATCATATCAAGGTTTAGATAACTTTAGAGGTTAGGATAATGTTAATATCACACCCTTAAAAGATTTTAATTTATGGTTAAGTTTAAATGATGTATAATTTTAATATTACCATATTTATTCATTTAAAATATGTCTATTCAGAATGGTTTTCCATAGAGTAAATAGGGAATTTGTAGTGGGAAGACACTGCGATGAAAACATACTTCCAAATCGGTATCCTGATATGGTTATAATGAGAATAAATAGTTTTTTTCTATGATGGATCAATTGACACAAGCTATAAATAGTGGTGGTATTCATGCTAGGGAGTATCCAGATCTAACAAAAATGAACATGTCAATAGTGGATCATTTCATGAGAAAATGTCCCCCATAATTTAGTGGATCATCTGAACCTATAGTACCCAAATAATGGGTCAATTCCCTAGAGAAGATATTTGAAGTTATGGGATGTTTAGAACGTCAAAAGGTAATCATTTACATTTATCATTTTGATGGTAAAGATGATCTATGGTGGTCTTTGGTTAAAAATACTAGATATAAAGATGATATTGAGTCTATGGAATAAGACAAATTTAAGAATATTTTCCTTGATACATATTTCTCTAAGGTTGTTTGGATAAGGATAAGAAATAGTTTTTGTAATTGAGGCAAAAAGATGAATATTTTGTGGTCATATATAAAGAAAACTTCACAAGATTATCCAGGTATGTGCATGATTTTATTTAGGACATTGATAGTAAAATTAATAGATTTCACCCAGAGTTTAAACCAAGTATATGAAGATATTTTTCCATAAAAGAATTTAAAAGTTATGAGAAAGTGTTTCATTGTGATGGGAAAGTTGATATGGATTTTTCTAATACTTATGTTCCTTGATTTGACAATAGAAAGAAAAGGCCAAGGTAGTAGGCAATAGAGAATCAAGAAGCTAATAAGTTTGGAGGTAATCCCCCAACATATTCCAAGTGTGGGAAACAAAATTTCAAGGAATGTTTGAAAGGATGTGGAAAGTGTTTTTAGTGTGGTTATTTTGGTCACATGTCTTTTGAATGTAAAAAAAAGTCCTGAATAATCAAGGAATGGGGTAACTGATATCAATCTAATGGTGATACGTTTTAGTTACAACGAATTCAGTTATTATGCTAACATGTGTTCAAATTTAGTTTCATATGATAGAAATTATCATGATTGGAAATAGAAAGTTGTAGTAAAGTCATTTTCTACTACTAAAATTAATGTTGGACCGTCAAATGAAGTGGTGATAGGTAGAATAACTGTTTATTCAAATTATTTCAATACCCTATTTATCTTTGGACATTTACATTATTTCATTTCTAAGAAATTTTCAAGTAAAATGGAAATATTACCACATTAAAATAAGATAGAACTTTTGGTGAAAACTCTAGGTTTAAATATTAAAGAAACTAAGATTTATAGGAGTCTTACATTTTTTATTAGTGGGATGGTCTTTACTGAAAATCTTATTGAACTTACCTTAGTAGAGTTTGATATCATATTGGACATAGATTGTCTTTTAGTTTATCATAATAAGATATATTATAGAGCTAATAATGTTTTATTCAATTATTTCATACCTTTGATAAATTACTAATAAGTTGAGAAATTGATTATTGATGGCAATGAAGGTTGCATATATCATATTTTTTAAAAGAAATAAACTATTCAAATTAGTAATGTGATAGTAGTGAATGAATATATGGTTGTATTTTATAATTAATTACTTGGTGTTATTTCAGATTAGGAAGTTAATTTTACTGCTAATTTAGAGTCTGATACTAAACCTATTTCAAAACTCCTTATTTAATGAATCAAGTGGAACTTTTAGAAATGAAAAATTAATTTTAGGAGTTGTTAGATAAAGGTTTCATTCAGTCTAGAACTTCACTATAGGGTGATAAAGTTTTATTTGTTAAAAATAAATATGGTTTAATGATAATTTTTATTGATTATAGAGCAATGAATAACTTAACTATTAAGAACAAGTTTCCTTTGCCTCATATCGATGATTTATTTTATCAGATGCAGGGAGCGTGAAATTTTTCAAATATTAATCTCAGGATATGGTACCATCAATTGAAAGTTAAGGAGATAGATATTCTGAAGTCTATATTTCATGCTGGATATGAGCATTATGATTTTTTAGTTATTCCATTTGGGTTATATAATACACCTATTGTACCATAATTTCTTGAATAATTTTGTGCTTGTGTTTATTGATGAAATTTTTGTATATTATAAAAATTCTAAGGAACATAAAAGACACCTAAATATTATTTTGAAAACCTTAAAAGAAAAGAAACTACATGGAAAATTTTGTAAGTGTGAATTTTGGTTGCAAAAAATTTCTTTCCTTGGGAACATTTTTTCTAAATATGGAATTAATTTTTACCATGATAATAATAATGTTGTTGAGGATTTTCTAAGACCAAAAAATGTCACAGATATTCATAGTTTTCTTAGTTTAGTAGGTTAAAACCGGTAGTTTTTGAAAACTTTTCTTGGTTGTCTATCATATTGACTAAGTTTACATGAAAAGGAGTTAAATTTATTTATACAAAAGAATTTGATGATTATTTTTAGGAACTCAAGATAATATTGGTGAATGATCTAGTTTTGTACCTTTCTTTTAGAAATGGTTAATTTAACATCTACAATCATTCTTTATTGAAGGGGTTTGGTTGTGTCTTGATGCAGAATGATCAGGTAATTTCTTATGATTCACACCAAATAAAACTTCATGAGTTAAATTACCCTACACATGATCTAGAATTAGCCGCTATGGTTTTCTACTTAAAAATTTTGGAGGCATTATTTATATATATTCAAGTGTAAAATATATACCAATCATAAAAGTTTAAAGTATATATTCACTTAGAAAGAATTTAACATGAGTTAGAGAAGGTTTTTAGAATGGATCATGGATTATGATTGCATGATTTATTACCATCATAGAAAACAAAATAAAGAAGTAATTGATTTGGTTTGAAAAATTATTGATACATTAACTATGTTACATTTGAAACATAACCCTTTGGATAATGACTTAATGAATTTTGGCCCATAATTTTTGGATGTAGGGATATCCTCTATTTTGTTTAAGGTTTCATTGTAGTCAAATTTGTCTAAAAGAATTAAGAAATCTCAAAAGAAGGATCATGTTTCGTAGGAAAATTTTTAATCCATTAATAAGGGTATGTTGCCTGAGTTTAATGTTAATGAATAAGGTATTATAAAATTTAGAAAAAGATTACATGTGCCTTGTGATTCCCAGTTGAAGAGAGAGTTGTTGAGTGAATCTCACAGTTCTCCATTTTCCATTAATCTTGGAAGCACTAAGATGTACTGAGAACTTCAGGAGTATTATTGGTGGTATGTTATGAAAAAAAAATATATTATTGACTTTACTATGAAATATTTGAATTTTTAGTAGGATAAAGAATAATGAAAGTTACCAAAGGAAATGCTTTAAAATTTTCGAATGATGGAGTGGAAATGAAAAAATATATCAATGAATTTCATGGTGGTATTTCCAAATACATCCCAAGGTAACAATGCAATTTCAGTTATTATTTATCAATTAACTAAATATGCACATTTACTTCTCATTTTAGATACCATGCCTATATATTATCTTTATTGACTATATCTTAAGGTGATAGTCAAGTTATATGGAGTTACTCTATCAATTATATTAGTCTATGATCCCAAATTTACATCTAATTTCTAGAAAGGAATTCAGAAGTCTTTGGGTACTAGATTAAATTTCAGTACAACTTTTCACCCTCAAATATATGGTTAGTATGAGTAGAAAATTTATACCATGAAATATATTCTTCATTATTTTTTAATGGATTAACAAGGAAGTTGGGATTGACATATTTATTTTGGTTGATTTTTCTTATAATAATAATTTTTATTCCAGTATATAGATGACACCATTTGAGGAATTATATGGAAAGTGGTTTTGGATGTTGGATTTTTGGGATGAAGTATGATAAATTAAGTTTATGGGACCGAAGTTGGTATAGGAAATGGATGATAATGTGCAGTTGATTCAATAACATATGAGGATGGCTTGGAGTAGAAAAAACATTATGCAGATAATCAGAGGAAAGATCTTTCTTTTGAGGTAGGTGATCATGTCTTTATCAAAGCATCTCCATGTAAAAATGTTTTGAATTTTAGTAAAAAGGGAAAGATAATTCCATAGTTAATTGGATCATATAAAATTCTATAGAAAGTGGGATCAGTTTCCTACTGATTGGATTTGTCCTTGAGTTTATCCCAGGTACACAATGTATTTTGTGTTTCAATGTTAAGGCAGTATATGCCATATTCATCTCATGTTTTGAACCCATAAGTAATTTAGTTGGAAGATAATATTTATTATGAGTAATAAAATATTAAAATTCTTAAACATTGGGAGTAATTATTTTAGAATAATTTAATTCATTAAGTTAATGTTTTGTGAAAAACTATATGGTTGAAGAGGTAACATGAGAATCTTAGAATGCTATAAGGGAAATATATCCCCACTTGTTTAATAAGTGAATAAAATTGTGAAGATGAAATTTCAAAAAGGGTGGAATAATATAAAAACCTAGGTAATGATAGAATAAACCATTTTCATGTTTATTAATATTAATTAGATTGTTGTATTCATTATAAAAATATTAAGTAATTTTTAAATCAAAAAATAAATATTTTTAATTAAACTCTTTTCTTATAAGGTTTTTATTTAAAATTTTAATTTATAAATTATAGAAATTTAATTTTAAAAATTTAATTTAATTTTTTAAATCATTATATCAAAATTAACTTAGGGTAAATTTTTTGGTATTTTAGAATATATTGATTTTTTGATGAATAATGAAAATGATGATTAAAAAAAAATGTTTTTTCTTTTCAATAAATTAAGTAATTTAAAAGTTACATTATGTTTTGAATATTATTTCAAGTAAAAAAAATAATTATTTATTTATATTTAATCAACTTAATTACATTTTAATCATCATTATATTGGATTATGGTATAAGTTTATTTTTGGGTTAAAAACGATATTTTTTTGAAAATTGTTTTAAAGTGCATAATGATTCTCCATTTTAGTTAATAGAAAACACCTAATGAGGAATTATATAAATGATTTTTATATATTACATATCAATAAATATAAATTTAAATTCATACAATGATGATTATTGGTGGTAAAGTTAATATAAAACCATCTTATGCTTGAAAAATGTATTTATTGAAGAATAGTTTTTTCATCGCGTCTGCGGGTTTTATTTTAAATTAAATTATGTCACTTATGTGAATTGAATTTTTAAAAATGGATTCAATATTTTGAATCATATTAATTTTTATTATTTAATATGGTCAACTTAATTTTTTTTCATAATGAATAGTGGAAAAAATAAAAATATTTTACCATAGTTTAGGTAAAAAAGGATTTACCAGTGGTTAAACTAAAAATATAAGGCTTAAAATGTCCTAAAAATTATATAAAATATATTTTATGGCCATATTTCAACATTATATTGTATAATTATCAATAATTTTCTATTTTGGATCCTTGTGGCAAGTGAAAAATGTGGGTATCACTTTTTATTTTCAAAAATTACAAGTGTGCCACTCACCTCACTTATAAAAGGCCACCACCTCTCCTATTATCTTCACACATTAAAAACCTTTTGTTATGACCAATACCTATCCAAATAACTTTTTTACTTCCCTAACCATGACCTAGAGCACCTGTTTTGATCATAAATCCACACTAAGAATGCTTTTGTTGCTAACATAAGTAGATTTTCCAAAGAAGAGGAAGATAAAGAACATATGTGATGAGTCAGACTTGAGGTAAGGGATTTCATTTCAATTTTCTTTTATTGAGTTAAATTTTGATATTGTGCACCAATATCATTTTATGAGGTGTATATTCATCCCTCTATGAAATGTTATATCTTGAATTTATTTATTCTCATGATATTTAATGTTTTGTTTAATGTTATTATATCATGGGGCTTATGATTCAAATATTGCCAAAGTGGTAAGGTTTTTTTAAAAAAAAATAATCTTTTAAAGTTTTCCTTCTAAATATATTTTTCTTCCATGTCTATGTTTTTAAAATGATTTTAACAATTTAATTATATGTACATGAGAGTTTTATAAAATAATTTTTTGTCTTTAAAATTTTTTCAAAAAAAGAAATATTTGTATGGAATTCTTGACTTTATTTACAAATGACAAAAGGAATGTTCTATTTTAATGTATATTGTATTTTCCCACCACTGAAACCATTATTTTAAGTTTTTATTCCTTTAAAATATTTCATGTTTTATTCAAAGAAAAACCCTATTTCTGGATATTTTAATATTGAAAATGGGTTTTTAAAATAAAAGGGTATTTTGACATCTGAAAGTGATTTTTCAAATGAGTTTAAAAGACTTTTTAAAGAGTTTATAATGAAAAAATGTAAGAATAAAATTTTTTATTTTTGAAATGAAACTCGAGAATTATAAATAAGAAACTTGTGAGCCTGATACATCCTCTATGATGGGTTGACCCCTATTATAGCTCACGAGTGAGCCTGATATAGCTTATATGATGGGTGTACCCAGATAGATTTGGGTGAGCTCGATATAGATTATACTATGGGTGAATATAGATATCATTCCAATACATTAGGTAATATTTATCGTCTTAAAATGAAATAAGGTGGGAGTTATCATAGGTTTTCTCTTATGGATTTAACTGATATCAAGTTATTTCTCACATTGGTTTAAAATGGGTTATGAATGTGATGCTCTAAGTTTCCAAAAAAGGTTTTTATTTGCTTTATATGGGTTTTAAAGGTTTTATTTGAGAAAAAAGTGTGTGTGTTTTTCATTTGTAAATGTTTTATTTCATTCTCTTGAAGAACATATAGATAAAGTTAAACATTTCACGGGTTTTCATGTTTTTCACTAGACTAACAGTTTTCCTTCTTTTTATGTCCCTTACTAATATTTTTGCGCTCATCCCACATTTTAAAATATTTTTCATAGGGTTTAAGTATGGGTAAGAACAATTAATAAGTAAAGTTGAAATTTAGGAATATTTTTCATGAAAAGTAATCATATTTTATTTTAAAAGTTTTATATTTTGTAAAAAATGGCTACTAATTAAAAGTCTCCACTTTATATATATATATATAGGTTTGTAATATAAGAGTTACGACCTAACTATCTAAAACTATAAACCTAAATGATCTTTGTGGATTTAATAATTTAAATTATAGTTTAAAGTCACTAGAATATGTAATCTATAAGTCTGGGTCCTTACATCTGGGCTAACATCCGACCCGGTCTTCCACTGGTCCAAAGGGAATTCATGATCCCTATAGGCTAGAAGCTAGTGAATGGAAATCAGAGAACACATCATTGGGACTGATTTTTCCCAAATAGGTTAAATCTATCTTGTAACATAATTCTATTAAAATTCTAGTATGACCTGTCCTTAAATTGTATTTCCATTCAAAATAAAGAAGACAAGAAGGAAGCAGTATGAAAAATTTAAACAATTTAAAGCAAAGAAATCTGTCTGATCACCTCTAACTCCCTCACACATAGCAACCATTTTTCTATTATCCATAACTCTACATATATAATTAAATACCCTTAAAGTAAATATAGAAAAATCAAGGGAAGATTCTTTGGCCTAAAAAAATATAAATACAAACCAAATAAAATAAAACACTAACCTCTAAGTGACCCCTAAAATCACACATAATAATCCATCATCATGCATAAACTAAGGGAAAACAAAAGTTTAAATGAAACCTATAACTATAATGTAATATATATGTGATCATGAACAAGTTAAATATGCCACCACCCACCTAACCACGTCGAAAAATCTTACTTAGAGATTAACTTTCAAGATAGTTTTAAATATCACTAGATGACAGGTTTTCAAACATAAGTTCCTAAAACTCTATATCAATTCCATAAAAAATTATTAACATTCCCTTTTAATTTCAATAAATTAAAACAATAACTTAAAACATGATTTATCATCCCAATCCATTTTATCCAAAACACAAACTTTTTAATCACTTTTAAAAACCTAGATTTTAAGATTTTAATTCAAAAATATTTTCCAAACATCTTTGAAAATAATTTAAAAAGGGAAAAAGAAAACCATTTATGAAACAACTTTAGAAATATATTTTGAAATCACACCCAAATAAGGAAAAATTAAATATAACACAATATACACCACTAAGATGAGAATTAAAACCAAATAAATAAAATAAAGGCACTTAAATAAATGCAATCATAGGGGAGAACAATCAAGAAACAAGGTAATCCCCTATATAAAACACTGAACAAAGGATAAATGTCTTGGACCACATGTTGGGTTCTATAGTGAGACGATCCTATACCTTTACAAAATCATTGGACCAAATGTAAACATAGGTTGCATCCTAAACCAATATATTAGATACCCTGGAATACCCACACAAGTCTCATTAAGGAACTCCGAAATCTTGAGAAAACCAAAAAAATAGGGGTCACTAGCTAGGGTGTGAACTTACGTGTGCTACATAAAACAAGGTATACTATAGGTTCCCATGGAAAATAAAAAGTGGAGGTTAGAATACAACCGATCAAAGAGCATCATAAGTATTACATCACATAAGCAGATATAACTCACCTCATGTATAAGTCCCTCATAAGAAATAACCCATTTTTATATCTTATGACCATTACATATATAAAGAACATACTAAAAAGGTATTAAAAAGCATCACCCCTAAATGGAAAAAACACAGGGAACCTCAAGAGGGTCTCACACTCACTAAACCATTTTAAAATCACTCAAAAGTACTAAATAATCCTTACATTAAAAACAGAATCAGAATTCCAAGTTACCATTGGTCATTTGAAATTTTATTTTGAATTTAGTTTTTAAATCAACCACTGGAACTCATTTATAAAACATTTTCTAAAACAATTGATCAAGGCCATTTGGAGACATTTTATAAAATCAACTCATTTTTTCATTTTGGAAAAAACTTAAAGGTCCAAAACATCACTTCCCAATTTATTTCATGACCCAAATGGGATCAAATCACTTTAAAAATCACATTTTACTTTAAAAAAACCTTTAAATAATCTTTAGATACTTTTCATTTCAATAACCACTTGAAATTTAAAGTAAACACCATATTATAAGTAAAAATCACCTTAAAATCACTTTAAATAATAAAAAACCATATTTGAAACCAAGTTTCCACAGCTGAGAAATATTAAAAAAATTTGAAGCAATTATCACACCATATTTTAAATCAAACACACCCCTATTGTCCAAGTAAAACATTAAAAAATTAACTTATGGTCCAAGGACACCTTTAGAAACCCCAATATAATATTTAAAGTGATAACCACTTAACATAACAAACATTTGGTGTGCATGCGAAGTGAAATAAAATTTAAAACATCCATTAAATAAGAACAACCCTCCGCTTTCTATGGAAACCAATATAAAACCATGTTTTCACCTTAGAATTTCAATAAAAATGCACAATACTATTATTTGGAAATTAAATCACAAATTTAAAACTCAAGTAATCAAAGGTTCTAGAATTAAAAGTTTAGGGTGTAGAAAAACCTACCCCAAATCGACGAATAAAGGTCCAAAGTTTTGAATAGGGGATAAAAAAGACCAAAAGAAGTTATTAAACACCCTAGAATGGAGAAAACCATAAAATCTAGTTTAATATGACACCCCTAGGTTCCAATAAATTTGAAACATAGTGAAGGAGGATAGGAAAATGAGGGGAAAGGAAAAAAAGAAGGAATAAGAGTTCCTACTTGGAGTTTCTATCCCAAATCATGAAGAACGCCTTTGAAATTGCCAAGAACAAGGGTATATAAAAGTAGGGGTTATGAACCATAGATGGGGACTTAGTTGGGGGTCAAAAAATTCAAAAGTGAGGAGTATTATAGTTATTTAACCATTTAAAAATTAGGAGGGTCATAACTATAAATTTTTAGAAACTAAAAGTTATGGGTAACCCACATGGTTATGACACACAATTTACTAAACCATGAAACAACCATGTGGGGGGCACTAGAACCCCCAAAACACATCATATAGTTTATCCTAATACCTTTCATGGTCTAAATATCCATATTATAACTGTTTCAAACAACACTATTAAGCGCAAACCCTAAACATATGGTTTTTATATGATTAATATTAACCGTACATAACTCATGCAACTCAAAAAATACCGAAATTTTTTAAATTCCAAGATAAAATTTACTAGAACATAAAATATTCAAAAACTAAATAAATTAATACAAAATAAAATCTACAGTGACATGATGGGTTCCAGAAATCTCTCCACTATTCCACTTTCTTCCCCTATAATGTCTCTGGTCAAAGTAGAGGAAAACAAAAAACTAATTCTAAAGTGAACTTATAAGATAAAAGAGAAGTACTAGAACAACTAGACCAATCATAAAAAAAACATTGAGCAACTTCAAGTGTGATATGATCTCTAACCAATCAAAGGCTCTAAGGAAATAAAGACCTAACATAGCTCTCCTCTCTATTTAGAACTAATGTAAAATAGTGGAATGAATGACAACCTATTTTCCATAAAGAAAGAGGATTTCACTAGAAAATATCATTCTTTAAATCTATAAAAATGATCCCCAAGGAACCTTTGGACATAACCAACCACAAAACTAGCTCCAAACCACTAATAGAGCACCAAATTGGAAAACATCCCAAAAGAGCACAAGTCTAGATCACCAATTCCATGGTATACCAAATCCAAGGAGCATAATAACAAGAAACATGTCTCATTAATAAATGACATGGTTATAACCTTGGGTCACAAATAGAATTTAAGGGAAACTTAGGTCCAATCTCATAGAACATCATCCCAAGGTGGTCTTGATATCAAAACTCAACCCAGTAACACCCATGGCCCAACTAGAAACAAATTATGCCCCCAATTACCCATGAAATTACCCTAGGTTCCTTGTTTTCAAACCAACAAGCTAAAAACCAGCCCATGGTCTACACCATGTACAATAAATGATGAAAACTACTAAGTGATTAGACATTAACATTCCCCAAAACAACCAATGATCACAAAGAACAACCAAAGAACACCTAAAGAATATATCAGGAAAGAACATCCTCAAGTCACAACTCCTCCAAAATTAGTGAGCATAAATCCCAGAATAGATCATTATCAAAATAGACATGACCAATTATTCAAATTATACATAAAATGATGACCAACTAATAAAATACTAGGAATATATAATAAAACTAATCAAAACCGATCCAATTATTCAACCAAGGCTCACAGATTTAAACCATTTTACCTAGATGATTCTAAAAATGATCTACTAAAAAACACCACCCTGGAAACTTTGAAGACACGCCACTAAGAGAAGAAGGCAGCACATGCCACTCCATTCAGAGTCTAGGTAGTGTTAAAAATAGGATGGAAATAACCTAAAGATAAACACTCTACTTTTATGCTAAATATTTCTGAGAGGATTATGATAAATAAATATGAGGCATGACTCAACCCGATCATGCCTCCTAAATCATGTTAATCAGTTCCAAAATCAAAAAAGGGAAAATACAAACACCTAATTCTTTTAAACAATCACAAATCATTCAATATTGTCCTCTTTAAAACTATATACTCTTTGGAAAAGAGTCCCAAAACTCATTTTAAATTTTCCACCCCGAAACCCAAACCTGACTTGGTGAAACTAAAAAATTTCCAAAAATGATCTCAAAATAAACACCAAAGAGTTTTAAAACCAAAATACCTTTCTAATTTTATGATAAAATAAACACTTAAAATTCGAAATGACTTCAAATCCTTTACCTTTTTTCAAACAAACTCCAAGGTTTAAATCCCACAACAATCCACAAAATAAAGTTTTAAAAATCACAATTTCCTCTTAAAATAAGATATCACCTTTAAAACTTTTCCTTTGAGTCAAAACACCTCATCCATTTAAACCTTTACAAAACACCTTAAAATGGTTTAAAACCAAAATACTCTCTGAATTTAATAATGGGATTAACCAATTAAAAATATTTCATGAAACCAAATATCATTTTACAAATAATCCCTAAGGATAAATTTTAAACCAAAAGCTTTTTATCATGAAATATACGTTTCACACACACAAGTCCAATTTCACATCAAACACCAAACCACATGTACAAATGCATAACATGAGCCTCATCCAAAATATATTCCGAAAACCTCAATATATCACCAGGACTCCCTTAATTTACCCCCACCACCAATAATTACTTATGGGTGTCCTAAATATCAATAAAAATGGGATGTAGAACCATGGATGACTTAGACACTTGGTTTATGGATTATGTTCCAATCATTTATTATCCATTAAGAAATTTCCAAAACTAATCACTAGGTCACTGCATGATTTTTTAGGCTGTGTTAGCTAACCTTGCGTCACTAGTTCTTTCCATGTTCTCATCCCAAAACTTGAGAAGTACTTAATTCAACTCATAAATTCCAAGTAGGACTAACACATGATCATCAATAATCAAATAAATATCTAATTCAAAATTCAAATTCCCACTACCCATGGAAACATGAGGCTTGGGGTAGGCAAGATCTAGCTAGAATCTCCCCGTACCTACCTCCCGAGTTCTAAAAATAAAATTTAACTCAATTATACCATGAAATAATCAAATAAAACGAGGTATTTTAATAGAAATAGGATCCCACGAAAGACCTAGGATCTGATACCATTTGTAACAAATCAGCTTGGGATTCCATACAAACCAACACCCAAACCGGTCTACCACTAGCCCGAATGGAATTCCCAATCCCCACAAGATGGTAACTAGTGACTAGGCATTAAAGAACACCTAATTATAAATGTTTTCTTCCAAATAAATTAAATATAATGAGAAACTAAATTTTACCAAAATTATGGAATTACCCTTCCATAAGTTGTATGTCCACACCAAGTCATATATACAGGAAATAAGAAGTATAAACAGTTTAAAAAATTTAAACAATTTAATACAAAGAAACAATTTTACTCACCTCCAAATTCCCCCTATAACCCCTATCCTATAATCCATACCTACACATATATATTGTAACACCCTTAAATTAAATAATGAAAAATAAGGGTCTGCACAAATATAAATCCAAACCAAATAGAATAAACTACTAACCTCTGAGTAACCCTACAAGTCACACCGATTAATCCCATCGACGTGCATTCCCCAAGGGAAAACAAGAGTTGAAATGAAACCTAAAACTTAAATATAATATAGTTGTGAGCCTAAAAAACTTTAGTAGGCCACCACCCACCTTTCCACATACCAAAATCTTAATTATATATCCAATTTCATTATAGTTTAAAATATCACTAGAAGATATGTTTTCAAAAATAAGTTCCCAATACCGAATATCAATTCCATAAAAATTTATAAAATTTATTTTTTAATTTCCTTAAATGAAAACAATCACTTTAAATAGTATTTCCTAGTCCAATCCATTTTATCCAAAACACCCTCTTTAAAATCACTTTGAGAAGCCTAGATTTTAAGCCATTAATCTAGAGTACTTTTCCAAAAATCTTTGAAAACCATTTAAAACCAAGAGGGTCATACCTATAAATTTTTAATAACTAAAAAATATTAGCAAACCATATGATTTTTCCAAATAGTTTAAAAAACCATGCGTATACCACACAAAGGCCATTAGAACCCCCAAAACACACTACACAGTTTCTCCTAGGACCAAACACCACTTAACTAGCCATGCACTAACCATGTTAAATGTAACTTTCAAGTGAAGAACCCAAATGTACATTTTTCTAATGGTTACTCCTAAACATGCATAACCCATATGACACCTAAAAAGTTCCCAAGAATTTTAAATTCCAAGCAAAAAATTATTGGAACTTAGAATATCCCAAAATTAAATAAATTAATAAAAAATAAACTCTATAGTGACATGGGAAGTGTCACAAGTTTTTAAGATGTGTATTGGTTTCCCAAGTATCTTCTATCTCCTTTTTTCAGATGATATGGTGTTGTTTCTCAATGACAAGTAAAGATCAACTATGGATTTTAAAGATATCTTAAGAAAGTATGAAAATTGGAGTGACTAAAATGAAAATGTTTCAAAAAGTGGTATTTATATATCTTAAAAAATGGAAAAAAGGACCCCATCCTTTAAATATGGATAGGAAATTCAAAAATAAGAGTTTCTTATGGAATACTTGGGTTCTACCCTATCTAATGGTCGGATTTGCATACGATATTTTGAAAATTTAGTGAAAAAAATTATGGTTGTATCCTTAAAATAAAAAAAATGATTCTTATATTCCAGATTTAGGATGGTTATAATAGAAAGTGTTTTAACATATATTCCAATGTATATACTATTTATAATCAAGGTCCCTAAAACAGTGCTCAAATCCATTGAAAATATATTTTCTAACTTTATTTAGGATTCAAATATAGAGAAAAGGAGTCATCGGGCCAATTGGATGATGCTAAAAAAACCCCTTGAAGATAGATTGATTAAAATTCATGGTTTAGAGGACTCCATGAATTATTTGCAGTTGAAAATTTGATGGGAGTATATCAAAGGTCAATCTCTTTATGCTTTCTCTATGAAGAGGAAATATGGTGAGGAATTTGACGTTTTAACCAATGGTAGGCCATTTTCATCCATTCCATGGTTGAACTTGACATAATAATTTCAATTAATTCTGGAAAATATTTTGGTGGATCTTAATAAGATGCATGTTCCATTTTTGGAAGGATAAATTGATTGTTAAATAGCCATTTCCCAAGTATCCCAATGCCTAACATTGAATGTAAAGAGGTGATCCAATATCAAAGTTTCATCAATGTTATACTAGATGTTAATAAAAAAGGGATATGGATAACATATTCCTCTTATCTAAATATGATTGAATTATTTATACCTAATCCTTATTAGGGGACTTTTATATAATTAGGCATCGCAGATTGAGATAGATTCCTCTTGAAATTTATCATTGAGGCAAGGTATTTTGGGATGGGAATTTTTTATGACCAAGTGGTTTCTAATTATTTTTTATTTGATGAAGAAGTTGGTCAAGAGTAAGTGTAATTTATTATGGTATTGTTTTTTATTATCAAAACATAAATTAGTTTGTGTTGTAGGAAGAGTTTTTAATTCAATTGATGCATAGTAATGTGTTCTTATAAATATCAAATATCATGATATTGGTTATCATGATTATTTCTATAAGTTTTTAGATGAAGATTGAAAGAAAGAAGAACTACAGAATAAGGAAAAACCAAAGTTTGGGAGTAGGTTAAAGAAGTATAGAACCATGCATGTGAATCTACATACATGATCTTTATAAAGAAACTTCTACTTATTCAATTTCTTATCTAGATAAATCTATATTCCCGAATATATTGTTGCATAGGGGAATATCCATGTATAATTTTTCTTACATAGGGGAATCTTTATATGGGAATAGAATATTTATGCGAATGGACTACGTATGAAAATGAATCTGTGTATCTGGATAGATCACATATAAAACTTCTCCATGGAGGAAATTTGATCACGTAGGTGAACTAGTCATGTATGGAAATTGATTATGTATGTGAATAGATCATAAAGGATAATGGTTCATGTATATGTTTTTACTATGGATGTGAATTGGATGAGTTGGTCATAGAGTCACATATCATGGAAATCCTTGTACCAAAAATGAAGGATGAAACATCTAACTGAATGCATGAATATACACATGATAATTTTATTCAGTGTATTGAGCATTTACCATGGAAAGAAGGATACATGGTTTCGATGGTATTTATGAGGAAGAAGGACAAGATTAAATTTGGAACAATCCTATCACTATACAATGAATGCATTAATAGATACAAGAGGATTTAATGTGGATGAAATACAAGTTTAAAGTATAATGAAGAGGCTAAGATATTTTTTCATATTCATATGAAATTTAAATTAGTTATGGAATTAGTTTCTTATGGAAGTTATGAAAAATACTAGATCTGAGAATTTTGGTAATTTGAATTCAAAAGTATTTATGCGGTATCATAAATATTTGAATAAAGAAGAAATAAAAAATTAAACCTCCACTATATGATATATATTTTATATTTTTTAAAAATAATTTGTGTGTGTGTGTGCATATAAATGTGAAAATAAGACCAAAGATAGAAGAAGAAGAGGTGAGTTCTTACTCACTGTTATGTAGGAAATTGAAGAAGAAGGAGATCTGACTTGTAGAAGGGAAATTATGAAGAATTTAAGTAGAATATTGATGATGTGTTGAATCCTATTGGTAAATGTTTATTACATTGTTTCAAAATTTATTTCATCATATTATCTTCTTGTATATCCATGTAATGTCAATGGACTATAAGGGAACACAAGTGACGGATATACCATGCTTGCTGTAAACCACAAGGATTGTTTTATAGTGGATGTGTGATATTGGATTATTTCTAGATCATGCCAAGGACTAGATACTCTTATTAATTAATTAACCTTGTAAATTATTATGTTCCTTTGGGTGTACTTGTGCGTTGTGTTTCAGTGGAGTCAATTATTTATAACTAGAGAAAAAAGTTGTTTTAAAGAAGAAAACTAAAAAAAAGTTGATCATTGATTCACCCCCTACTTAGTGATCACATAGATCTTGGATGGTCCTTTCAATTGGTATCAGAGGGAGGTTAATTCATTGAATCTTGTCTATTTTAAGTTTTAAGAATAAGAAGACATCCATGGGTACTCATAACTCATCCAATAGTAAGAATATTACTATCTTTGATGGGAAGAACTATCATTTCTATAAGGATAAAATGCTACCCTATATATTATCCATTGGATATTAATTCTTAAAGTTGTTGTATATGGTTTCACTCCTCCCACTAAGGAATTTACCTTAATAGATATAGATAATATGAATCTAGAGAATTATGGATGATCCAGAAATGGTATTCTTTCCTCTCTCCCAGAAAGTGAATTTTTGTGGGTTAAAGGAATTGGAACTACCAAAGGCATTTGGGATAAGTTGAAGAACATTTATGAAGGGAACAAAAAAATTAATAAACCAAAGTTATAGATTTGGAGTTTGAGATATGGAGGTTTAAATATGGGAGATTTTGAATAATTTGGTAAGTTCTTACAAGTGATAATGATATTATAAGTACCTTAAGAGGTCTTGGAGAAAAATTAGAAGTCTCAGCTATTATTGAAAAAATATTGAGAATTATTCCTAATATATTTGATGTCAAAGTTTAATATTTGAAAGATAGAGAGCCTGAAATAATTTCTATGGATGATTTTTATAGTATTATCATTACATATGAGATAATAAAAGGTAATGCTATCAAAATAAAGGGAAAATCGATCATGAAATCTCCTCCAAATCCACTAAACAAGAAAAATAAAAAAAATATATTATTGATAAAGAGGTTAGTGATTATGATTCATAAAATGAATTGTGTAATAAGTTCAATGAATTTATGTCTTTATTTTCTAGAAATGTTAAAATAGGCACATGAAAGTATAAAGGAAAGTTACAATTGAAGTACTTTAACTGTGGCTCCGTTGGATATTTTGCAGCAAATTGTCCATGAATGGAGGAATATAAAGATTGTGTTGGAGAATATAGGAGGAAAATCAGATCATTTAAGAATAAATCATACAAATAAAAGTTCTATTCAAAAGTAACAAATAATAAGTTCTAAAAAATTTAATTTTTTATCCAAATGTGATGAAGATTATGATAGGGAAGAACATGTGAAAGTTGATAATTCTAGTGATGAAGGTATTGAGAAGTTTATTATTGAAAAGGTGAATGATGAGAGTTTTATTTGTAATGAAATAAGAAACTCTAAAGAATAAGAAGAGGATAATCAGTTGGATTTCATGCTAAAATGATAATTGAAAGAACATCTCCCAAAAATTGAAAAATTATAGAAGGATAATGAGAAGTTAAAGAAGTATGGCCAACCTATTGACAATCAAGAAGAAATGCATGAAAAATAAAAATCAATATTTTTAAAATAGATTGAAAACTTGAAGAAGTTTCTTTATGAATATTAAATATCAAAACCAAGATTAAATAAAAGATGGGGGAGAATGAGAAGGAATTTGACCTTATATAATAGAAAATGATTAAAGCAGAATAAGGAATATCTAACTTCTAAGATTTAATTACAGAAGTTGGAGAAAGATTTAAGAAGTTTAAATCTAAAAAATATAAAAAAATATCATCTTAAAAGGTTAATAAAAATGTTGCAGATTTTGGTAAATAGTCTCAGAAGGAGGATCAAGACAAGAGGTCCATGTTTGTAGCTAAAACAAGCGAATTCCAAAATTTTGGAATTTTAGAGAAATCAAAATTTGAAGAAAAAACACCTATGACTAGATACTATATTAAGGTTGAGAATAATTCTAAAATAAATAGGAATATATCAGGAGTTTACCAAAATTTTAGTTCAGAAAAAGGATCCTAGATTGATGGTTTGAAAGATGTTAAAATATAGTTACACAGTTCAAGACAACAAGCATGTTAAAAAAAATATGTTTTTATGGATAATTTTGATGCTATAGAGTATTTGGGTATACAATGAATATATTTTGGTTCAATCATCAATAATAAATTAATCTAAGAGGTATTGGTGGTAGAGTCTGAGGGTGAGTTATCCCACTCAAAGAAGACAGACTCAAATACATTATGAAAAATCATGTTTAAAGATTGAAAATAGATTCTAACTTATTGAAACTATTTGTGAAAGGTTTTATCATCTTTTAAACCTTATAAAAGTTTTTTTGGTTATTCTACTAGGTTAAAAAGTTTTGATGAAAAAAATCATTATAAGAAGAAAGTTAAGGGAAAAGAGAAGGCTCTAGTGGTTGAAACTTCTCTAAAGGATACAAACAGAGAATAAAATTGGATCTTGTAAAACAGGTGTTATTTTTAGATGATAGAGATTTGAAGTTGTTGAAGAATTTGAAAAAATACAAATAAGGAACAATTAATTTTGGAAAAGATGAATCTCATAGAATAAAATTCATATGATCTATTGTTTTTGGAAAAGAAAAGTTGAAATCTATAAGTTCCTTATTTGATGATGGACTAAAAAAAATCTGTTGAGTGTTTTATAATTTTTTGATGAATTAAATAAGGTCATATTCATAAGATATGTATTTATTGTGAAAAGTCTTGAATATGGGGAATTTGTGAAAAGTGGACAATGAACCAAGAAAAACTTGTTCTAGGTTAGAGATTCTTAGAATTAATTTTATCAGAGTATAAAAGAAGAAAATAAATAATGGTATAAAAGACTTAGACATGTGTACTAAAGAAACATTAATATGTTAACACATATAGGAAGTGTTTGAGATATCATAGATATGATAATAAGTACATATTTGTGTTGTTCCATAAGATGAAAAGAGAAATTTTAAAATTCTTCACACAAGAAGGTTAAGATAAATACATCTCATCCTTTTAATCTTATTCATTATGAAATATACATTCTAATGAGAAATAAATTAATATATAGTTATTTTATTTCATTCATTTATTATTTCACTCATATTGCATGTATTATGTTTTTAAAACATAAATTAGAGGCTCTTAAGATGTTCAAAGTTTTAGGAGAAGAATTGAAAAGGAATGTAGATACTCTATAAAGAGGATACAAACTGATAATGGTGATGAATACAAAAATGGAAATTTTTAAGGTTATCTTGAAAAACATGGAATTCATCATGATCTTTGTACACCATACACACCACATAAAAATGGCGTGGATGAAAGAAATAATAGAAGCTTGGTTCAGATGACTGAAACCATATTGATTGAACATGATACTTCTTGGTTCTTTCTGTGATAATCCATTGGTGAAATATTCCAAATTCAAAATAACTGCTTCTATAGATAAAATTAATAAATTACTCCATATAATATTTATTATAAAAGACCCTAATATTGAAGTACTTAAGGGAATTTGGCAGCCCCTGTATTATCAAAATAAAGGGTGAAAATTTTAGGAAGTTTAATCAAAGAGGTTTTGATGGTATTTTCCTTGGATACAATCAAAATAGTAGATGATATAAATTATATAACAAGTAAATAAAAATAATTATTGCTTTTAATAATGTGAAAGTGATTAAACATTCTGATAGAAAGATCTCATGACCATCTGTAGATATAATAGGAAGTGAAGATGAAGTTGTTTTTGTTTAACAACATGATAAAGCTTCTAAAAAAAGTGTTTATATAGAAGTTTTTCAGAATAAAGATATTGATTCATTAATTTAAAATTATTAGGTATAATAGTTCTCATCTCATCCATGGCCAAGGAAGAAATTGGAAGTCCAACATATCATTGGAGATCAAGGACAACAAGTTCAAACCATAAGAACATTTAGCACAAAACATACCTATTTTTTCACAAGTTGATCCAAAATATGTTTAAGAATCATTGGAGCATAAATAATGAATATATTCTATGAATGAATAACTAGATTATATAGAGAATAATGAAACTTTGGATTTAGAACCTAAGCCTAAATAAAATAATGTCATCAAAACAAAGTGAGTGTTTCAAAACAAATTGAATGAAAAGGGACAAGTAGTGAGAAACAAAGCAAGGATGGTGTGAAAAGTATATTCACATGTCGAAGGAGTGTACTTTTATGAGACTTTTTACATAGTTACAAGGCTTGAAACCATTATAATCTTTCTTTATATTTCTACAAAAATACAATATAAGATATTTTGAAAGGATTTCAAATACGCCTTTCTCAACGGTGAATTGGAAGAGGAGGTATATATAGAGAAACCATTTGGTTTCTTGATTGGTATATACGAGAACAATGTTTATAGGTTAAATAAGGCTTTATATGGGTTGAAATAAGCTCCAAGATCTTGGTATTCTTAGTCAGATAATTTCTTGAAGAAGTTTAATTTCAAAAAAGGAAAAGTGGACAAAAATATCTATATAAAAAATGAAAAAGAGGCATCTATTATTCTTATTATTTATGTAGATGACATCATATTCAATGTAAATGATGAAGAAATGTGTAACATCTTACCCATCACCCATTGGATTGGGAATCAGTGGGTGGTGCTACTAGGACTTATGTGACATACCCAAGACACCAAAGGTTGACAATAAATTCCAAGGGCTTCATAAATAATTGGGTAGTAATTTTACCTTTGAAAATAAAACCAAAAAACCAAGAAAAAAATAACCAAAAAAACCACTATATGATGCATGAGTATAAAATCCAACTCATAGAAACCAAACCAAAACAAACTATATCAGAGTACAATGTAGAAACCAAGACTAATATTAGAGTATAAAGAAGAAACCAAAACCAACAAAACTCAAAGACTCCAAAGGCACCAACTCATAAACTCAAAACATGATCAAAGATCCAACTCAAAAAAATATTTCTATGCTATCATGATGCATCACTAAAGAAATGAGATAACTTTCCTTTACCTATGTCTCGATATGAAATATATGCAAATACACCAAAGTTCCCTAGAAGGGGGTGAGTATAAAACTCAGTATGATTTCCACAATGACTTCCGAAATAAAACCAATAGGATATAACATAATATAACATTTATATAAAATAGTTTAAAAAAATTTAAAGTAGTTTTTATCAAATATAGAACAATTTACAAACCAAAATAGTTTTTTAAACTAAAATAATTTTCCATGGAAATAAACCTAACAAGTCTTTCAAAACATTTCTCAAATCTATTTGGCATAACCCATTCTATACCACACATCCACACTTGTATTCCAAGGTGACAGTTCCATACTCATGAGTGGTATCTTATTGATCCACCAAGTCATCACAAGGTAACCATATACCAAGTGCCCCAATGGTGCATGCCCCTTCTATAGGGTCACATCAATGAAAATTAATGCACACTAACCATTTATTACAAATACCATGCCAAAACAATTGTGTTAAACCATTTCAATAAAAAAATAATTTTATTGAAAACATTTCTTCATTTTTTTCATTAATCTAAAAAAATAATCATTTTAAAATCACCATTTTAAAATTAATATCATAGGGTTTTCCAAAAAAACCCATCTAATCCCACCATTTCACAAAATAATAACTAAAGAGGTTTTACACAAAGATAACACATAAATTTCACAATTCAATTCAATAAATTTAAACAATTTGAAATAAATCCTTCACGTTCTAAACAATAGGAGTCGAGAGTGAGGCCACCTACCCATCAAATGTTGGAAAAACCAAAGAATGAAAAAAAACTCCAAAAACTTAGCTTGAAACTCCAAAAACCTAAATTAGATATTTTCCCCTTAAAAAAAATATATTTCATCATTATTTTCATAAAAAAACATGAATATATCCCTAATATATTAAATTCATGAATCCAAGAGAGGAAAGAAGAATAAAAATAAGGAAAATGACCAAGAACGCGCACTTACCAAGGAATCTGGGCCTCAAACACACTAGATTTACCTCAAAATTTCTCCTAGATCAAGAGTAATGATCCCTATAGTCTAAGGGTGAATAAAAATTCAAGTTATGGTCTATTTAGGGGAAATAAAAGAGGTTTAAGGGGTAAAATAGATTAGATCCACAAAATTTGGATCTAATTTGTAATGTTTCACAATTAGGGCACATGGTTAGGAAAAATGTGCACTAAGCATGCACTATCACTACTTCTAATCACCCATCACATGATTGGATCATATGATTAGATATATTGTGCGTAGACCATGCTATACCCATATGTACAATATTTCATGGTTTCTCCTGGGTGGATGCACAATTTGGACAAACCGTGCACCTAACTGTGCACCTACCCAATGCCCACTATTTCAGTTACATGGTTTCTTAGGAGGTGTTTCACTGTTTCTATTAACCATGATCAAACCATTAACCTCAATAAAATCCCCCAAAATATGTTAAAACTCATCCAAACACCCCAAAAGTTAACCCAATAACTTTATATAATTAAAATAAATAAATAAAAGGTTAATTACCTTAAACTGGTGGTGCTAAATTCTCCCCACCATTGGTGTTTTTGTCCTTGAAAAGTTAAAAACCACAATTGGTATGAAAGAGTTTAGGCCATTGCTCAACCATTTCCTTCTCATGTTCCAATTTTTATTCCTGAATTAGACCATGCTACCATAAAACACACACTAGAATTATGATTTTTCCACACAATACTTTATCTTTCCTAACCACAATCCATAATGGAAAATGAACCAATGTAGAATCTGGCTCTAGCTCAACATGATCCCATCGAATCACATGACCAGGATCAGGATGATACTTATTCAATTGAGATACATGAAAAAAATTATTGATAAAACACAATTTTATTGAATATTTTATTGATAATAAATGATATAATTTCCTCACATTATACTAAATATGTTCAATTATGGAATATTTGTGATTAGATCATTCATTTGAAAATTTGATGAAAATTCCAGTTTTACCCTTTTAAAATACACTGTAGTATTTTGGGCATAAATATTTTTATGTAAATTAATTTGACTTAAAATTTTGTAACTGTGTTCCTGACTTCATTAAATACAACTTCCAATTAGGACATTGGAGCCAGATCGTGCATTTTAGTGGAGTAAATGGGCCATGAAGAAAAAGATGGACTGAACTATCTAGATTGGAAATCACTTCATAATTTGGGCCGTATATTCTTCATCAAGACTTGGATTGGGCCCAAATTTTGAGGTAAGATCGGGGACGTGATTATGAACAAATAATAATTCTATAAGTCCAGATAATAAGCACGTTTTTTAGGTCAACTATGCAGTGAAAGTGGGATTAAATAATTTGGCCAAGTTTCCCTTTTACATTTAAAAATGTTTTTTAACCCTAGACCTCCACAAATCTATTTAAAGGATGTTTTAACTATTTTGGAGAGATGTTAGAGTATTTGGGAAGGTGTTTCCGAAAGGTTGTATCTTGGAAACCCCTAAAAACTCTTGTAATAAGTAAGACTTTGTGAAAACATCTCTTCCAAAAAAGGCTCTCCTCTCCCACCTCTTCTTTGTATTTCTTTGATTTCATGCTTGTATCTTGAATTTTTCATCAATTAATCTTCTTTATTTTTCCCTTTTATTCTTATTTACTCATACTATTTGGGTTGTAATCAAGAGTGGATATGATATTGAGTTCTACTCTTTCAATCATTTGCTCATGCAAAATGTCTCCACGATGACCACACCGCCCATGGAAGAGTAGTTTTCTTAGTGATCGATCCATATTCTACCCTATTAATTTAATTATTTTGAATAATTGAGCTACTATAATTCACATAATATGATCCATGATTTGAGTTTTTTAAATTATAGTAAACTAATCAATAAATTGTACAATTAACACAAAAGCACGCGAGGTCGAGATTTTTTGTAAGTTGTGAGAGCGCGATCTTAATCAGTAATGCAAGACCACATGAGATAAATTTGTAGAGTTAAAATATAATCCATAAAAACAATTCATCCTAATTTACAGAATTTATATGTTCTTTAATTAACCACTGAACATAATCTAACCTTATAACAACAATCAAAACAGGGTGCTGTGATTGCGTGTTCCGAAACTAGCCTAGTGTTTAAGTAATTTCATCTTTGTGGTTAAGTTAACTCTCATAGGGTTAGAGGGTTAACAAATTAAGGGATCATAATTAAGTGGATATTAATTTAAATTATAATTATTAATAAGTAAATTAAGAGGTAGATTTATATCGATTACGCCTTTTAAATATTGTCTAAAAAAACATCTTCTTGTTGTTTCATTTTAATCGAACTTCATTTAAAAACTAAAAAAAAATACAATCTTTTTCCAAATAACTTATTATAGATTTATAAACGATAAAAAACCCCCCATTCTTTTAATTAGTATTCTTAATTCCTTTTATTTTATTTTTAAAATACCTTTAATAAGTTTTTAAATCTACTTCCTCCTTTGAGAGACGACCTTGGTCAGCCACTCTGCTATACCTATGTACCCAAAAACCACTAATCATTTGAGGGCACCAATGATAGAGCCTATCAAATATGCATTGAAATGAACTTTGGTGGCAAAGAAAACCAATATGACACCTCACTAAACTATTCAAGTATCTCAAAAGGGTGAATGTATAGAGGCGATAATTTTCCCTACTTCCTAAAATGATGATTCCTATGCCTTAGATAGATTCTAAAGAACACATAATCACTCACCTCAAATGAAAATGGATATAAAATATGATATTTATAAGATTTATGACAAATCTATTCCATATTAATTATCTTTTTTATCAATATAATCTTCCCTGTTATCTGTTGAAAAATACTCGGTCCAACCAGTGAAGTCTCACCTCTTTCCACCCAACAAAGCAGAAATCAAAAAAGATTCCCATACAGTACTTTAAAAAGATCCATATATACTAAGGCTTGATAATCATTGTTATGAGAGAAATACACTAACATTATGTTCTCCTCCCATGATCCAATAAAATCCATTACACAAATCATAAGCACATATTCCAACATTTGTATCATCTATTTAGATTTTCCATCTATTTGAGGATGATACTCTATGCTCATAGTCAATTAAGTCCCATGCTCTTGTTGTAAGTATTTCTAGAAACAAGGCATAAACCCAAGGTCTCTATCTGATACTATCAAAACTGATATTCCATGACTATTTACCACTTCATGGATATAAATTTTTGATAATTCTTCCACCATATTAGATTCATGGATATGGGTGAAATGGCCTGACTTTGTGAGATGATCCACAATTACCCATATGGAATTATGTTAATGTAACATCCTTGTTAGAATTATTACAAAACCCATATCTATCTACTCCCATTTCCACATGATAATCGATAAAGACTGTAGCATACCTTCTAGTTACTAGTGTTATGCCTTAACCTATTGATAGATGAGGCATCTCATAACAAACTCAGCCACTTTTCTTTTCATGGAAGGCCACCAAGTTTTTTCTTTTAGTTCCTTATACATATTCTATATTCCAGGATGAACATCCCCTCTCTAATACTAGCAATCATAAAGAATTTGTTACTAACAAGCCATAGGTATGACCATCCGATCTCTAAACCACAAAATTGCACACCCATCCAGCTTCCATCCCTCAATGGTCTCCCCAACATTGAGATTTGACCTCATAGAAACAAATTCAGAATAAGATTTCTGTGCCTATTTAACCTTCTCAACAAAATCTGTAACAAAATAAACTAGAAATAAAACTTCAAAACTACCTCAGTCTTCACAATCCAAGTGCATGTCAGCTATCACCAACATCAGCTACCATTGATCCAAAGATTCTTTAGCCAACCGATAATATGAATTTTTTCTTAATGTATCCACCAATGAATTGTCTTTACCCTATGTATACATCAAGTCAAATTCAAACATTTTGAGATACCCAATCTATCTTCTTTGTCTCAGATTCAAATCTATTTATGAGAAAATGTGTTTCAAACTCTTATGATCTGTAAATATTGTGAATTTCTCACCAAAGTGGTAATGATGCCAAGTATTCAAATCATGGACCACAATAGATAATTTCAAATCATGTGTTGGGGGTAGTTATTCTCATGAAACTATAACTTCCATGATCCATAAGTAATAACATGATCTCCCAATATGAGAACACACCCCAATCCATATCCCGAATCATCACAATACACCGCATAATTTTTTCCAGATTCTGGAAATATCAAGATTCATACTATTGTAAGGAGAAATTTAAGCTATTGAAAAGAATTTTAACATTCCTCGTCACATTAGAATGGAAATTTTTTCCTTGTCAAAGCTTTTATTGGTGAATCTAGTCATGAGAAGTCATGAAAAAATGTTGGTAATAACCAGCCAAACAAAGGAAACCGTGTATCTCAAAGTCATTTTTCATAGTTTCCAAGATATCATATCCTTTATATTTTCTAGATCTATAGAGACACCTTTTTAAAGATAACATAGAAACGGACACATACCGCTTGTATCCAAAAATCACACTTTGAAAGTTTGGCATACAAACGATGATCCTGCAAGATACTCGATACTACGCCAAGTGTTGATCATAATCCGCCTTTTTCCTTGAATACACTAATATATCCTCCAAAAACACCACCATAAAGGAATCCATATACCTTTTAAACATCCAATTAATAAACTTCATAAATATAGATAGTGCATTCATAAGGTCAAAAGGCATAACCACATACTCATAATGTCCATATCTACTCCTAAAAGTTTTCTTCAGAATATTCTCTTTTTGAACCCAAAATTGCTGATATCTTGAATAAAAGTCAATCTTAGAGAAACACTGGGCTCCCCTAAATTGATCAAACAGATCATCAATGTGTGGAAGTAGATACTGATTCCTTATTATAACTTGTTTAATCTTATAATAATCTAAACAAATCCTTAGAGTTCAATACACCTTTTTCAAAAACTAGGCTAGTGATTCCCATAGAGACGTTCTAGACCGAATGAAACCTTTTCTTTCTAACTCTTCCAACTGTACTTTCAATTCCCTTAATTCTTTTGGTTCCATAAAATAATATAGAGGTGAGATAAGATTGGTCCTTGGTAAGATATCAATCATAAAATCCACTTCTATTATGGGTTGAAACCCTGAAAAATTACTAGAAAAAAAAATTAGGAAACTGATCAACAATTTTTGGGAAAACTCTATCCCTGATCTCATCCACCGATGCCAAAGTTAAAGATGTTAATTAATATGATATAGTTATAACCATTGGTGACAACAATCCTACTTCACCTACCTTTACATTCTAATATCCTATAAAGAGATTCTCAATTCCATCATCAGTTATAAAACTAACCCTTTGGGTATAACAGTTGATATGAACTTTGAACATTTTCAACCAATCCATACCTAGGATTATGTCATAGAAATCTATCTCAATCATAGATAAATCCCCAATAAATTAATCCCCATCGATAGTTATAAATTATTATTTGTACATAAAGGCTTGATATTCTCTTTTTCAAAGAGAAGGTTGAAGTTTAAAAATAGAAGGCATCATCTCAACATGCAAACCAAGAAGACCAACAACACAAGAAATAATAAATGAATAGGATGCACCCATATTAAAAAAATCTTGTATAAGGGTAGAATTAAAAAAAATCATACCTCTAATCATCGAAGGTCCAGATTGATCATCCATATTCACTTACTAAAATCAATACAATTGTTTACTCACTGCACTTTGGTCTTTATTACCCTATTGAGATTGCATTTTTTGAGGAGTCATGGTATTCCTAGAATCACCTAGAATCACCAGTTCTACTGATGAGAGTTATTCTTCCACACTCGTCCCATAAAAACATATGATTTCTATGAAATATGAGATGTTTCCTTAATGCCCAAACTTAGAGAATTATAACAATAGCACTGAAGATGTACCATCTGGTTGTAATTGTGGAATTCTCTAGGTGGTACCATACAATCCTGATTCATATGTTCAAAATAACCACACTAAAAACATCTCAGCTTACTCTTTGGTTTAGGAGTAAGATTCCCTGATCCTGGTGTCTGATTTTGAGTCATACCACTACCTTGGAAGTATATGTACCTATTCATCTTATTACTAGCATAAGAGTTCCCACCAGTTTACATAGGTATAAATATGATTCCTATACTCATTTTACCCAAGATTTCTCTTTTTCCACTATCGCTCTATTAACCATCTCTGTATAATTCGTTATGAAAAGCATGGAAATCTTTGATAGAATCTATGGCATTAACCCCTATTCAAAAATGGATTTCTTCAAGGATGTAATTGTAAAATGTTTTGGTGAAAAGTGGAATAAATTCATGGATTTATCTACATACTCTGTCACTGTGAGGTTCTCACACTTCAAGATAAAAAGGTCCATTATTCTTGTAATTCTGAACATTTGAGGATAGAACTGTTTGATGAATAATTCTTCAAAATCCTCCCATGAAATGCCTTGCTAAAATTTAGCTTGAACTTCTAAATCCCACAATTGGCATGCTAAATCCTTCAGCATATACATTACCAAATTGAATTTTTTCTCAGCTGGTGTGCAAAGTAAATCAAATATTCAATTCATCATATTCAACCACACTTATGCTTTATCAGGTTCTGAATCACCTTGAAATATGGGTGGATTATGATTTTGGAACTGAAAAGAATGATCCAATTTCCTTGGTTCATTACTTTTTTTCCCTCTATCCATGGCTTGAAAATCCTATACAATACTCTAAACTAGCTGTTGGTTCACCTATAGCTCAGGTGCAACCACATTTTCATCAACCTCTTCTAGTTATTTTCTATGATGCATAACATGTTCCATTCACTATAATTAAAATAAAACACCATTTAGTCTCACTCTTTATTAATTAAAGACTTATAAATTTCAAATTTTACACATCACACATATCACACAAGGCTTTCCAAAATTCACCAATTCCAGTTTTAAACAATTTTTGAAATTTCCACCATTATTTTGAAAATTGAACCATTTTCAACTATCTTAAAAAATTTACACTTTTTTTACCAAATCATAAATCATTACTTAAAATTAAATATGAACTCATAGTGGGTAGTAATTTCTATCAATCCATGTCATGATCTTCTCATCGGCTAAACCCATGACGATGAGGTTTCAACTCCTAGAAGTGTCTCAAAACACTCATGTACCCAAACTCACTGGTAACTTGAAGTTCATCATAAATAGGTTAGCTATACCTTTTTATGCTCTAAATTTCAAGTTTCGACAATTCTATCTTCTAGATACCTTCCCAAATCAAGGAATAAAAAAAATTATTTTCCAACTCCATGTAGGAACAAACTGATAACATTTGTAACATATTTTCCATCACCCATTGGCTTGGGAAGAGGTGAGTGGTGCTACTAGGAATTAGGTGACATCCCCAAGACACCAATGGCTAGAAATAAATCCCAATATATTCATAAACAATTAGGGGATGATTTTACCTTTTAAAATAAAACCACTAAACAAAGATAACCATAACCAAACAAACCACTATATGATGCATGGGTACAAAATACTAATCAAAGAAACCAAACCAAACCAAGTTATATCAGAGTAAAATATAGAAACCAAGAATAATATCAAATTACAAAGAGGAAACCAAAACCAAAAAAACTCAAAGAATACAAATCCACCAACTCAAAAAATTCTAACATTCTACAAGATCAAACTCAACATGACATTACCATGGTATCACGATGCATCACTAAATAAATGAGATACCTTTCCTTTACCTGGGTCTCTATATAAAATATATACAAACATACCAAAGTTCCCAAGAAAGTGTTGAGTATAAAACTTAGTAGGATTTACCCAATTAATTCCTAAACCATATCACTAGGATAGAACATCTTATAACATTTATATAAAAAAGTTTAAAACAATTTAAATTAGTTTGTATCAAAGCCAGAATATTTTCCAAACCAATTTTTTTTTCTAAAATAAACCAGTTTCCATTGAAAATAACCAAACATATCTTTCAAACCATTTATAAAATCTATTTGGGATAAACCATTTCATACCACACATCAAAAAATGCATGCACATTTGATAGTTCCATACTTATGAGTGGTCTCTCATCAATCTACCAAGTCTTTACAAGGTAACCATATACCAAGTGCTATAATGGAACACACACCTTCCATAGGGTCACATCAATGCAAATGAACACACACCAGCTATTTATGCCAAATACCATACCAAAACAATTATAGAAGACCATATCAATAAAATAACACTTTTATTAAAAACATTTATACAATTTTTTTATGAATCAAAACAAAATAATCATTCTAAAATCACCATTTTAAAATTAACATCACAAGGTTTTCAACAAAAAACTATCAAATTCCACCATTTCACAAAACCATCACTAAAGAGGTTTTCCACCAAGAATCACACATCAATTTCACAATTAAATTCAAGAAATTCAATCAACTTTAAATCAATCATTCAAGTTCTAAACAAGAGGATTCAAGAGTGAATCCACCTACCACTCAAACATTGGTGAAACCAAAGAACGACATAAAACCCCCAAAACTCAACTTAAAAATACAAAAACATTCCTTAGATCTTGTTCCTATCAAACAAAAAAACACATATCATCATGATTTTCATCGAAAAATATGAATATATCCCCAACATATTAGATTCATGAATCTAAGAGAGGGAATAAGAAGAAAACTAAGGAAAACAACAAAGAATAGGCACTTACCAAGGAATATGGCCTCCGACACACTAAATTCACCTCAGAATTACTCCCAAATCAAGAGGAATGTACTCCATAGCTTAGGGATGAAGAAAAATTAGAGTTATGATCTTTTTAGGGGGAAAAGAGAGTATTAGGGGGTAAACCGAATTTGATTCACAAAATCCGAATCTAATTTTTAACGTTACATGGTTAGGGTGCACGGTTAGGAAAACTGTGTGCTAAATGTGTGCTACCAACTACCTATAATCACCCATAACATGGTTGGATTTCACAACTAGATGAAATGTGTGCCAATCATGCTAAACACCTATTTACAAAATTGCACAGTTTCTCCTGGGTGGCCACATGTTTTGGAAAAACCATACACCTAACCATGTGCCTACCTAGTGCCCACTATTTTAGTTCCATGATTTATTAGGAGGTATTTCATAGTTTTTACTAACTATTCTCAAACCATGAACCTCTATAAAAACCCCCAAAACATGTGAAAACTCCCCTAAACATTTCTAAACTTAACTCAATAAATTTATATACTTAAAATACATAAATAAAGGTTTAATTAACTGAAATCGGGGGTGCTAAAAAATTCATGAGAAGTTTTCTATAGAGATAAATGTGTTATTTGAAATTTCTATGCTGGGAGAGATAAAATACTTTCTTGGCTTAAAAATATCTCAGAAGAAAAGGTATATTTTTCATTTTTGAAGATAAATATGCTAAGAAACTCTTAAAAATATTTATCATATAAGATCCTCAACATATTTTCATACTAATTTCAGTGGATTTTTTTTTAAAAAGTTAAGAAAAAAATGATGTTGATTTTATATATTTTAGGAAGTTAATTGGAAGTATGTTATATGTCACAATATCAATTCCATATTTAGTGTATGCTTTTACACTTTGTGTTAGGTATAAAATTGCACCAAAAGAGTCCCATATTGTGATCGTAAAAGAATTATCAGATATATTAAAGGTATAATTGATTTCTTGTTGAAATATTATAACACAAGAAATATTGATCTATTTGGTTATTCTTATGCAAATTGGGTAGGTTATGTTGATGAAAGAAGATCTACTTCAGGTGGAGTTTTCTTCTTGGGTAAATGGTGTGTGTGTGTTGGAACACTAAGAAGCAGATTTTTGTGACTTTAAGCATGATCAAGGCAGTGTAATATCCTAGTATTAAAAAAAAGACCATGTTCAATAGTGTACAAGACATGCAATACCGAGCTTTAAATATTGTGAAATATTATTATTTAAATATGACCATTATAACTTAGAAGTTGAATTAGAGGGTATGAATAAGAGTAACCACATTATGATATATATATATATATATATATATAAAGATCATACTCAATAAAAATTTATTTATTAATGCTTTGGAAATAAGAACTCAATTTTTAGTAAAGTCATTTTATGCTTCAAAAATACATTTTCTTCAAAAATAATTTTATTATTTTTTGTGATTGAATATTATAATTAATTTCAGCCAATTTTATAAATTTTATTTGATAAAAAAGATTTAATTTATTAAATTAGAATAATAAATTATGTTAAGGTAAAATTTTATATTTTTTATAAAAAGATTAATTTTTCAATAAATCATGAAAAATACCAATTTTATAGAAAACTGTCTTTTCCATTCAAGTATTTACAATGTCCCATTTTTTTAAATTTATTTTAATATTTAATTAGTTCATTTTGATTAAAAATAATCCAATTAATGTTATTATAATCTATATTATGCTTAATTTTGATATGAAAACATTTTTATACATAAAAATGATTTTTTTGGAAAACCATTTTTCATCATGTTTCATAGGTTTATTTTAAAAATAATTTATTCCACTCATAGTGATTAAATTTGATAAAATAGATTTCATATTTGGAATTATAATGTCCAAAAAATTTAAATAGGATAACTTTATTTTTGGTTATAATGAATATTAACCATGGTAAAAATTTGTCACATTCATAAGAGTAAATCAAGTAATTAATGTTAAAAACAATGTGATAAGGATTTAAAAATATATATTACACATACCTTATTTATATTGGATGAGTTAATTTTGACCATAATCATCAAATATTTGGTGATATTACAACTTTTCCATTTTTCTTGGATAATGACCTTAGTATTATTTTAAGTAAAGAATAAATCCAAAATATGATTCTCTTTGTTTTAATAACTACAATATTTTTTCATAGGGATAAAAGAAGGTTATATTCATTTATAAATGGTTTTTTGAAATATTAAATATTTTTTTTATCATGGTATTTTTTTAAATCTTTAGTGATGGAATAATTACCTGAAATGCTTATGCAACATCAACACAGTGCTTGTTCAAGTAGTAGAAAAATCAAGTGAATGATTTTAGAAATAAAAAAAGTAATATTTTTTGGGTGATTTATGGTGTTCAAAGATATTTTTGATAAATATAATATATTATTGATGTTTTAAAAGTTTATATTAAAACTACATTACTGTCCTGATATTTTTTAAGGTAAATTATGTGAATAGTACTGAAAATGAATTTAATAGTATTTTATGTTAAATAATATATTATTAAATGATTTAAAATTAATAAAAATATTATATTCGGATAATTTAATGGGATATGATCTATAATATCAACCATTTTCCACTTATGGTTCACTTTTACTTTTATAGTAATATTCTTGACCCCTAAATAGAAAAAAACTTTGATATCACAGTAATCATCAAAAGGGTTAATGAGAGGTTAAAACTAATAGATAAGGATTAAGACATCAACTAAAATTATATAAATTTTACTGGATGGTATTATTTCAACACATCCCCATACTAGAGTATAAATATATAAATTTTTATCTACTTGAACATGAAAATTTATTTATATTAATTTAATACCTTAAGCAATTCCAATGGCACCCCTCTCCTCTCTTATAATAGGACACCACCTATCATCTCTTCTGCACACTTATTGAGCCACCTATCATGAAAAAAAACTACCAAAATATCTTATTAACATCCTTAGATACATTTTTATGGTTTTTATATTCTTAAAAGACCATCCCCCAGGTACTTAAGGGGATATCCAAAGGAGGTTCTTCAAAGAGGAGGCAATAGTCTTAACTGGGCGTTCTCATTTTACTTCTTCTTATATCTCCTCCATGAAGCAATACATTTCATTTTTCATCACCACTACACAAATACGGTTATTATGACAGGTTCAATATATATATATATATGATATTAATGAAATAATTACGATTATGGAAATATAATATATTATGAACCTTCTTACCCTTCCACCCATTAAAAAATGATAATGTCGCTCATGCGTGCGTGTGGAATACCACCTCCACAAAGTGTCATTGTTTCCGAATCTTTTACGCCAGGGCACGTGTGCATTTTCGTCACGCATGGGAGGATGCGTGGCTTGTTTCCCTTCATTCCCGCTTTCCAAAGGCAGGCGACATCCGTTCCTTGTTCAGGGATGTCTGTTCCTTGATAGAAACCGGGATGATGAGATGTCAGTTCTTCCTTTCGTGGATTCCTCCTCAGAGCTCGTCACCCAGTACGGGTCTCCCTCATAGATTTAAGATGGGTCCGTGAAGCTTGTTCCCGGCGCCATATCTGCATGGACGCCAGTTAATTACGCTGCTTCCGTCGAGACGCTCCAAGGGGTCTTGTCGGGGCAGCAACCTTCGGTGAGGAGAATGGTCACGTTGGGGTGTCGTTGGCATGTCTTGACGCTGGGGATCAGCATGTCTGTCTTTTGTCCCTTATCACAGGGCTTCTTGAGGGTGTGGAAGCCCAAGGAATCCCACATTGAATGCGGGGAATTGTGTACCATCTGAGGTTTTCCTCAACTTCCCATGTTTAACATGGGGTATGTCGCGAGTTTAACGTCTTGCAGAGACAGATCAGACTGATCAGAACACTGAGAGTGGATCAGATTGAAGAACCCCCTAGGGGGAACACCGATGTTGGGGACAACACGTGGGTGGCTTCCCGGATACTATGGAGTGGGATGGGGTGGCATGATCTCACCGGGATGTGGCGGCCCGGGTAAGGATCAGGATGGGTGATAGAGTTACGGGCTTGAACCTCGTGGAGGCTTCCTATGTACCATGCGTTAGCACAGATCAAAGTACACGTAGTTCGGGGAATACAGTTTAACATCGTGCGGGACGGCATACAGTTTAACGTCATGCGGGATGAAGGATACAGTTTAACATCATGCGGGATGAGATACAGTTTAACGTCATGCGGGATGAGGGATACAGTTTAACGTCATGTGGGACGAGATACAGTTTAACGTTATGAGGGACGAGATATAGTTTAACATCATGTGGGACAAGGGAATTTGAGGCTTACACTCCGAGGCGGCCCATGGTGTTGGAGAACCGACGTAAAGAAGTCGGAACGACCGGGTGGTGGGCTTGAACCTCGTGGAGGCTTCCTACGTACCATGCGTTAACATGGATCAAAGTCCACGTAGTTCGCTAGTATGGGGCTTACGCTCTAAGGTGGCCCATAAGAGGATGTCATGGTTGATGCGCGCTCTAAGCCCACGTGATTCATGCTCGGTGTGAGAAACAAGAGGCAGTAGAGAGCAAATGATCACATCGCAAAGGGTGCGTCCGTGAGAAGCGGAAAAGGGCTTACGCGTTGAGCGGCCCAAAGAGGAAACAGGGGCTTACGCATGGTTAGTGGCCCTGGGTGCCGGGGATTACTCCAGGATGGAGGCCCGTGGTGCGATAAAGCGTAGTGGGAAAAGGACTCCACTGGCCTTGGCAGGGGGGAAGTACGGAGGTGCATGGGTGCAACCTTCCGTAAGAGAGGCTAGGGGCTTACGCTCTGAGGCAGCCCTTCCCCCGTGGACAAACGCCACTCTGACAAGGAGGATCTGATTCCATGCGAGGAATATTCCATTCTTGTGGAGACGAGAGGCGTAAAAAATGTCCAAGCTGGGGGGACCCTACGTGCGAAGCACGAGGTCGGACCACAATTTAACGTCATGTGTTAAGGACAAGGTGCTTAACAGTTTAACGTCCTGCAGCTTGGATGAGGTGGGTTTGCTCCACACCCCTAGGGCTTACATGCCCAACACCCTCTAACCCTTGTGGGTGGGAAGGCATCGGCAAGGCCGTAGTGAAGGGGGGCCGCAGGGCGAACCATTGAGGGGTCCACGTTAGCGTGGCTATGCGAAGAAGAAATAGCCGTTAGCGTGCCTATGCAGAGAAGCATAAGACAAAGCAACGCAATGGGAAACACCGCCCAAGGGACCTTGAGGTTACTTCGTACGAGACTGGAAAGCCGTATGGGAAAACAACGCATGACGCGCATGCCCGGAATGGGAGACATTAGGTACCGGCGTGGAAAGGCAGCCAAGGGGCGTCAAGGTGAAGGGGTCCTGGGTGCTGTGCGCAAAAAGAAGGTTTGCACGCAAAACACCAGGATGGCACGCAATAGGACCAGAGGATTGCGCAGAGACATGATTGCACGCACAGGAGGGGATTGCGTGCACAAGAGGGGATTGCGCGCATGGGGTAAAGATTGCACACAAGGGAGGAATCCGGAGGAGTGAGCGAAATCACTTAAGCCAATGGAGTTACGCGCAAAGGCGAACCCCGGGGCAAGGTTGCGTGAAAAGAGGAATTACCTGGTGGTCATATTGCACGTGGGGGAGTCTAAATTGTGTGCACGGGAGCTGTTCTGAATTTCGAAACCCCCAAACCTTCAGGGGTCGCCTTCTATTTATAGGCATCAGCCGGCGCAGAATCCAGGCGGCGCGTGGAATCTTCCGCGCCGAGAACCGTCAGCGCACAAAGCTTCACCGCGCGGAACCGGGGTGCGTAAAATTGCGCACTCCATTGGATCGATTACGCGAATCCAGGGAATGCTTCACGCGCACCTCATTATTTTGCGCAAGTCCTCCTTAATTTCACGCACCACTTCCCGAGCCTCTGGACCAGGCCTCTGATTCCAAATATGACTTCGTTTTGTCATTTCGAAAATTCCTCTGGGAGTTACGGACTTTTCAGAGTCTACAAGTTCCCCCCCTCAAAATTGGATCGATGAGAGGTCGTAGCGGTCGGATTCCGAGGGAAATGCCGAAACGCCGAAGCAGGGCCTATCCTGGGCACTTAGCGCGCAAAAAACCGGTGTGGCGTGCAAAATGATGGATAAGCGCAAAATTCTCCTTCCGCGCAGCGCGGAACCCTGGCCTCACCTATAAAAAGGGGCACTGGGTCTCGAATCCGTACAGAAGATTTTCCGCGCGATAGGATTAACGCTCTCGTGCGTGAAATTGCTCCCGCGGCTACGCATAAAAACGCTCTGGCAGCGCGTAATTCCTTCCGAATTTCGGCCGTACTTGCGCGTCTACTCAGGATATTCCGTGCCTAGCGTTCCAATTGCACGCCCAACTCCGGGATTTCGTGCCTCCACTTCAGATTTCGTGCAGCACTCTCCGATCCCGCGCACTACATCCTGATTTTGTGCAACTCCTGAAATATTCGAGATGGCCACAAACCGAGTTGATGAGGGGGAAGCCGCCACTCGTAGGACCGAAATGGAGGCGAAAGAGGAGGTTTATGGCGCTAAGGTGATCGTTTCCAACAAAATGACCTTGTTCAATCTGCTGACTCCAGCCCAGAAGACGTATCCCCTGTCTGACAACCTCCCGCTCTGGAACTTTGGAATCCTGGAGGAGGTGCCTCAGCTGGGCTTCGAGGTGGACACACCGCAGTCATGGGTGACCCGGGAGGATGAACTTCCTCACTACAACATTACCAACAATGGCCATCCTGCTAGGGAAACCAGACATATGGACGTATATGTCCTGAACCCGAGGACTAGGACCAATACCGGGGACGAGCCTGTCGCAGAGAATTCTCTAGCCCTCTACGCGAGCACGTTTCTTCAGAGAATCACGGATGACATGAAGGGTTGGATGAAGGATTGGGACATGCAGTCTGGGGGAAACTTCACCAGCGAGTGGGCCTGGGCGTTCTGGGTTCGCCATACTTGTGACCAGTTTGGGGATGAACTGTGGCATATTGGCCTGTTCGAGGCGGTATGGACATCGCAGTTCCACTTCCACCGTTAACCCGAGCTCGGACCGGAGCTATTCACCCAGTGGTCTCCTGATACCAACACATTCCACCTTCACCATGGGGAAGTTGGCATTAGTCTCTGGGATGTTCACTGCATCGGAGGTATCCCATTGGAGGGCTCCCAATACGATGAGTTCATTCCTCCAAAGAACACCTGGGAAGATAGGTCACGGGCACCCATGCTGAAGTGGCACCTACTGGAGCTGGCCAAAGAGAGGTTGGGGGTCAAGGACTTCCTGAAGGACATTTCCTACAAGGGCTAGTTCAGCCAGTTCCTCGAGAAGGATCCAGGAATCAAGATGCCGGGACGGGGGAAACAGTGCCCAACTGCGGCTCAGAGGAGCAGGGATGGGTCATACTGGAGGACCCTGGAGGCAGGGAAATACCAATCATGGGGCTATCACGTCATCGAGGCCCGGGACCCGAACGTCTGGTATGCCGGGTTCCTTGCCGCCTTCCTGAGCGGGTGACTCCTACCAGTGCGGGATGTGAGGATGGGCGTCCATCCAACAACACTGGTGATGGCGGGCACCATGGACACCAACAAACAGTTCAACTTGGGCGTCCCCATACTGGCCAAGATGTATGACATCCTGGGATGCATCTCACGAGGGGGGTCACCTCAGAGAGTATGTGGCCCATTCTAGATCTTCCATGGCTGGGTGGCGGCTCACCTCGGTGGGTACACTTTCCCAAATTCCATCCGTCCTCTGGGAAATGGCTTGCGACCGTCCTTGCTGAACATCACCGGGGTGGCGCTAATGACGCTCAATGAGGAGGGCATGAGAATACGCATTGGTAACCACACAAACTTCAACTTCAGCCCGTTCCCCACCCCGGTCGTTCAGATGGTGGACAATGGGCGAGGCCCATTGGAGCAGCGGGAGTATTTCCAGAGCATTTGTAGGTGGGGTTCTCGTGACTCGGATCGACGGGAAGGTGATCTGCGAGCCTTAAGTGCCATCCCGATTCGCCAGGCAATTAAGGTGCCTCCAACGAATTCCGAAGAAGGTATTCACAGCTGTCTGGCAGGAGAAGAATCCCTGCGTTCTGCGCCAGATGTGGTTGATGTTTACCACTTTCGGCTCACGCGACGTCATCACTCTTCCTCCCACCAGGGTCGATGCTGGCCTAGCAACTGAGTATGCCGAGCACTGGACCATTGCGTACCCTGAGGGAATTTTACGTAAGCGAGTCCGGAAACTCGAGGCTACCTGTGCGGAAACCGGGTGACGGGTGATGAGGCAAGGTGCCTCCAGAAGGGGGGAACCAGGGGTGCGTCCGGCAGCGAGGCCTGCGCAGGCTGGGACCTCAGCGGCGGGCACATCACACGGTGCCACTGCGACCTCGTTGCCCGTGGGGGGGTCACATAAGGCGGCCATGGAACTTCCCGGGAAGCAGATAAGATACCTGCTCGAACCTTCCCAAGATGTAATTTTCCCGGCACTGTGGTCGGCCTGGATGACCCTGCAGCAATCGTTGAGCGTTGAAGCCATCTGGCAGAAGATCATGCAAAACGGGATCTAGCTGCCAGAGGCCGGGCTCGTTCGAGTTACCGACCGGGTAAACTTCCATCGGCGGCATGCTTATCTGACGACCATGGACACATACGTGCGCCAAAGGGGTCGGCGTGCGAATCCACCTTTCCTAGTGAAAGTGATGCTCAGCCAGGAGCATGATCCAGAAGTGATGCCGCCGGGAGAAGGCGACAGTGACGAGGAGTCGGAGGGGGAGGAGACCGAAGAAGATGAAGGCGAAAGAGAAGATGAAGAAGAAGGAGAACCCGAAGGTGAGGGGTCGTAGGGGGAGACCTACCAAGGGATTCTTCGAGAGAGCGGTGAGATTGTCGGCTCTGATCTCGACATAACCGAGATACTCGAGGTTTGTCTCTATCCTCATTCATTTCCCTTTTTCATCCATTCTCCTTTTCAATTTCCAAACCCTATCTCTACCTCACTCAGGAGAGCCTAAGCATTGGTTAGGCATCCCCACTAGAGGAGGGAGGAAGGGAACCAATGGGACATGATAGGGATCCGACACCCATCATTGAATTGACAAGCGCAGAGGGGTCTCCCATCACGGTGGCTCCTGCAGTGGCCGGAACACTGGAGGCCGATGCTCTGGATTCCTGTGAGTCTCACGCTTCGCTACTGGCACTTGTTATCAAAAGATCCCAACTAATCAGCATACGCCTTGCACAATGATCTCAACATTGGAGGATCGTCAGGCTTCGGAGCCCGGGCCATCCATGAGCGGACCAGTGGCGGACATACCACCTCGTTCAGAACATGCTTCCCGCACTCAGTCGGCCCTGGAAATCGGTGAGTAGGGGGCAGCGGGCATCAGTGGCGCTGTTCTTGAGGCGAGGCCGGAGGCTGACGGAGGCACCGTCGCTGTCGGGGCGAGAGAGGAAGATCGCCCAGACGTCGAGGATCCTATTCCTCATGAAGACATCCTTGAGGCAGATCCTGCCGCTGACCTACTGGCTGCCTTTCCTGTGTACCGGCCCGCTGACCCTAAGGAGATAGATGACTCAGACTTAGAAGTGGACGAGGAGAGCCAAATGACACATCACAAAGGGTGGAAGTGTATCCAGCGCTTTCTCAGATATCCCCAGTTGGATTGGCTGAGGCGGATAGGATCACTCCAGAACTGGCTGCGCTTCCTGTGCGCCGGAGGGGCTGATGCTCAGCGCCTTCATCTGACGGTCCGTGATTACATGGATGAGAAGATACGCACGAGCAGCTGCCACAACATTGCCCAGTTTCGGGAAAGATCGGAGGATGCCCGAGCGTTACTGAGGGCGGAGCGGGAGGTCTGGAACCTCGAAGGGCAAGCGACAGTGAAGGAGGCCTTCCTTGCGATGTGCTCTGAGCTCGTGGAACAATTGGTGGCCCAGCTGGCCGATGCGCAGGAACAACTGATGGAGGCGAGTCAGCAGATGGCCGTACTTCAAACCGAGCGGGCGCAAGCACAAGATAGGGTTAGCGAGCTGCGCTCTGTGGCGGATGATGAGGAGAGAGTCTACAAGGAGCGAGAAGCGGTACTGGAGGCTACCAGCCAAAGGGTAGCGACGTTGGAAGGATCGATCCAGCACGCCGACCCTTAGGGGATTTTTTTTGGCCATCTAATTAACTTCCTGCTTGTACTGCTCATCATCTCAATCCAATACATGGATAAATCCATTCTTTTGTACCCTTGGTTTAATATGCTCAACCATAATTCCAAAATGAATAACAACTCATCCCTAAGTTCCTGTGGGTCACACCCAACACGAGAAGAAAAGGATAATCATGTTATCATTTCGTCCAACTGTGGGAAATTAACCAAGATTCAGGCATCCGAAATTGGGCCTGGATTTCTGAGGAGAAGGCCTCAGAATGATTGATATATCACCTTCTCAATGTGCTCTGACACACAAGCGGGGAAATGCTGGGGGAATTGAAATCCATCCGAACATAGGGAGATGGAAAGGAAAGGTGAATCACACTACCCGAATTTGAAACACTCTGGGGCGCGATGATTGAGGATAACTGTTAACCGTGGTGGAAATGCAGCATCCATATCGTGTTGGCCTGGAATGGGGGCAATAAACGAGGGCTGACCGCTGACCATGTTCACAACACGGGGCCTAACTCAAATATCACCAGACAGTCTTCCGGAACGTTGGCCTAGGACAGCAGGCAGACTATAGGTCTATCATCCATACTGCTACAATAGGCAGACCAAAGGTCTATCATCTATATTATGGTAGCAGGTGGACCAAAGTCTACCATCCATACTGTTAGGGGGTCCCGTCAAACATGACCAGTACTTTAGAACGTTGGCCCAGGATAGTAGGCGGACCGTAGGTCTATCATCCATACTGTTAGGGGGTCCCATCGAACATGAAAGAGAATGAGGATCTGAATAAAGGGGCATTCAAATCGTGGAAAGTGGAGTGGTGGTTTGTTCGAACAGAGTCCAACACTCCCGAAATTGAACCACCGTGGTGGAGGCGCATTAGGCGGACGTACCAACCTGATCACGGATCGTCCCAATTTTCAGACAGGACCTCTATGGAGAGAGAACTGCCGCTTCCCATTATTACTATGGGGAATCTCGAACTTATTCGGGGTAGATGTCACGATTACACCACTTCCCAAGAAGTCAGGCCGAGGGGCCGACAATAAGGAGGGATGGGATTTGGTAATCCCTGGGGCTGGACCCAAGACGAAATGTCCGGGCATTCCTAAGTATCTCATTAGGATGAGAATCAAGCCACACGTAGTTCTTGAAGCGCAGTTTAACGTCATGTAGGATGAAATACAGTTTAACGTCATGTGGGACGGGGGACACATCTCATCTGGGGATAAGTACAGTACGACGAGTAACCTGACATGAAGGAGGACATAATCCCGCACCACACCAAACAATCCCACAAGAGAGACCGAGTCATGAAAAGCCAAGGGTCTTAGTTTACAGTCTTAGAACTCGGACCAAATAATAAGGGGAACGGGAGACACACAGTAAAGTGGTTGCAAAACCCAACGTGAATGGGGCAAAGCCCTGCTTACTATGTGCTCCTAGGGACGTGTTTAGGCCGAGATACCGAACAAAAAAAGTAAGGCTGGGCCTATGGGGAAGTTCCCAGGTGCTCCTATATATCTCATAAGGATGAGAATCAAGCCATACGTAGTTCTTGAGAGGTACCGCCTTAACGGCGCGCAGCCGGGATGATATCATCACCGTTTATGGTCATGTGGTTGGACCTGGCAGCACAGTTTAAGGTCGTATGGCTTGGACCTGGTAGCACAGTTTAAGGTCGTATGGCTTGGACCTGGAAGCACAGTTTAAGGTCGTATGGCTTGGACCTGGCAGCACAGTTTATGGTCGTATGGCCTGGACCTGACAACACAGTTTAAGGTCGTATGGTTTGGACCTGGCAGCACAGTTTAAGGTCGTATGGCTTGGACCAGGTGACACAATTTAAGGTCGTATGGCTTGGACCTGACAGCACAGTTTAAGTTCGTATGGCTTGGACCAGGGGAAACACGCACGATGCGATAAATCATACCTGATGCGAACGAGGACATAATCGCATACCATCATCGCGCGCGATTTCGAGAGAGGAGCCTCAGGCGAAAGGGGCCTACGAGGGTTCAACAATCAGGGGGGGAAGGAGATGCTAGCTCCCAGCTATGCTGGGCCCGAAACGCAATGTCTGGGAGACTCCTCGTTCCCCATGGGGATGAGGGTCAAGCTGCACGCAACCTATAAAGAAGAAACCCAAGCACATACTCTAGCGCTTAGATAGCGGGATCCCCGAGAGACACCGTTATGTAGCTTGGTCCATCTGACGTGTGGGGGTGTACTGAGGGTTAGTACAAGGAGTGCCGAGATTCCACCTTGACACGGTGGGGTGGAACATAGTGTGAATCATGCAACCAATATTCAGGGCCTGAAGAAGCCAGCATGACGACTGAGGATTACTGCTGACCATGTTTGCAACACAGAATCCTGTTGCGTTAGCCTAGAGGTAGGGGCAAACAAATGAGCATCAACCGCTGACCACATTCGCAACACGGGATTTGTATCAATTTGTTGCCCAAAACCCTTAGGGGTGTTGGCTCGTGATGGTAGGAGAGCTTTTAGGCATTGTATCCAGACCGTTCTTGGGGGTCCCTCTGGGTATGAAAGAGGGTGGGGCCCGAATGAAGGGGAACCCGAAGCTTGACAAGCGGATGAAGACTTGCCTAAGTCGAATCTGACACTCCAGGTCCTAGACCAGAGTACTCCGAACACATTAGCAGACCATTGGAAAGGGTCAAGGGGATCAGTCTGAGAGCGGCCAAAAGATGGTAGATTCTCGAGGGAAGTGCAGGTCAAAAGACCGAGGCAACCGGGAGATCGTGGGATCTCCTAAGAGATGGGGCTGAACCTAAAATCTAAGTGTTCAGGTGGTCCTATGTATCCCATAAAGATGATAATCAATCCACACGTAGTTCTTGAAACGCAGTTTAACGTCATGTAGGACGAAATACAGTTTAACATCATGTGGGACAAAATACAGTTTAACGTCGTGTGGGACGGGGAAATGATCTTAGTTTTAGGTCTTAGAACTCGGACCATTGGGGGCCCAGATGTAAGAAAAAATGTAGTTTAAGGTCATTCTAGACCATGTAAGGATATTAGTTTAAGGTCTTAGAACTCGGACCAAGGTGCAGTTTAGGGTCGTGCGGGACCGTACAGTTTAAGGTCATGAAGGACCATACATACCTAGGCAAATTACTACTTGAGGAACCTGGCGTTGGTGGGAGGAGTTATGTGATCACAATCCATAGTCACCAGGGAATACGCGCCATTGGGATAGACCTTATGGAAAATGAAAGGCCCCTCCCATTTGGGCTCCAACTTGGGTGGTTTCCTGCCGGGAATCATCGACGCTCTGAGAGCCAGCACCAAGTCACCTTGCAGGAAGGAGCGGAGGCAGACCTTCTTATTGAAAGCTCGATCCATCCTACTCTGATGCCATTCCAAGTTATGTAACGAACGAAGCCTACTTTTGTCCAGCGCTTCCAATTCGGCTAGACGGATTTTGGCAACTCTATCCAGCCCTTGCTGGTCGTAGACCGCCATGCGCAATGAGGGAAACTGGATCTTGATGGGCAGGACGGCCTCAGCTCCATACACCAGGGAATACAGAGTCACCTGGGTGGAGTTACGAGTCATCATCCTATAAGCCCAGAGGGCATTGGGGAGATTGTCCGGACAACTTTTCTTGTTCTGACCAACCATCTTTTTCATAATGTTAGAGATGGTTTTGTTAAACGCCTCGATCTGTCCATTCGCCTGTGCATGATAGCGGGAGGTGTGGTTAGAGCGAATGTTGTACTTGGCGTACAATTTCTTCAACTCAACTACTCAAAAGTTGGTTCCGTTATCCGTTAGGATAGCATGAGGTACTCCAAATCGATAGATTATATTGGAGCTCACGAAGTCAGCGATAGAACAGGCTTTGACTTCCTTGAGCGGGATTGCCTCTGCTCGCTTGGAGAAGAAATCCGTAGCGGTCAAGATGAACCAGCACTGGTGGGCCGTCGCCGGCGGGTAAGGTCCTACAACATCCAACCCCCAGACTACAAAGGTCCAAGAATACTTGGTAGTATGGAGAGGCTCCGGTGGCCGATGAAAAAAGTTAGAATGAACTTGGCACGTGTGACACCTCTTGGCATACTCGATGCAGTCGTAGATCATGGAGGTCCAGAAGTATCCCAGCCTCCGAATCTGGTGGGAAAACTTCGACCCGGCCTGGTGGGTTCCACATGAACCAGTGTGCACTTCTTACATGACCCGTGGGATCTCGAATCCTTGAAGGCAACGGAGGAGAAAACCATCAAATCTATGCCTGTAAAGGAGCTGCTCAAGTCTGGGACTGCTCTAAAGGGTGAACTGTGGTGCGCGGCGTCGGATTCGCTCGCACTCGGCTCGGTCCGACGGAAGATTGCTGTGCTGGAGATATTCAACCAAGGGCGTCCTCCAGTCAGGAACTGTCTCGATTACCACACCTGAAGCCCCCGGGGATCCTAACATAGGGGCACCAGTGGTGAGATGGTTCACTCGCGGGCCACGATCGCCCTCCGGAATAACATGAGCAATGACTCTCCAGTGTGCCACGTGGATAATTAGGTCATTCTGCTCGGGCTCCGCAAGTGATGCGACCAGGCTGGCCAAAGCATCTGCTCGACTGTTCTGCGACCGGGGAATGTGAACGACCTTTGGCCTGGAGGGGAACTTAGCCATTAGACGAAGGGTGCACTCCAGCAATGGCACGAGTTCTGGCTTCCTGACGGCATAATCACCATTGAAATGCTTGATGACTAGCTCAGAGTCCCATTTTACATACAGATGGGGTACGTCAATCTTGAGAGCCAACTCGAGGCCAGTGATGAGGGCATGATACTCTGCCTCATTGTTGGTGCAACATTCTGACAACAGAAATGAATACGGCAGAACAGATTGCTCCAGGGTGATGAAGATGACTCCCAGGCCCACTCTGTTGAGCCTAGGATCATTGATCCTCCTACCGGTGGGGCTCCGGGAGGCACTGTCAAAGTTCATCTGCCAGCATGGTATGGCGTGGTCGACTGAGAGGATTGCCTCATCAGGAAAGCCTATATCCAGTGGCTGGTCTGCGGAGGTTGGGTGGGCAGCTAAGAAGTCTACCAATTCCTGTCCTTTGACGGCCTTCTGAGGTACGAACCTGATGTCGAACTTTTGGAGGATCACCGCCCAGTGCGCCAATCAGCCAGTCAACATAGGTCGGCTCAGGATGTATTTCAATGGGTCTACCCGAGAGACCAGCTGTTCCTCGTGGTGCTGCAAGTAGTGCCGCAATTTCTGCACAGAAAATACGAGCGCCAGGAAGCTCTTCTCGATGGGAGAATATCTAATTTCCGTATCGAGGATCATGCAGATGAGGTAGTAGAGGCTATTATCTATTCCCTCGTTGTTCTTCTGGGCGAGAAGTGTACCGAGGGATCGCTCCAGGGCGGTCACGTAAAGGACCAGTGGATTTTCGGAAACGGGTGGCATCAATACCAAAGGTTGGAGAAGATACTGCTTGATTTCCTCAAAAGCGATCTGACACTCTTCATCCCATTAATGGGCGGCGCCTTTCTTCATGAGCCGAGAAAAGGGCTTACACTTGCCGGCCAGATTCGCAATGAATCGGCGTATATAGGATAAGTGGCCTTGAAGACCTCTCAGCTCCCGAATATTATTTGGGGGAGGAATCTAACTGATGTCCTTGATTTTCTCCGGGTCGATCTTGATGCCTCGGTACCTAACAACGAAGCCAAGAAACTTTCCAGAGGTGACCCCGAAGGCACAGTTCAACGGGTTCATCTTCAAGTGGCGAGAACGGAGGAAGCCGAACACTTTCTTAAGGTCTTTGAGATGGTCCTGACACTAACGAGATTTAACCACCAGATCGTCCACGTAGAATTCCACCAGTGTCCCAATAATCGGCTTGAATATGCAATGCATAGCCCGTTGATAGGTGGAACCCGCATTCTTCAGGCCGAAGGGCATAACCTGGTAGCAGAATGTACCCTGGGGGCCCTGAAGGTAGTGAACTCTTCATCCTCGGGGGCCATCTGGATCTGGTTGTACCCGGAGTACCCATCCATGAAGGAGAGGGCTTGGAACCCGGTCGTGGCATCAATCAACAACTCTGTCACGAGAAGGGGAAAATCATCCTTCAAACAGTGGCGATTGAGATCGCGGAAGTCGATACAGACCCTGATCTACCCATTCTTCTTCTTGACTGGCACAATATTGGCTAGCCACCTGGGGTATTGGACTTCCTTGACGAAGTTGGATTTGATGAGCTTATCAACTTCGGCCTCAACCATGGCACCGTGAGAGGGGTGCATCTTCCGGGGAGGCTGATTGAACCCGCGATGGTTTGCTGGAAGGCCAAGGCGGTGGACGAATACCTGGGGATCTAGCCCTGGAATCTTGTCATAACTCCAGGTGAACACATCACGATGCTGTCTGAGGAAGTCTACGTACTGTTTCCATTCCTCTGGGGGCATAGCGGCGCTGACCAATGTGGGTCTCGGGTCCGCCTTGCTACCGAGGTTCACCTGCACTAACTCGTCGACCGTGGTGGGGATGCCCTCCTCAAAGGCCGGAGGAGAATCTTCCTTGTCCTTGTCTCCACTTGTAGAGGGATCATCCATGGGGGGAGCCATTTCGGGGCTGCCAGACCCTGATGGGAAGCCGGTGTTGGCTTGGGCGGCAGAGGTCATCACGCCCGGAAACTCATGCACTGTGGAGACCATGGTGACAAAGGCGGTTGATCCAATCCCATATGGCCTTCATCCCAATGGGCCACACTTTATCACATCAAAGTAGTAGTGGCGTGTTGGCTGGAGCCGGTCGATTCCGGCCTGACGAAACAGACACGTATGATGTACTGCCGTTTCCATGAGCCTAACGTCCTGATATCGTACAGGGGTAAGGGGCTTGGGGATCACTTGAGCCTGGTTGGTGTAAGAGTACGAGGTGATTTACCACCGTCGCATGGACCCGGAAATATTCCCTCCTCTAGTACTCGAAACAACGAAGCACTGTCCCATGTCGGGGGTCGTGGCCTCCAACCGATGGATTGGGAATACATATGAGTCATCCAAACCTGCCCAGGGATCACTCATGACAGTGGCGGGCTCAACCTCACCTACCAGGATCTTCTTGTCCATGCTATTGTAATAGTCAGTGTCCAGATAACGGGTTTCACAAGAGGAAAAATGAGATGCATCTCCTTGGAGCACACCCACTTGACCCTTAAGGGAGTATTTGAGGCACTGGTGATACGATGAGGGGACCGTTGCGTGAAGGTGGAGCCACGACCTGACCATCAACACGTTGTAGGCGGTATCCTGAGAGACAACCATGAATTCAGTGTTGGCAATTAAGCCACCGAACTGGGTCTTCAAGCGAATCTTTCCGAGTGGAGTTTTCTCGGTCCTGTCATACCCCTAGATCCTGAGGTCAGAGGGAGTTAAATCATCCTCAGACAACCCCAGTTTCTGCAGTGTCCAAGTTGGGATTAGGTTAATCCCGGAACCGGTGTCAACAAGACAGCGGCGGACTTCCACGCCATTGAACTGGCTGGTGATGTACAGTGGTAGAATGTACCCCTGTATGGGAAGGTCTTCATCTTCACTGGAAAATGAGATAACCGCCTGACATTCGGCGTCCTCAATCGCCTTGGTGTGGAAGGCTTCTGTGGCCGCCACCTCCGTCTCAAACTAAAGGGGGCTCCTTAGAGCTTCGGCGAGTGCCTCACACATTTCAGATGACAGAAGAAGGGACTCAAGGATGTAAAGCCTTGCCGGAATTCCGACCAGGTGCTTCAGAACATCATACTTTCGAGCCAAATGCAAGCTTCTACTTACAGGAGGCCGCTCTGTGATTGGAGGCATGACGGGCCCTGCCGGCGGAATCAGTGACTGACTGGTACTAGACACATCTCGCTGTTCACTAGTCGAAGCCTGGGAGGTGGCTGCCATGCTAGGACCGGAAGGCTGTAGTTGGCCGGTGGTAGGGCAGGGCTGGTCGCGGCATGGCCGAGGTGGTCCCGCCTGATCCAGAAACACAAACAGTGGTGGAGGTGAACCTGTTGACACCGGGCGAGGGGGCCGCGTGTGCTGAGCTCTGTATCGGGCCTGCTGCCTGGTCTCAGTAGCGTGCACGACCTGACTGTTGGTGACGAATGTCGTTCCTCAACTATTCACGTAGCCACAGCTCCGCTGACATTGGCGACAGTTGGGGACATTGGAAAGGTCCACCTGACGTTCCTCATCATCAATATTCAAAAAGGGATTTACCAACTCTACGGTGTTAACCGAAGCGTACCCCGGGATTTCACTCGAGGATTCATCCACTACCGGACGGAGTCTCGGAGGGATCCCAATTTCTGGGGGCATAAAATCGCCAAGAGTGCGGGATGATGATGGCATTGGCAGGGCCCGTTCTTTCTTCTTGCGCCTCCGCTTTCTCTTTTGGGAAGAGGTAGGCTGGGACGACGATGTCAAAGTGGCGCTCGCAGATTCTGAGGGCTCTGGCTGACTCAGGCGGGCACGAATGATGCCATGGGCACATGAGACCATCCTACAGGCCATCCAGTCGTTATACTTCTGGGACCCATGGTCGGAAACTTGTTTCCACTCATCCTCGTTGCCGCCGCTTCCATCTGATCTCACGAAGACACCTGCCACTTGCACCAGGGATGGGCCCAACCTGACTATGTTGTTGACAATCTGGTCTTGGAGCCAGTCCTTGAACACATAGCATCACTGGATGGTGTGCCCTAGGGTCTGGTAATAAGGTCAGTAGTTAGGGTGATCAGTGAGACACGCCTCTTCTGGCTTCCGACACTCAGGAAGCCGCACGATCCTCTGCTCCAAGGCGCTACGGAAATAACCGGGGACCTGGGCCTCGTCAAATGAGTAAGTATGATTCCTTCTGTCTCGAAAGGGGGATCTTGGAGGCTGACCATGACCAGAGGCCGGAGGAGCATGCCGAGTAGGTGGAGCCTGATTATCTCACCTCGGTGGTGGCGGTGTGTTATGCGGAGGCGCCCGCCGATTTTGGGGTGGTCGCTGCTGGGCCGAAGGCTGTGCCCGTGGGGGTGGACCCCTATGAGGCTGCTGAGCTAGTCTTACTGGTAGCAACTCTAGATGTCTGGGGGCCTCTATCTGGGCCAAAGCAGCGGGCTCGGCTCTGGAATCTCTACTTGCAGGGATTACAGGAGGTAGCAGGCGTGCTTGACTGGCCTGTTACAGGGCTTCTTCGAGGCGTTGAGCCTTGTCCGAGAAGTCCCGAAACCCTCCGGGGTAATTATGAGTGATCAGAAAATGAACCATCTCTGCCTTGATGTTCCCTACGCACATTGTCAGTAATTTCTCCTGAGTTAGTGGCATGTCAAGGGAGTACGTGAGCCCCTTCCACCGGGCGACGAAGTCCGCGACTCGCTCATCGGGCCTTTGCTTGCACCTGAAGAGGTCTGTGATGTTCATCTTCCGGGTTGTGGAACTGAACTGGTAGAGGAATTTCCGGCAAAGGTCCTCCCAGCTAGTCACAGATCCGAAGGGGAGCTGGCTGTACCAGACGAATACTGGTCCTTCCAGTGTCTGAACGAAGCAACGGAGCTTGGAAGCCTCCTACTGCTCTAGAGTCCCTAAAATAGGCCCGAACCTCGAGTTGAAGTGGGCCAGGTGCTGTGGCGGGTCCCTGGTCCCGTTAAAGGGGGCGAAAGTGGGGTTCCCAAATCCCGGTGGGGCTGACATGTCATCCACCCACGCTGGGTATGGCTTGACGTCCGGTGGGATTGCCACCTACCAAGTTTCCAGGGCCTCTAAGTGGGCGATGAGCGCCTCCACTAGATCGTCCGGATGTGGATTCCTGTCCTAACGGGGATCTCTAACCACAAGCACATTGCTGTGCTCTTCAATCCGGTAGTCAAGCTCAGTAGCTCGCGGGGCGGCTGGCAGAGCGACTCTCGGGGCAGCGGGAGGAAATCGAGCAGGGTCCCCCAGGTGATCCTGCCGGTCGGGAGGGTTTGGCGAAACATACCGTTCCCTCTTGCCATGGGCTCCGGCCTCTCCCCTGTCGGCGAACGCAACATGGTCACAGTTGCCCAGGGGAATATTGTCAAGGGGTAGGTGCTCCTGCCCCTACTGTCTTGGCCTAGGGTTACCATAGTCAGGCCGCCGCTCTACAATGCATTCGGCCAAGAGCTCATCAACTAGCCTCTTTTGCTCAGCAAGCTGTTGGTGTAGCATGGCCTTCTCGGGGTCTTCTTCTACCTTCTGTACCAAGGTAGATGGGTCAGTAAGCTCGACAGACCCGATGTTCTCTTTACCCTTGCCGATGTTTCGGCTCAGTGTTAAGGCCTTAGTGGGTGTAGGGAGACCTAGGAGGCTCCTCTGTTGGCGAGTCATCCTCCCATATGGGTCCAGTAGCGGCTTGTCCTCAGGGGGCGAGTCCCCATCGAGGATCTCCACACCATTTCCCTCATCTGAAAGGTCATCCATGTTGACCGCCACTGCCCTTGGCGACATTCCCTCAGGGCCACCCAGTGAGTCGGGCTGTCGGCGGATTGCACAGAAAAGAAGGGCAGCGTACTGCCCCCATCCGCGGACGTGCGCGTGGGGGGTGGATTCCTCGACAACCTTGCGGAGTAATTGAAAACTCTGGATGCATTGTTGCTGGAGGGCCCCGTGGTGGTCAAGTACTCAGGGTGCCGAACCGCGGGGAGCGCAACCAGGTCGACCCGACTACACTGCTCACCGATATCCTCAAGATGTGCTTGACTCCTGGGATAAGGTGATAGCTGATGGAAAAGATGGGAGTGAGTCGCCCAAAGAGTCTGGTAGAAACATTCAAACTCTCCCGGGGTGAGTGACTCTGGCATATCAAAATCCGATCCTGCGACCGGCCAAAACTTCTCGGGGAAGTGGCCCGCTGCGAGGACGGTCCAGAAGCTCCACGAATCTAGTTCAGGATCCGGCCCTTGCTGCCCCTGCTCATCAACCGAGAATGGTCAGGGAGCTGGAAACGACGCCGAGGCAGGCCGCCGGGCTAGTGAGCTGGCCGACGGGGAATACGGTAAACATGCCGATTGGCCGCCGATCCCTGAGTTGTCCCCCAAGGGTTTCAGTGCCCTGGCTTCCATGTCACGATATGATGGGCTGGCAAACAGGCCTCCTGTCACAGTATCGATGCTCGCCGAGGGTGTGTCACGTCGCGACTCTTCTGTCGGTCCCTAGAAAAGTTCCCCACCCTCCATGACTGAGGTGGAAGGTGCTTCTGGGGAGGCCAGTGATAACTGCGGGTTTAACCCCTGGGGGTACGCCAAGTCCTCGTCCTCCTAGATATACCTTCAGAGGGAGGAGGGAATCATACGGATCTCGCATTCGGGGAGTACGAGACAGACGCGCCGCATCCCAATCCTTGCCCTCAACTCAATGGGTTGGGGGGAAGGTTCCACCGTCGAGTCATACTCCGCCTTAGATTCCGAGAAATGGACTGGTCTAATTTCCGTCCAGACTCCCATGATATTCCTCTTATGGTGACAACATCCTGCCTTCCTTCCCCTGGGTGGCTCCTCAGGGTAAGGATGATTTCCGTCAAGGAGTCCCCTAGCTGCAATGGTGCTGGGGAAGAGGGGACTGAAGGTCGGGGTGCGAGGAGCACCGGGATAGATATCGAAAGGGACATGGGGAGGACCTCCATGTGGGTGAGCGACTGGATAAGCAACGACTCCATACTCACAGCCAGTGGTAGGGGGAGTGACCTCATACCCAGTGCATTGGGCGCTGGGAAGAGTCATACCTGGAGCGTAGCTGTCGTGGCGAAGCCTTCGGCTTTCTAGATCAGTGGCACGAAATGAGCCTTCATGGTGGGTGGCACTACCCCGGATTGGTCCGCGGTGGCCATTTCCTGTGCCCGCGACTGGGAGAGTTGACCCAACCTGCTTGCAGGGCGGTCAGGGCCTCAATCCTAGTCGGGCATGTGACTGCCCCTGCTCAATGTGTGCGAGGGTCTGGTAACAGGAGTCAGCATCGCCTCGGGCCATAGTGGCTGCTAACGTTGGTTCCCCAGGACGGGCATCCTCTTCCGCTCGTGCCCGACGCTGGCGTCGGGTCAGATGGGTTGGAGCTGGTGGTGCGGGCACGATGATTGTCTGCTCCTTGGCCCGGGGAGCCGGGCGGTGGCGCCGACGCAGCCTGGCAGGGGCTCTTTCCGTTAACCCCTGGGACGGGTCTCTGATCGAGCGAACCCGAACATCCCCCACCTCATTGGCGTATGGGAGGGATGTGTCAAGGCACTCCAGGGATAGGCTCCCGAAGCGGTTGAATGTCAGAGTGGGGAGCGGCGGCTCCCTGCGCGGCCCTCGGGGGTGGCGACGATGGTGAGGCGCAGCCGCCTCTAGATCCAAACGGGCCATGCCTCTGGTGGGGATGATCCCTTCCTCATCGTACCTACGAACCAGGTTGTTGATCACCCTTCGCTGGATGATTTCTGACGGGGGGAGGGGGCGTGAGCACCCAACAGTCGTAGCAACTGGAGCCAGAGTGACTGTGGAAAAAGCGGGACCGTGCGGGGTAGCCGCGTCGGTACTACCCCTGCCCCTGCGCCGGTGGGCAGGTGGAGATCGAGCTCCAGATGCAGTGATCTAATTCCTGGAAGTAGGGAGATAAACCCATTAGTACTATCAGGAAAAGAAATCGGAAACCAATAGCCCAACATCATTCCATCTTCCATGTCCAGCGAGAGGGATCCACGCGGAAGACGTCGTATAATGGAGTGCTCAACATCCTGACTGCCTCAACCCCTGGCGGGTTTCACATCCCGATAATAGGTACCCGGACCTGGTGACATGATAATCTTCTAACACCCCGAATGATACCTATCCCCATGTTGAGAAGAAGAGATTCATGTCGGGTTCAACATTTTCTATTTCCGAAGCTTTTACGCCGGGGCACATGCGCGCGTCCATCACGCATGGGTGGACACGCAACTTGTTGCCCCGCATTCCCGCTTTCCAAAGGCGAGCGACATCCGTTCCTTGTTCAGGGACGTCTGCTCCTTGATCAAAACCGGGATGATGGGATATCGGTTCTTCCTTCTGTGGATTCCTCCTCGGAGCTCATCACCTAGTCTGGGTCTCCCTCATAGATTTAATACGGGTTCGTGAATCTCTTTCCTGACACCATATCTGCATGGACGCCAGTTAATTACGCTGCTTCCGTCGAGACGCTCCAAGGGGTCTTGTCGGGGCAACAACCTTCGATGAGGAGAATGGTCACGTTGGGGTGTCGTTGGCATATCTTGACACTGGGGATCAATATGTATGTCTTCTGTCCCTTATCACAGGTCTTCTCAAGGGTGCCGAAGCTCGAGGCATCCCACATTGACCGTGGGGAATTGTGTACCATCTGAGGTTTTCCTCATCTTTCCATGTTTAACACGGGGTATGCCATGAGTTTAACGTCTTGCAGAGATGGATCAGACTGATCGGAACACTAAGAGTGGATCAGATTGAAGAACCCCCTAGGGGGAACACCGATGTTGGGTCCAGAACATGGGAGGCTTCCCGGATACTATAGAGTGGGATGGGGTGGCATGATCTCACCGGGATGTGGCGGCCCGGGTAAGGATCAGGATGGGTGATGGAGTTACGGGCTTGAACCTCATGGAGGATTCCTACGTACCATGCGTTAGCACAGATCAAAGTCCACGTAGTTTGAGGAATACAGTTTAACATCATGCGGGATGACATACAGTTTAACGTCGTGCGGGAAAAAGGATACAGTTTAATGTCATGCGGGTCTAGATACAGTTTAACGTCATGCGGGATGAGGGATACAGTTTAACGTCATGCGGGACGAGATAAAGTTTAACGTCATGCGGGATGAGATACAGTTTAACGTCACGCGGGACGAGGGAATTTGGGGCTTATGGTCGGAGGCGGCCCATGGTGTTGGCGAACTAACGTGAAGAATTCAGAACGACCGAGTGGTGGGCTTGAACCTCGTGGAGGCTTCCTACATACCATGCGTTAGCACGAATCAAAGTCCACGTAGTTCACTGGTATGGGGCTTACGCTCTGAGGCGGCCCATAAGAGGATGTCATGGTCGATGCATGCTCTAAGCCCACTTGATTCATGCTCGGTGTGAGAAACAAGAGGCAGCAGGGACCAGATGATCACGTCACAAAGGGTGCATCTGTGAGAAGCGGAAAGGGGCTTACGCGTTGAGCGGCCCAAAGAGAAAATAGGGGCTTACGCGTGGTTAGAATACCTGGGTGCCGGGGCTTACTCTAGGATGGAGGCCCGTGGTGTGACAAAGCGTAGTGGGAAAGGGACTCCACTAGCCTTGTCAGGGGGAAGTACGAAGGTGCATGGGTGCAACCTTCCGTAAGAGAGGCTAGGGGCTTACGCTCTGAGGCAGCCCTTCCCCCATGGACACATGCCACTCCGACAAGGAGGATCCCATTCCATGCGAGGAATATTCCATTCCCGTAGAGACGATAGGTGTAAAAAATGTCCGAGCTGGGGGGACCCTGCGTGCGAAGCATGAGGTCAGACCATAGTTTAACATCATGTGTCAAGGACGAGGTGCTTAGCAGTTTAACGTCCTGTAGCTTGGACGAGGTGGGTTCGCTCCACACCCCTAGGGCTTACATGCCCAACACCCTCTACCCCTTGTGGGAGGGAAGGCATCGACAAGGCCATAGTGAAGGGGGGCCGCAGGGCGAACCATTGAGGGGTCCATGTTAGCGTGGCTATGCGAAGAAGCAATAGCCGTTAGTGTGCCTATGCGGAGAAGCATAAGTCAAAACAACACAATGGGAAACACCGCCCAAGGGACCTTGAGGTTACTTCGTACGAGCCTGGAAGGCCATACGGGAAAACAACGCATGACGCGCATGCTCGGCAGGGGAGACATCAGGTGCCGACACGGAAAGGCAGCCAAAGGGAGTCAAGGTGAAGGGGTCCTGGGTGCTGCGTGCAAAAAGAAGGTTTGCACGCAAAACACCGGGATGACGCGCAATAGGACCAGAAGATTGCTCGGAGACGTGATTGCGCACACAGGAGGGGATTGCGCTCACAGGAGGGGATTGCGCGCACGGGGTAAAGATTGCGCGCAAGGGTGGAACCCGAAGGAGTGAGCGAAATCACTTAATCCAGTGGAGTTGCGTGCAAAGGCGAACCCCGGGGAAAGGTTGCGCGAAAAGAGAAATTACCTGGAGGTCATCTTGCGTGCGGGGGAGTCTGAATTGTGCACACGGGAGTCATTCTAAATTCCGCAACCCCCAAACCGTCAGGGGTCGCCTTCTATTTATAGGCATCATCCAGCATAGAATCCAGGCGGCGCGTGAAATATTCCGCGCCGGGAACCGTCGGCGCGCAAAGCTTCACCGCGTGGAATCGGGGGGCACAAAATTGCTCGCGCCATCGGCTCGATTACACGAATCCCGGGAATGCTTCGCGCGCACCTCATTATTTCACGCAAGTCCTCCTTAATTTTGCGCACCACTTCCCGGGCCTCCGGACCAGGCCTCTGATTCCGAACATGACTTCGCTTTGTCATTTTGAAACTTCCTCTGGGAGTTACAGACTTTTTCGGCGTCTACAGTTGTGAATCTTTTTTCACATCCTCCTTTCATGGGTAATTATAAAATTGTATTTTATGTAAAAAATTGATTATTATTTCATGATAATTATTCTGGATAGGATGTAACAATGATCCCTTTGACCACAATCAACCTATCAAATTCATTTCGCAGTTATGAACCCAACGCCCTCAAAACAACTGACGTGGACTTACCCAATTAAGTAATTAAACATGTAATTATAATAAATCAAATAAATGGTTTAATTATAAGGTAATAAACTTGGAAAATTATCTTAAACAAGTAAATAATTAATATAAATTTATTATATAGGAAAGTAATGGATGTATGTAGTAATTCTGGACTTTAGGTAAGGAGTTTCTAATCTCAATTTCCATTCATTGGGTTATACTTATAATTCATTAAATATTTTATGCCAAGATTATGTGTTAAATTTCCTATGTTTTTTTTATTTTCCACTTTTTTTACAATTGTTACAAATAATCAATTCATTGATTAAGGATTATTCTTCTCAATACTGTTTCTCTAAGGCATGTCATGTTTTATGCACCTAATTCATTTTATAAGGCGTATATGATGAATATTGAGATATTATATCCTAGATAACTCTTTAATCATGATTTTTAAAATTCCATTGGATTTATATCTTCCATGATATATTGATTCATATGTTATAAATAGTTTTAAGGGGTTTCATGGTCTCAATTTCTATTCTTTTAGATATAATTCATGTTATACACCATGATTTATTTTATATGGTGTACTTACTAACCTATGAATGCATTTTAACATATTGTTTCATGTAAATTATGGGTTTTAAATAATCATGTTACGTTCCTTCATTGAATTTATTTTTGATTCAACCATTACCCAAGTTGAAAGGGTTTATTGTCTCAAGTTTCCTTCTTTCAGACATATTTTGATTGATGCACCTATATCATTTATATGGTATATATAATGACTCTTGATATATAATATCATGAATCTTTTTATAGTGACATAATTTATGTTCCTTCTCATGTTCTTCCTTTCATAGGGTCTTTGGTTTTAAAAGTTCATAAATAGTTTTTCTTTTAAAAACGTTTCTTTAAAGGTTTTAAAGACCTTTAACCAAAATCTTCCACCATGTTCTTTATATTATTTCAAGAATGATATTTTATAAACACAAATTATTTCCTAAATTTATTTTATATGATATTTAACCTTATTTTAAAAGGTTTTAAAAGTAATTTTCTTACCATTTTCTGCATGGGTCACTTTTGACTCTCTTTACAAAATTTTGAAAATATTTTTTATTTTTAATATTTAAGACATGAGTGGAATTTTACATTATCATTAATTTTTTTTTTACTTTGAAGATTTTTTTTTTAAAATTCTACATGGTTAATTTCAAAGAAAAAAATTTTCTAAATAATTTTTGAATTTTTTAGTTTTTAAAGGTATCAAAAAAGTGTATTTTTTCCTATTTTGCAAGAAAAGTGTTAAATGTTATTTTAAAGGTATTTTCATCTATGTAAAAAAAATTTAATGATCCCTATGCTTAACTAGAGATATGATATTATGATACCATTAAATTAATTTATATGAATGTATTATGATGATGTTTTAAAGATATTTTTTGGAAATCCATTTCTTTTTCATGGGAAACTATAGCAGTTTTGATGAAATGAAGGAATCCATGTGTTTTGTTTCATGATATGGTACCAAGATACTATTAATGAAATGAATATCAGGGAGTGAACCTAAATCCTTAAGGGATATTGTCTTGTATGTTATAGGTGGTTTCATTATATCCCTCCAATGTGTTTGGTAATGATATAGTTTTAACTAGATGAAAGTTACTCCTAATATAAAATAGAGTTATGTTACTCCTAAGATATGAAAAAGTTAAGTGATTATAAGTTACTCTTAAGGGATGAATAAGTTTACCAGTTGTAGATTTATTTTAAGAGATATGATAATTATTTGATTAGGTGATTCCATGATGATTGTTTGATGTTACAAGACACCTACACAATTTTTCAATGCTTGCTATGAGTTCTAATAGATCCTATACTCAAGTATTGTTTTCACATGGATCATGATTATTGACTTATATAACTATTATCTTATGTTAAAGCTTTATAAAATGTATCATGATTTATGATCCATGTTTTATGGGTATATATTTTGAATAACCCCATGGATTTGTGGCTTGGTTTGAGAAATATTAAAGATCCCATGGTTATTGGTGAGTTTGGGTTGTTGTATTTATTGATAACCATTATTAAGTTGATCATTAATTCTGTCAGTTATGATCTGGTTTATATTGATTAATATATAATGGAAGAAAATTACCTGATTATAGAAAGTGTTTTTGAGAAGTATTAGTGGTTGGATGAAGTGGTTTTTTTGAGTTTGAGTGAATACTGGAATTTCCCAGATTCACGCAGCCAATATGAGCCATGATAATTAATTCAAAAAGTAAAATCTCTATATAGAAATTTCACACAGCTGAGGTAGTAATGTGGAAAATCATGAAGCTGATTTAGGAACCTAACTGAATTCATGTAGCTAAATCAAATATCCATATTTTCTATATAGGTGTTTTGGATAGATCCATGTAGATAATTCACATATTCAATCCAAAACATTGCTGAATTGAAGTGACATATCCAAAAGAACTCACTCATCCATTTTATAAATATAACTAGAACCACATAACTGAATTCTACTACATAAGAAAATATTGGATTTCTTGTATCTGAATTGATTAAAATATCTAATTGAACCATGTATGTGATTTTTGGAATCACATTGCCTATTTATATTTTTGAATATGTACAGATTAAAATAATTAAGGTTTCTAGAATTCAAATATTTTGAGGGGAGATTTTTTTATGATGATGCTTGGTCAATTTTGAATGCTTTTGTAATAATAGGATTCGGTTTTTAATCTATTATTATAGATTTTTTTTGAGGAGTATGAAGTGGTTCTTTAGAAGAATTAAATGGTGATTTAATTATGCTGTAAAAAAAATGAAAATTTCGGCCATGATGTTATTGCAGTTTTTTTACTATAGTTATGGAGATCATGGCATAATTATGAATACACTTTTACTTTATTACAGAAGATAAGAGACTGATGAGGTTTTATGAAAACCCATGTCTTTTAAACACTTTATTTCATGGTTTATTATATAAAATCACACTTAATACAATCTCAAAAGAATTTGAGGTTTAGTGTCTTTGGAAAATTAGGTATATAACATAATAACTTGAATAGGGATATAACTAAATTATTTAAAACTCCTTTTAACATGATCTTAAAATCCATTGACCTTCTAATACTACATGGGATAACCTGGAGACATACATATGAAATTAGTGAGTTATAAAGCCTAATAAGGGAATAATCAAAGCACAAAATAAGGTAAAGTAGCACATGTGAGTCAAGAGGCATAACACGATGACATATAAAGGTGAGAATCATAAATATGATAATCAAATCATGGTATAGAATAATATCATCAAGGAAACATGAGAATGTGGCAACACTATAAAGAATAAAATCATAAAAATAAGACAAGGCTAACCATAGAGAAGTCATAAAATAGTATGATTGGGATAACCTCATGCACCATGCAAGGTATCTCATGAGATAAAAATATTACCCAATGCATTGGAGGACTGTATAATTTTTGGCCCACCTATCACATTCATATCATGTACATGCATAGTGTGCTACATAGATCATACAATATAAGGATGTATTTCATAAAATTTAATCCCATGATCAAGGAGCATGGGTTACATGCATGGAAGTCCCCAATCAATGAAGGATAAGTACATCTAGGTGAATACCGTTGAGTGAAAATGTGGATGGGTATTCTCTATAAAAATGTTTTTCATGGAAAATCATAGGATAATTTTGTCAGCATAATGGGGCGTACATAAAGATTCATGGAAGTCTTTAATGAGAGTGAAAGGATCCCCTCATCACTTGGAAATAATAAGGACTATAAGAGGGATGTGCAAAAACATACTTCAACAAGAAAAATTGGAAATAAAAAGGCATGATATAAATAAGGTTATTTAATAGTGAGGGTAAATATAGGATCCATTACCTTAAAAGAGAACTTCAAAAAGATTGGGGTAGATTCTTAAGAGCTTGGGAACACCTTTATGTATCAATGTGGCTTCAAAACTAATTCTATGGCAGTAGAGGGAAGGTTAAATAGGGACTCATCATCCGCCACATCATGTGGAGAGGTGGAATATTTGGTCATCCTGGTGGCGGACCTTGGTAGCATGTAAGATGGATCAGGTGGCAGGATGCGATAGTGGGTCTAGCGGGGCTCGATCGACGATCTGTGTATGGATATGGCTGTAGAGGACTGATGCAGTGGTGACCTAGGTGTAAACAATGACAATCTATGTGGTGGGTGTAGTAGTGTCGATAGTTGTTTCTAGGCGAGGTTGTGTCTTTGGTGTTGGGGTGTCCAGAAACGGTCCTCATGCGCATCTATAGCGACTTTAGATGATGATGGAATAGTGGCAGTGTCGTTAGCAGACTAGGGTTTTTGCTGCAGTGATGTAGGTGAGTTATGACTTTGGAATTCCAGTCTAGAGATGTTTTTTTGGGTTTTCTTGTAATGGGCTTTGTTCCAATGGGATCATTAGCCACTCAAATCTAAGGCTACGTGCCTCTGGGCCTTCGGGCTTATAATGGGTTCTCCCTTAACCCAGTTCAAAATGGATTTTTGTTTTTATTTTTATTTTTTAATAAAGGGGATGGTCCCTAACTTGTTTCATTATTACATCACTTTTTGGCTTTTATGATGTCATAATACATATTGTATATTTATACCATATTTAATTTCTACCCAAATTTTATACTTTTTTGAGAATTATGAAAAATTAACGATTGGTTAATTTTGACATTCTGATTTCAAAAATAATATTTATTTTATCAAAATAATTCTATAAATATGAGAATTTACACTTTTAAATCAATATCCACATTTATTAAGAAATACTGGTTTTTATGATGATAACATTTTTTGGAGCCTTAAAAAAATTAAAATTTCTTCATAAAATTATATTTTCATTTATATTTAAATACATATTATTTAATAAGAATATTTTTTTAAAATCATTTATTTCAAAAATTCTTGAATTCATTAAAAATAGTTTCTTGATTGAAAATATATATTTATCAAAAATAGAATTTGAGTTTCATCATATCAAAATATAATTTTATCAAACTCATTATTTAATTATTTATAAATTAATAATAAAAAAGTATAAATATAATAATTATTTTATTAAAAAAATTATATAGATTCATACTGTTGTGGTCCTGATACACAACCCCTTGCTACACTAGTGTATTCCCAAATGATAAGGTGTGTGATGATGACACTTTCTTGGGGTTGTTTGGTGAAATTGGTTTGGGACATGATCTCTATAAGCTTGAACTTCTCCCATAAAAGGTTTCTATCATGCTTTTGTTTTGAATCATGGCTTAGGTTTTTCTAAGGTAAAATCCTAGTGATTATGTCTCCCTTGAAATATTCAATAAATATGCTTTATAGGGTATGATCCTACTCTTTGAGGCCACCACTTCTTTCATCTGTGCCAATTGGATTTTTCACAACCCTTAATATATACTAATCATAACATTCAATATAGAATGGATATATTATCAATGGTTATAATGCTTAATAGTCCTTTAAATTCAATTGGATATAACTTGTAGTTGTCTAAAATATCCAAAATAGTGCATGTGTTTTCTATAACTATATTACTTAAAAATGAATTTATTAATTCAGAAGATAATTTTATTTATAAAATATTGGGTTATTACATTCCCCCCCTTCATAAATTTCACCAGTGAAATTTCATTTTATACCCTAGAACAGATGAGGATACTTCTATTTCATTATCACTTTAGGTTCCCATATCGAGTTTTTTAAACTTATGGTTTCTCCACAACACTTTGACCCGGTGAGTTGTCTTGTTTTGTAGAACTTTGTCTCTAAAATCTAAGATCTTCACTAAATTCTCCTCATATGAAATATTGTTCTCCAAGGGTACCATATCTGGATTCAGTACATGTGAGGGCTCTGGTATGCACTTTCTCAAGAGAGATACATGGAACATATCATGTACTTGAGATAGGTTAGGTGGGAGTGCTAGTCGATAGACCACTGCTCTGATGAGATCAAGGATCTTAAAGGGGCGATGTATCTAAGAATAAGCCTTCCCTTATTTACAAACCTCATGAATTTATTCCAAGGGAATATATAACAAAAAAAAATTATCTTAGACCTTGAACTCCAGATCTCTTCAAGGATTGTCCACATGACTTTTTTGTCTACTTTTTTTTAGATTTAATATGATGTTGAATGGTTTGAACCTTTTCTATCATCTCTCAAACAAGATCATATCCCATCATCTTCCCCTTTCTAACTTCATCCTAGCATGTTGGAGTCTAAAACTTATTCCCATACTGAGCTTCATAAGGTGCTTTTTTAATGGTAGAATAGAAACTATTGTTACATGAGAACTCCACTAGGGGATAGTGTTGATCCTAACATCCTTGTAAATACATTGAACATGATCTCAGTATATCCTCTAGAATTTTAATAGCTCTCTCATACTGACCATCCATCTAAGGGTGATAAGAAGCAATAAAACTAAACTCTATATCTAATACTTACTGAAGGATTCTCCAGAACCTTGAGGTAAACTTTGTATCTCGATCGGATACAATGTATAGGGACACTCCATGTAGTCTTATCAATTCTCTTATGTATATCTTAGCAAGTTGGTCAAGATAGAAATATTCCTTGATAACAATGGAATGTGTTGAATTTTTAAGGTAATTGCACATGAGCCTCAACCAACTTGGTAAGGTCTCTCTAAGTGAATCCACAAGACCTAGGTTTGAAACCAGGCGGAGGTATAATTCTGGGTTACTGTAGAAGTATTGTAGTAGGTATTGTTTGATATTGTAGCAGCCAGAACTATTCACCTTAGGCTATCTGTTTGGGCTTGGAGTCCTTAAGGACTTTAGGCCACCCAAGAATTTGGGTCAGTAAGGATTTCGGGCCACCTTTAAGGCCTTCGGGCCACCTCAAGGCCTTTGGGCCACCTTAAGGCCTTTGGGCCACCTGATGTGCAGATGCCCAGACAGATTCTACAAGGAACCAGCGCTAGAGGAGGATTCAAGAGCAGGGTGCATTCACCATAGTAGGGATAATGGATTTGGAAGAATGATAGGGTATGGAATTGCCATCGGTACCAGGCCTGTGCATATCTGCACAGGACAACTAGCTGAACAACCATGAAAAGTTGGAGTGCTGATCACGATGCAGATGCTGGGGAGGGGTAGTTTCAAGTAGTCATAGTTTGTATGATTTCCTTAAGAACTATGTGACTTGTAATGTATCCAAACCTATAAAAAATTTATTTTTAGGGTTCCCATTCAACCATTAAAATGGAGGTTATCAAAAATAAATAAAAAATGAAGGCCTTCGGGACATTTGGGCAGGTAAGGTAATCGATTGCCAACTAGATGGCGTTACTACCTTTGATGTATTTGGGATTCCTATGATAAAATCCATGGTTATGTTTTCCAATTTCCATACTAGTATGGGAAATGGTTTCATCATACCCTTATACTTTTTTCATTTATCCATGACTTATTGGCATACCAAGCATCAAGATATAAATTTTACAATCTCCCTCTTCATGTTATCCCATCAGATTTTTTTTCCAAATCTTTATACATCTTAGTTATTCCTGGATAAATAGAGAAGACTGAGCTATACAAATCATATAGAAGTTCCTTCTTCAATTTTGGTTTTAATGGGACACATATTTGGGTTCTAAACCATATAACTCTATCTTTAGTAAAGTTAAAATTCTGAATGTTTACTACCTTTTTGGGTTTCATTGATCCTATCAATAATGTATGGTTAAGAAATTTTTTTAAGTGATGAAGGATGAATATCCTTTTATTATTCCCACTTCCATACTTTGTATGTCTAAGAATATTGGATCCCTTTCAATCCTCACGAGGTATAGGGTTACAATATCCTTTCTAATCAGATCATTAGAAGCTTTTTTCGCCTTCCCAGGATGGTAATGGATTCAATAATCATAATCCTTGATCAGTTATAACCACATTCATTGGTGCATATTGAGTTATTTTTCTGTGAATATATACTTGAGTCTTTTATGATCCATATATATGTCACACTCCTCCCCATAGATATAATGTCTCCAAATTTTTAATGTGAAGACCACTACAACCAATTCTAGATCATGCATAGGGTATTTCTACTCATGGATCTTTAATTGATGGGAGGAATAGGCTATCAATTTTTTTATCTTACATGAGTACACAACCTAATCCATTTTTGGACACATCACTGTAGATAAAAAATCCTTCCCCACTAGTAGGTAATGTGAGTATAGGTGCAATGATTGGACTCTTATTTAAATCTTAAAATCTTTTTACACATTAATTAGTTCAAAAAAACTAGACTCCCTTCCAAGTTAGCTTGGTCAGTGGGATTGAAAATCATGATAAGTTTCTCACAAATCGATAATAGTACCCAACCAATCCAAGGAGAGTATAGATTTCCATCATAGATGTTGTTCTGGGCTATCCTTAAATTGCATCAATTTTTAAAGGATCCATAAATATCTCTTTGTTGGTGATAACATACCCCATAAATGTTACTTTCTCCATCCATAACTCGTATTTACTATAATTTTCATAAAATTTTTCTTTCCATAAGGTCTTTAGTACAAAATTCAAATGATCCTCATGATCCTTCTTTCTTTTGAAGTAGATAATAATATGTTCTATAAATACTACCAAAAATTTGTTGAGTTAATCCATAATGACTCTATTTAAAAATTCCATGAAGATAGTTGTAGCATTAGTGAGTACAAAGAGAATCACTATGAACTCGTAGTTATCATACCTCCAATCTTGGACATATCCTCCTTCGTCACATTTACTTGATAATATCCTGACTAAAGACCCACCTTGAATAAGTATTGGACTCCACATAACTGATAAAACATGCCATAAATCCATAGAATAGGATACTGTTTCTTTATCATGATATTTTTTATCTCATGATAATCAATACAGATGTGCATTAACCCATTATTCTTCTTAATGAAAAAGGCTGATGCACCCCATAGTGAAGCACTTGGGTATATAAAACCTTTATCTAGACTATCCTATAGTTAATTATTCAGATATTCAAGTTTAACATTGGCCATTCTATACAGTGTATTGGATATTAACAAATATTCAGGTATAAGTTTGATTAAGGAATCAACCTCTCGACTAAGAGGAAGACCCAACAATTCTTCGGGAAACACATCACTGAATTCCCTTACAATGGGCATGCCATAAAGGATGATCTTTTCCTTAGTATTTATCATTTTAGCTAGATAGGATTTCTCATAAGGTAATAATATCCATAGTTGAGATGATGATACCAAAAGATATTTATCCTCCTACTTGAAATTGTATAGAATAAGAGGGTGATTTGTGATATAAAGGTTGATTTAATTCTATCAACAATTTATGTTGGCTCTATACAAGGAAATACAATCCATGCCTATAATAACATTGAATTATGCTAAAGGGAGCATCAAAAGGTTTGATGGGAAATTCATCCCAATTTTTTTGACATGGGATGAGTTATATTCTTGGGATGTAACAATTGAATCATTTTCCATCATCAATGATAACTCAACTTTTATGTTTTGAGGTGGTGTTGGGATTGTTCTACTAAACTTGTGTGATATGAAATAATATGTAAAACTAGAATCAAATAGTACATTCACTATACTTGAATTAATAACTATTAATTGATTTTTTTTCGAGATCCACCTTAGTATTTTTGATGGAATAAGTTAACTATAATGACCCGTGTTTTTATCCAAGGTGAAATTTCATGGGAATTTGAATTTTGGAGTTTAATGGATGGGTCATTCTTTAAACCAAGCTTCATAACATAACTATGAGAGTTATAACACTTAAAAGTGTTGTTTATAGACTAGGGTAAAGGCATGGGGGTCCCTCCAACATTTCACTGTGTTTCGGGAGCGCGTGGTCCCATAAATCAAGGTTTGGGTGGTCTGGTAAGGGTGCACAGTTTTTTTGAAATCGTGTGGCCCTAAATAGTAAACCATACGACCTATTTCAAAGGTGCAGATATTCCCCACATGGGCTACGCACAGTTTACCCAAATCATGCCCCATCCCGCATGATTAGTGCCACTTAGGCAGTACCCTTACACTATTCATCACACGGTTGGTGCATGATTAGGAAAAACCTTATTGGAAAACCCATGCAATTTTATTTCTTATGGAATAGGTGCTACACGGTTGGTGCACGAATTGGACAAACCATGCAGAAAAACTGTGTGACCCAGTTTTAAGGGTAAAATTATATTTATGACCTTAATGAGTTTTATTTATTTCTTCCTCTTCTTTTCTTCTCCTCCTTCCATGTGAGATCTCCTCTAGGTGCCTTTGGCTTCTCCTCCAAGCCTAAGCTAGGATTCAATATTACTTCTCTGTTTGTTGCTATATTCAAGTTCCGTCGGTATCTATGGATCCACATTGATAATCTCTCGAATCCTCTATAATCTATTTCAAGTTATTCATTCCATCTGCTGCACTATTTTGGTGCGAGCCCATTTTCCCTATTTTTAGGGTGAATGTACGTTTCTTAGATTTCTTCCAAACCAGACCAAATCAGAGATTGATATTGGATGAGTGATACATCCTTAGAATAAGTTAGGTAGTCTATGAATTATTTCCAAAGTTTTCGTCAATTTATAAATATTTCCATAGTGATGTATGCCGGCTTTTTCCGTACACAACCTTATAATTGGTTTCTTCATATTAAATTGACCGTTGTACCTATATAGGCACCATATGATCCTCGTTTAGTATATAGAGTATGTCAAACTCAATCATGGAGACCCTTTGGGTGGTTTGTCTTTATTTTTCCTTTTTTAATTAATTGATTAAATGTTCAGAATGCCTTATAAGCATTCATATTGGACTAATAATGGAATTTCCATGTATAGGAAATTTCCCAAATTGACCAAGGAACCTCCTAAGTTCTGTGTTGATATTTATAGTTGTTTTCCTTATTGGTATCTATTTTAAATGCATATTTGGTGAATTTAATTATGATGCTTAATTGATTAATTGAATTGTTTTATAAACAAATTCAGGATTTTATAATAAAACCCATCAAATGAGTTGCACTATCTTAAAAATTACGAAGTAATGATTAATATTTTTAAAACATGTTTGGTTGTAATGCTTGGTGTTATTAAATAGAGTTTCCCCTTCCTTCATAAATGTTCATTGAACCAATTCACTATCCAAGTTCATGACTTGGTCCACTCCAATGTAATTGATAAATGAACCGAGCTACTCTTAAGGGCTTGTCTTGATTTATAAATGGGATTTCCCATATAGGTAATCTCCCAATTTGTTCATGGTGCCTTTTAAGTACCTCTTTAGACCTTATTAAATGAATTTCCATGTTTTGATAGATTAAATGGAATGACATTAATTAAATGGTTTATTCATGATGTTTGGATTCTTTAAATGATTTGCTGATATATATGTAGAGTGGATTGACACGATGGATAATCCTCATTCAAATAATAAAATATTTTAAAGGAAATGAATTAAGAAAGGGTAGAAAGGCCACACCATTTGTTGCTTTCTATGTACATGCCACAATTGAAATGCTATTCCTTATTGAAAATGTCTTAATAAAATTAGAGAATGAGAGGTGTTGCCTCATGGATCTGGTTATTAATTATTATTGTTATATGATTACAACTTAAATGGGATGTGGAATGATGGTAAGGGATCTATTGAGCATGGAGTAAAATAATGCTCCCTTAAATCAAGTGTTGAGTTCATGTCATCTCACACTAGTGATACTATATGAGTGTTGGGATTTATGTGCCATGTACCATGATTAGAGTGATAGAATGATGGATCACTCACCATACAGAGTGTTGAGTTCACGACACCTCACACTCTATTGGGATGTAAGGGAATATAACCTATTGCTTGAGCTTATAGGCGGATGACTGAGTTACACCTCGATCTATCTAGCAACTAGTATTCTAGATATATGGCCACCTACGTCTGCATGTACTTGGTTTATATAGGTGGATGAAATATATAACTATACTATATATATATTATTACTATATACATTCAGTTACTGTTCAAATGATCATTTCAGACATGATCCAAAGTAGGTAGAGTCATCCAGGTGACCTAGTGGAAACCAAGCCGACTGGTATTTAATTATTTATTCAACATTTCTTGTTTCTGTTATGCTTATACCTGTACACTACTTTACTTTTATACATGAACCGATTTAGTTGTACAATCTGTGGGTGGGAATCTATTGATATTTATATCTCACACATTTCTCGGGCCACCATTGCACTGGGGTACCTGAGTATATATTATGTTTGTAGGACTATGGGCCATTTCTTATGATATTGTGGCTTATACATAGGAGTTAAGAGCACAAGATAGTGTGAGAGCTCAGGATGCTCATAGAAATCACCCATGGGGATTTTAGTTCTTTTCTTTATTACTACACTATATCATGGTGTCTTTTGTATGTATATTATTTTAGTTTATGTATTATCATCAGGACATGCATGCATATATTGTATATTGGTGTTGTCCATCTCTTTATTTATTCAATTGATTATTATTATTATTCTGCTACTCTATCGTTTATTTATTACTACTTTCGATGTTTCATATTACTTATTATCTATTATACCATTGTGTTACTCTAATCATGAGGGTATATTCTCAACACTATCACCTTCTTACACCCTCACTGCTAGTAGGTAGCCTCTAGCATATGGGGAGGTGCACTTGAGGCCATGTGACCCACCAATCTAGGTAACATATTAGTGGTCAGTCAAGTCAGGATGTTACAATGTGGTATCAAAGGGGTTCTTTTTTTTTTCCTTTGTCTTACTATTTTGGGATGTTATACAAGATACTAATAATGAATTGGTACTTGGTAAATATTCATGTCTGATATTGATCACCCCACCCATAGGGAAAAGTCCAATTGGATTGGGATGGGATTGATGTTCATGTTGTTTGCTGTTATAGTTTATTGTGATTTCACCTTGAGTGAATGGTGTACATTCCACTGTGTATTGATTAATGAAATTATGTTATTTTCCCATTATCCTAGTATTGAAAGGATTAAGCATTACATTAATCATAATATCAACATAAAAATTAACATGTCATGCACATGCCATGACATGTAGTTGCATTTGTAGAGATGAATACTGATTTGATTTCATGACTTGAGTTTTATTCCATGATTTTTTTATTAGTATGCCTATTTAGGTACTTTAATAACATTCTTATATTGGTACATGTTTAGGAAATTAATTAAAATTTCTATTATATAGTTACTCCATGCTCTTGTTTCCTTTAGCCATCCTATTTGTATAACATGCTTAGGTGATTATATGCCATGCTTCCTATTTATTTAGCATGTTCTGCCTGTACATCATTATTTTGTGTTTACATCATGTTTATCTATTTTTATATCTTACAATAACAAACTTTTTTTTATTTTGATATATTTAAATGGTTTCATGGGCTAAATTTATTGGTTAGGATTAAACGGAAACCAGTTTTCAATTGTAAGGTGTATGGGTGCCTTATAATTGGGAAAAGGTAACCTATATACTCGAACCGTCTTTGAGATTTTTACATGTTTAGAAACTATGGTTAAAATTTAAAGGCTGATAAATTTAAAACTTTAAAGTGAATTGGTTTTGATTAATGAGATCCAAATGAAAACTATAAAGTGCATGGGAACTTTATAGATAGGTATATGGACACCATTATAATTAAAATCTTATATATATGAGCATTTTTTATTCTAAAATGTAATTTCTTTCAATTAAATGGGATCTATACTTCAGTATATAAAGTGTATGGGTGCTTTATAGATTGGTGTGGTGGAAACCCATGTCATCGAACCTTTTTTTATATGACCACCATATACTTTGAAATTTTTGAAATGTAGAGTTGTTTAATTTTGATCTAAAATGAATTGGATAAGTTATTAAGTGCATAAATGGACCCAAGTAAGTCATTTGGGGTATGTATCTAATGATATAACTAGTTTGGGTGTTTGTAGTTTTTATAATTAAGCAACTATTATTGGGTCGCATTTTGATGAACCCTGATTGGCTTAATGGGACCCTCATAGGTCACCTTATCTATTGAAAAGATCTTTTTTTATAATTAGTACTTGATGCTCTGTTTTAAATCTTTTAAATGTTAAAAATATTGATTTAAATCAATATAAAGACTTAAAAATGGAACCTGATGTGGTTTCCTTTGTTTAAAACCTCATGTAAGGGTAGTTTAGATCTTTCCTTGAGTTTCTTTTGAATGTAAATGTGAGTGTTTTCTATAAGACTTCTTTGTTTTAATAAGGAATTAAATTATAGAATCTTAAGACTCATGATTTTTTTTGCATGTGTTAGTGATAGGGTTGATTATTAGTCTTTTTAAGGGGATATCCCAAGGTAGGTATCACCCTTATAGCTTTAATACCTTTCTAATTCTGTGAGTTTCCAACATTTTGTGCCTTCCGAGTTCCGTTATCCATATTAAGACTCTCTTAGATTTTAAATAAAACCCTTGTTTGGACGAGTGATCATGGTATTCTTGAATTTTTTTACGGGCATGATCATTGAGTAATTCTTGATTTTAGTAGGTTAGACATGACAAGGGAATTGTCGGCCACTTCGTAGGTCTTGTGACCCTATTTCTATTTCCTTGGTTGGCTCAGGAGGTCATCAGTTTGTTTTACAATCGTATGAGATATAATGACTTTGAGATACTTTTCTATGCATGCCATTAGATACTTGGATGCATAGGGAGGACAACCTATGGGCAGTATCAGGGATGTGTCATCTTGCTTCTAAAACCTCAGGGTAGTATTGATGCACACCTATTGTAGGGTGTGAAAAAACAATTATTTCCTAATTAAAAATGTAAAAATGTGGTTGAACTAGGATGTCTCTCGAAGAGGGGTGAACACAAAATATTTTGTCACTTTAAAACAAGGGTGAAAATGGTGTGTTTTTTAGAATAAATAAATGAAAGGAAATTTTAAATTAAAATGATTAAAAAACTATGATATTAAAAGGGTGATTAGGTCGGGGTCAGTTTCCTAATTGTAATGCTATCCTTGTTCAATTTAATTCAATATTATTCTTCTTAGTTGATTAAGGTGAGTTTCCACAATCGTTTACTCTCACTTCCTTGGTGAAATTATGATGGTGAGAGAAAACCTCACCAAGATCTCAGTTTGGTCAACTCTCCTTCCATGTGCAAAATAGTTGTATTGAATATCCTTAATTGACATGGGAAATACCGGATCAGGTCTTGTTTATCCCAAACAATCAAGAAAATTCACTACCCCTTTTACACATATTGGCGATCGTCGAGTACTTCAACACTAATACTTGGTCTATTCAAGAACTATCGCACTTGATAATAAAATCCTCTATATAAAATTGAAAACAACTTTGAAGAAGAAAGAAATTTCATTCAATTACGTTCAAGAACTCAGACATTACAACATAGAAAACCAACCCTTCCCCAATCACTCAAAATGTTTACCCCACCATGGTAAGGGTAATAGAGATGAATGGGGAAGAAAAAGGCATTAAAAAACTATGAAAAAGAAAGTAAATAAAATAGAAAGCCTAAAAGTTCTCCTCCTTGGTGTCCCAGAAGGAATGGGATGGAATGAGAGATGCCTTGAGGGAGAGGAGCTCTCCTCCTTTTATAGACAGAATTTGTCCCCCGAATGTTGAAATGTTGTATCCCCATTAAATGACATCTTCACGCATTTCTTCCATCTTGAATGTTGTTCATAATTATCTTGGATATTTCCATTAAAAATCTCAACATATTTGGACAAGTATTCCGAGATTTATTCTCGTTTTAATATGACCATTTATTTTGTCCAGTCAGACTCTCCAAAACGCCAACCCCTGGATTAGGAATCTTTAATAGACCTTTAAATGGCCAATTCACATGGACTTGACTTCATTAAAGATATTACCCAACCCCTTTTGCGTCCATCCACCGAATTTAACAACAATTGGGCCCACCAATCATGAGTTATGGACCCCACACAAAAAATCGGCATAACTATAAACAATTTTCTTGAGACAACTTGTGAGCTTCTTTTGAGCTTCCATATGGTCGATTCAGATTTTGGTCCAAAAATAATAAATGTATATATGATGTTTAAAATATGGAAAAGAAATAATTTTTCAATTTGGATTAGTGTAGAATATGTTATGGACAAACTACAGAAATAATTTAAAACAGTTAAAAATTTGAAATGGGCCATTTTTACTGTTCAGCTCAAAATAACACCAATATCATAAAAATGAAGCAATTCATCTTAGAGTAACAATTTTGTGGGATTAAAACAATTAAATTCAATGTAAATTTAATTGAAAATATTTTCTCTATCAATTCCCCCACACTTAGCACTTGGACTCCTGGACAAGTAAAAATCAAATCAAATCAAATCCAAAACACATACCAATGAGATCTACCAAATCCATAATAAGAAACAAAAAGATATCATGATTCATCAAAAACAATTATTTCAAGTTCTCCATTTTAGATTTTAATATATTTCCACTTCATTTCTTATCCCATGCACACAAAACACCTACCTCACATGAATTTTATCTCATCTCACAAATGTAAATGCTCAACAAGGCTTTTCTCATCCAAAATCACACAAGAGTCACCATAGGCTTGATAAATTCCTACTTCTCTACCCGATGTGAGTCAAAGACATGTGTTTCTCAAGAGGACTTTTCAGGGTTGTTCTATGGGTTTCAGTTGGTGGGATTTAGATGTTAAAAATTATGAGTCCGAAAAAGGAGGGCTTGACTCTTTTTGAAGCAAAATTGCAAGATTCTAATTATCACTCAAAAATGGTCTCCTTATCTTCCCCTTTGTATAAAATAAGCTCCATAATCATTCAATCAGCTCAGGATTTTAGCAGAAAAAATTTCAATCTTTTCAAACATGATTTTTCTTCAAAGCTTCAGATAGGCACAACTTTTTAAAAAATTTAACTTTTAAATAGAAATCTTCAACATTTTATTTTCCTCTCAAAGTATCACCAAATGATGTAGTACACCACAAGACATCTTCCCCCACACTTAAGTTCAACTAGATCATGAAATTTCACTTCAAGATCAGATTGGATAGGGAAAATTGGCTTGTAATGTGGCTTAAACCTATAAGGAAATTCATGGGATCTAAGGGCTTACAAAGGATAAATGTAAAGGTGGGCCATAATGAAAAGGATTATTTTGAAAAGGGGGCTTAAAACCAAATAAATTCCTCAATCATTTAAAACACATGTACCCCAAACTCTCAAGTTTTGAAAGGAATAAATAAAATTCTGATTAAAGAAAGCGTGATATGGTTCTCTCAAGAAATGAGGTGAATGAAAAGAATATGACAAAAATGGTTTAGAAGGCTCATAGGAAAGTGATTTCAAAGATATAGACAATGAAATATGGCATGATATTCAAAAATTAGTGTAATTTTCATGAAATTCAAAAGGATTTTATCTTGAAAAAAATTCATTTCATCATTCATTTAAGCTCAGTTTCATGGAATAGATTGGTTTACTCATTGACATGGGTTTCAAAAATGGAAATTATAATCATTTCAGTTCAAAAGTTTCAAAAAAACACACAAAATTTTATAAATAAACACACAAAAATTCGAAAAACAAATTACAGTTTTTTTTGGAAAACATTAAAACAAAATATAAATGAAAATCCTTAACTAAAAAGGTTCCCTCCCCCACACTTAAATGATACAATGTCCTCAATGATGAATTTTTTTTAAGTTTCAAAAAGATAGAGTAACTATATTTAATCAAGTGTAAAGGAATGATGCAACCTGGTAGGTATTCATTTGTATTCAGGGTGAAGGAGTGCGATCTCCTCCACTGGTTCTTTTCTATTTCCGGGTAAAGACATGTTGTACCAACAAGAGTCTGATTTGTGTCCATAGACACCACAACACCAGCAAAACCCCTGAAATCTTGTTCTTATAGAATGGTTTTCAATATTTCTGGATATCTGTTTCTTCCTTATTGCAATTTGAACATAACTCTTTTTAAGGGGTTGTGGTGTCCTTTGAAAATTCCTCTCTTCTCTTGAAGGACGAGATTGACCCTCAATTTTCTTTACCCATACGAACCTGGTTTTGGGTTTTTCCTCTTTTTCTTTTGATCCACTCTTCCCATTGATTTGAGAATATCCTTTAAACTCTATAGTTTTAATGGGGGTTTCCTTGACCTTCTTCATCTCATGTTCCATTGCAAGTTATATGTAATTCTTCTTACCTAGTTATTCTTCCTTTGTAGAAATTTCCTTTTGGAGATCTATGATAATCTTTTCATGTTCGAACTCCTTGAGTTTATACTTATTGATCTCAACATATTATCCTGATTTTTATTATCCAGCATCTTATAACAAACTATCCAAGAATTATAAGGTTGTCTCTTCTAAGTTTTTATTTGGTTCTTTTCCTTATTTGTGGTAGATTGCTTTCAGCGAATGAACATCTGCCAAATTCTTCATGGATTCGAGTATATTGAAATGCACTCGACTATCTCCGAGCTCCATTGAGAGTATTACCTCATGCACATTGATGATGGTGTTTTCAATATTTAATAATGTTCTCCCCAAGATGATGTGTGAGTGTGATGAACTCCTATCTTCTTCCATTGTTAGCACATAAAAGTCAGCTGGGAACAGTAGATCTTTTACCTTTACAAGAACATCTTCCAGAACACCTGCTGGAAAAACTATGGATATGTTTGCGAGCTGGACCACCACTCTAGTAGGCTTCAATTTTCCAACCTTCAAGGATGTAAATACTGAGTGAGGCATAACATTTATTGAAGCTCCATGATCAGATAGTGCATCTGTAAAATTTACTGAACCGATAGTGCAAGGAATAGAGAAAGTCCCTGGATCTTGACATTTTTGTGGTATCAGTGGTGTGATCAATGCTGAGATTCTTCTTCCTAAGTTGATTCTTTAATTTACATCTAGCCTCCTTATTTTTTTACACATCTCCTTCATAAATTTTTCATATTTAGGGATTTGTCTGATTGCATCCAGTAGTGGTATGTTAATCTCAACTTTTCTGAAAGTTTCCTGAATTTCACGTTGAAGTCGTTCTTCCTCACCCTTCTTTGACTCAACCAATGTAGATGGAAATGGTGCGGGTAGGTATTTATTCTCCCCTTTTTTTCCTTTTCATTGGTGTTTCTTGTCTCTTATTCTTTGGCCTATCCTTCTCCTCCTTATCTTCATTTTCTCCTTCTTGTTGGATTTTCACAAGATTTTCTGAATTTTCAACATCATTCTCCCTCAGAATAGGTGGTATTGTTTCAAGTTCAAGGATGGATGGAGGTGGGAATTCTTTTCCACTTATTGTTATGATTTAATTGACATTATCTTTAGGATTTGGAACTGTTTGGGATGGAAGCTTCCCTGGATTCTGGGTTAGAATTTCCAAAACATTTTTTAACTAGTTGGATAAGTCTTTCACATTTTATTTATGCCCCTCAACATATGACTGTATCTGTTGGTTCTCACTTGATGGTTGTGCACTGGTGAACGGTTGCTCATATGTCTTTCTTCGGAATGGTGGTGACTGAAAGGGTTGTTGTTGTTGAAAGGGTTTTTTATAATACTGTAGGAATGGAGGTGGGTTCTGGTATTGGTGTTTAAAATGAGGTCTATCATGGGTCTGTTGGAATCCATATCCTGGTTGGTTTTGGGGATGACATGGTGGATTTGGTTGGAATTGCCTTTGTTGATAGGTAACAGCGCAAAATTCGGTTCCCTGCACTTCAGGACACTGGTCAGTGAATTGACAATTAGAAGATCATAAACCACATACCTGATTTGGTTCTTGTTATTCCTTCACTTGTTTCACAGCTATCTGTCGCACTAACCTGGTGAGTTTTCCCATATCGCTTCTAATTAATTTTGTTGAATCAGATGTTCTCACCTCATGGATTCCTCTTGTTCCCGACCCTCTTATTCCAAATTGTTGTGAGTTTTGAGCAATCTTTTCAATTAGTGCTCTAATATCTGCAGGTGAATTGTCAACCAGGGATCCCCCAGATGAGGTATCTAGAAGATTCCGATCATTATACAGAATTCCTTGGTAGAAGAACACAAGGAATTGGTGTTCCTCCATTTCTTGATGTGGGCGGCTGGAACATAGATTCTTGAAACTCTCCCAGTACTCGTAGAGGGTTTCTACCATTGATTGTTGTATGATGTAAATCTCTTTCTTGATGGCTGTGCTCCTGGATGTGGGAAATAATCTTTGCATGAAACACTTTTTTAGGTCTTCCCAATCATTTATCTCCCCTGGTTGTAGATTGTACAACCATTCTTTAGCCACTCCTTCGAGTGAGAAGGGGAATTCCCTCCACTAAAATTGGTCTTCGAGTGCTCCTCTTGGCCTGAAGCTTGAGCAAATGTATCTGAATTCTTGCATGTGTCGATCTTGATCTTCTCCTGTAAGACAATGAAACTTTGGAAGCTCTAAAATCATATTGACACATAATTCAAAATCATTTGGTTCTGTGGGTGCAATGAGTTGGTTATTTTGAATGGCAAATTGAGGTGCACATAGATCACGTAGGGTTCGGTTGGGATTTCCATCCATGATTTTAGGTTCAGAGTGAACACTAAGAGTTTCACTTGAATCTAAAATATCTATTTATTCAAAGATTTATGGTTGGTTTATTTTTCTTAGTTGTGTTAATGTTCTTTCTATTTCTGAATCAAATTCAATTAATGGTTCTTTTGAGTTGCGGGAGATTCAATTTTTAAAATCTTTTTTTTTGTTGTACTACCTCCCCGGCAACGACGCCAAGTTTGACGTACGCCTGTCATAGGGCGTGGAAAAAAAATTATTTCCTAAGTAAAAATGTAATAATGTGGTTGACCTAGGATGTCTCCTGAATAGGGGTGCACACTAAATATTTTTTCACTTTAAAACAAGGGTGAAAATGGTGTGTTTTTTAGAATAAATAAATGAAAAGAAATTTTAAATTCAAATGATTGAAAAACTATGATATTAAAAGGGTGATTAGGTCGGGGTCAGTTTCCTAATTTTAATGCTATCCTTATTCAATTTAATTCAATATTCTTCTTCTTAGTTGATTAAAATGAGTTTCCACAATCGTTTCCTCTCACTTCCTTGGTGAAATTATGATGGTGAGAGAAAACCTCACCAAGATCTCGGTTTGGTCAACTCTCCTTCCATGTGCAAAATAGTTGTATTGAATATCCTTAATTTACATGGGAAATACCCGATTGGTTCTTGTTTATCCCAAACAATCAAGAACATTCACTACCCCTTTTACACGTACTGACGATCGTCGATTACTTCACCACTAATCCCTGATATATTCCATCATATATAAACCAGAAATTAGTAGAGGGAGATAATGATTATTTTACCAAGGAAAAAAGCAATAACGGAATTAAAATTCAAGAACGATCACACTTGATAATAAAATCCGCTATATTAAATTGAAAAAAACTTTTAAGAATAAAGAAATTTCATTAAATTACGTTCATGAACTCAAGCATTACAACATAGAAAACCAACCCTTCCCCAATAACTCAAAATGTTTACCCCACCATGTTAAGGGTAATCAAGATGAATGGGGAAGAATAAGACATTACAAAACTATGAAAAAGAAAGTAAATAAAATAGAAATCTGAAAAGTTCTCCTCTTTTGTGTCCCAGAAGGAATGGGATGGAATTAGAGATGCCTTGAGGGAGAGGAGCTCTCCTCCTTTTATAGCAAGAATTTGTCCCCAGAATGTTTACGCATTTTAGCCCCATTAAATGACATATTCACACGTTTCTTACTTATTAAATGTTGTTCATAATTATCTTGGGCGTTTCACTTCAAAATTTCAGCATATTTGGACACGTATTCCGAGATTTATGATCATTTTACTATGACAATTTATTCTTTCCACTCAGACTCTCCAAAACGACAACCCCCGGATTAGGAAACTTTAATGGAACTTTAAACGGCCAATTCATGCGTACTTTCCTTCATGAAAGATATTCCCCAACTCCTTTTTCATCCATCCACCGAATATCACAATAATTGGGCCCACCAATAATGAGTTATGGACCCCACACCAAAAATCAGCAGAACTGTAAACAGTTTTCTTGAGAAAAATTGTGAGCTTCTTTTGAGATTCCATATGATCGATTAAGCTTTTGTTCCAAAAATAGTAAATGCAGACCTAGATGTTTATAATCTAGAAAATAACTAATTTTTCAATTTTTATTAGTTTAGAATATGTTATGAAAAAACTACAGAAATAATTTAAAACAGTTAAAAATCTGAAATGGGCCATTTTTACTGTTCAGCTCAAAATAACACCAGTATCATAAAAATGAAGCAATTAATCTTAGAGTAACACTTTTGTGGGATTAAAAAAATTGAATTAAATGTAAATTTAATTGAAAATATTTTCTCTATCAAGTATACTTTCACATACACCGTATCTGTTGAGTGTTAAATGGTGTGATGAACCAGTTGATTTTGGTGGAATCTATGAGCCTTGTTCTTTTGAGTTTGTTCTCGGGTCATCTCCAAAGTATAGTGACTTGATATTTAAAGAATCAACTTCATACCAATGTTTAGGATGAATTCCAAGAGAATCAGGTGTTTTGACATGCCGCTTAGGTTGGTTCTATCTTTAATGCCAAATTCTTGGAGGTTGTTGGTGTGACTCGGAGGAGTTTCACATGTGAGTTTAAGGTGAATCTGATCTAGAGTTATTATGAGTGACTGATTTGTCTCTTCTTTTGATGGCTAGGACTCTTCTAAGGTGGGGAGTGTCACTTTGGTTTTGGTAAAATGTTTCCTTTCGAGTAAAAGGATCACAAACTAATAAGACCATTTGTAAATGGTCAATATTTCTTGAATGTCCTTAAGGCTTGTAAATATGAGTGATTTATCAGAAACATGACTTTGAAATGGTTGGATGTGTATTAAACCCTTGAGAAACACCATCGGTCTTGGATGTAATTTAGTGGTAAAGTGTGTACGATCAAGAAATTCCTCAGGTGGTAAAGGAATTGTGATCGGTTAGTGACCATGCGTCGATAGGTGATGTTGAGATTATTATAAGGGAAGTTGACCAATAGTGGTTTGACTGATCTTTTTAGAAATCCTTGAGATCCTCTTAGTGTATTTTTTTTAGAGACGAGCTTGTCCTATCTCTTGAAACCGTCCTTGATTCACCAAGAGTACGTTGGTCTTACACCTCACTAAATTTTTAAAATCTGTTGGGCTTGTTTGGGTGGTTTTCTCAGTATTTCATACTGAACACATGGTTCTTATCGAGGCTTGTCTAGTTCGGAGTGATACTTGGGTTCCCAAGTAGGAATGACTTGGAAAAACTCTTGGAAACCATCCATTCTTCTTCGGACTCGACCGCCAAGTAGATTCCACTCTGGGATCATTCAATGGTTTGATGTGGACGTCATGGATTTGTACCAATGTCTCACCTGTAATCATGGATTGTGAACTACCTTAGGTTAGTTCCTTGAAATCTATCTTTTGAAACCGAGGTTATCCCAGATTTTTTGTTGGGCTCAGAGGTGATGTTTAAAGGGTGATGATTCTAGTGGGATAGATCTGGGTTATTTCCTTGTTCATGTTCAGGCATGATAGTTTTACTGCTCAGTTGTTGTTTTGACTAGGTAATGTCATTGGAAGTCAGTTATGGGATTCAATGAGAGTGTTCATTGTAAATGCGAAATGCCTTGGAGGAAGGTGTCATTGTTTAGTTTGAGTTACGCTGTCTATCTAAGAAGAACATTCTGAGAATGGTAAACTAGAGGTGGATCAACTTATAGTCCTTTATGTTCATTTTAAATAGTTGTAAGGAATAGATTTAATCATGATGTTGGGTTATGGTGGGTGTAGTGTAGGGGTCAACAATGTCTTTTAAGGAAAGATTGCATGACCAATTTCTGTTAGGTCAAATGGGATTCGATCATTTCTTTTAGTGAGGTCTCTATTATGGACTCATATGTAATATAGTTCTCACAGTTAAATTAATTCATGCTTTAAGAGTCACTAGAATGGTTAGAGGTGTGCTTTATAGGAAGTTATGGTGGTGGAGGTTTTGTGGTACAGAATTGGCCCCCTTTTCTAATGTTAAAGCCTATAGTGGGGAGAACCATCAACTAAAGGCTTAAAGAGATAACTACATGATCATGTATCTAGATAACGAGCTAATTTATGATCTATTTATGTGTTTTGGTTAGGAAATTAGCATTGGATCATGTTTTAATGGCTTGATTATCGTATGATTAAATGATGCTTGGAGGTGCGCTGGGCGTTTGAAAACACAACACGACCGTTTGAATGAGACTTAATGACCCTTGTAGGTTGGGTGATGTTTTCTATGCTCCCTAAGGATTATTAGAGATGAGAAGTTCTAAGGTGGTGAGGTTGTAATGACCCATGTTTTGAGATAAGGTTAAATTCCATGGGAATTTTAATTTTAGCATTTATTGGATGGGCCATTATTTGAACCAAGCTTTGGAATTTAATTCCAAGAGTTAGAACACTTAAAAGTTTTTTTAGACTTGGGTAAAGTCCTGAGGGTTCCCTCGGGTGTCCCGTTGAGTTTCAGGAGTGAAGGGTCCCATAAATCAAGGTTTGGGTGATCTAGTAAGGGTGCACGGTTTGTCTAAAACCATGTGGCCCTTAGCAGCAAACCGTGCGGTCTATTTCAGAGGTGCAGATGTACCCCACATGGGTTGTGCATGGTTTACCCAAACTGTGTTCCCAACCCACATAGGTAATGCCACTTAGGAAGTACTCTCACACCATTCATCACATAGTTGGTGCATGGTTATCCCTAACCATGTAGGACAAACCATGCGAGGTGATTTCTTATGAAATGGATGCTGCGCGGTTAGCACACAATTTGGCCAAACCGTGTAGACAAACCATGTGACCCAGTTTTGAGGGTAAAATTATGCTTCTACCCTTAATAAGTTTTATTTATTTCTTCATCTTCTTTTCTTCTCATCCTTTCATATGATATCTCCTCCAAGCGCCTTTGGGTTCTCCTCCAAGCCTAGGCTAGGCTTCAATATTACACCTCAATTCTTTTTCAAATTAATGTGTTTTTGGTCTCTATAGATACAAATCAATAATCTCTCTAATCCTATATAATATATGTCATGTTCTTCATTCCACATGCTATGCTATTTTGGAAAAATATCATTTTCCCTATTTTCAGGGTGAATGTCTGTTTCTTAGATTTCTTCCAAACTAGACCGAATCAGATCTTGATATTGGACGAGTGATACATCATAAACATAAGGTAGGTTTTATATGAATTATTCCCAAATTTTTCATTGATTTATAAATGTTTCCATAGTTCTTCACACTGGATTTTTGCCGCGCGCTTCCATATAATTGGTTTCTTTATATTAAATTGACTATTACAAAAATATATATGACCTATGATCCTCATTTAGTATATAAAGGATTCCAACCTTGATCACGGACACCCATTGGGTGTGTCAGCTTTATTTGGACCTTTTTAATTAATCGATTAATTTTCCATAATTCCTTCCAAGCATTCAAATTGGACTAATGATGGAATTTCCATGTATAGGAAATTGCTCTAATTGACCAAGGCACCTCCTAAGTGCTGTGTTGAGATTTATAGTTGTTTTCCTTGCTAGTAACTATTTTAAATGCATATTTGGTGAATTGAATTGTGATGCTTAATTGATTAAATGAATTATTTTATAAACAATGTCATTCTTTTATAATAAAACCCTTCAAATGAGGTGCACTATCTTCAAAATTACAAAGTGATTATTAGTATTTTTATTTTTTTTATTACTTGGCATTATTAAATGGAGTTTCCCATTCCTTCATAAATGTTCATTGAACTAATGCACCATCTAAGTGCATGAATTATCCCACTCCAATGTAATTGATAAATAAACCGAGCTCCTACAAAGGTCTTGGATTGCTTTATAAATGGAATTTCCCATATAGATAACCTCCCAATTTTTTCATAGTGCCTTCTAAGTACCTATTTGGACATTGTTAAATGAATTTACATGTTTTGATAGATTAAATGGCATGTCATTAATTAAATTTTTTATTCATGATGGTTGGATTATTTAAATGAGTTGTTGATATATATGCAGAGTGGCTTGATACAATGGATATAACTCCTCTAAATAATCAAATGTTTTAAAGGAAATTAATTGAGAAAGGGTGGAAATGTGACACACTTTATTACTTACTATGTATATTCCATAATTGAAATATTATGCGTTGTTGAAAATGGATTAATAAAAATAGATCATGAGAGGTATTTACTCATGGATTCAGTTATTAATTATTATTTTTATATGATTACACCTTAAACGGGCTATGGAATGATGGTGAGGGATCTGATGAACTTAGTGGAAAATAATGCTCCCTTACACTGAGTTTTGAGTTCATGGAATCTCACACTAGTTATACTATATAGGCATTGGGCTTTATATGCCACATACCATGATTAGAGTGATGGAATGATGGATCACTCACTATCTCGAGTGCTGATTTCATAATTCATCACACTCTATTGAGATGTAAGGGAATGTACCATTTTTCTTGATCTTATAGGCTCATTCAGATTAGTTATGGATGACCGAGTTATGCCTTGATCTAGCCAGTAACTAGTATTATAGGTATATGGACACTTACGTCCACATGTACTTGGTTCAAATTGGTGGATACAACATATAACTATATTATGTATATATTATTACTATATACATAAAATTACTATTTAGAAACTCATTCTGACTGTGAGCCGGAGCCGGTAGAGTCAGCCAGGTGTCCTAGTGGAACCTGAGCTGACTGGTATTTAATTATTTATTTAGTATTTATTATTCCTCTTTTACTTATACCTGGAAACTACTTTACTTTTATACATGAACTAATTCAGTTGTAGAATCTGTGGGTGGTAACCTACTGATATTTATATCTCACACACTGCTCGGGCTGCCGTTTCACTAGGGTACCCGATTAGATCTTATGTTCTCAGGACCATGGACCATTGCTTGTGATGTTGTGGCTTGTACATGGGAGTTAGGAGCATAGGGTTGGGTTGGAGCTCAAGATGTTCATGGAGATCACCCATGGGGATTTTAGTTCTTTTCTTTATTACTGTATTATATCATGTTATCTTATGCATGTCTATTTTTTTTATGTATTATCATCAGGACATGTATGAATCTTTTGTATATTAGTGTTGTCCATATCTTTATTTATTCAGTTGATTATTATTATTCTTCCACTACTCATATGAAGATGCAGTGATGGATAGATGTTGATGTCTGGCGAGGGTTATTTCAACTGCAGGATGATCAGTGTGATGGGTATCTCGAGGCAGTTGTGTGTCAGGATGGGTGTTTATTTTTGAAATTTGAATGTTTTGGATTTTTGAGTGTTGGTAATGTCGTTACTAGATCAAGCTAGGTTTGTTTTTGAATTTTGAATTTTTTTATGCTGTAATTTTCTTGATGTGTTGTTTATGGTTCACACTTACCCTGTAAAAGTGTTAGTAGAAAATACAAAAAAATATGGATTGGATTATTATACTGCTGTGATACTCTCATCATAAGGGTATAGTCTCCCCATTGTCATCTTATTACACCCTCGCTGCTAGTCGGAAACCTCTGGCGTATGGGGAGGCACGCTTGAGGGCATGTGACCCACCAGTCTGGCTACCGTATTAGTGTTCAGTCAAGTCAGGATGTTACACTCACCCTTGTTTTCTTTTACATAGAGGTTGTTACCATCAGTGATCATAGAAAACCCTTGGATTAGTTCATTGATTCACATATTTTTCTTGTTCCTTACAGTTGAAGCATTAGACAGAAGGTTGAGGGTTGACTGGTGCATTCCTTTCTTCTATCACATTGGTGGGTTTCTCCCATCTTCAATCACTAGTTTGTTTCCCCTCCTTCCCACACATAAATAATTTCCTTATCCCCTTTAGGTAATTTACAAGATGCTTCTTCCCAAACTTTTTTTCAAGTGGTATGTTAGAGTTTCTTTCTCTTAAGAGATTTCTCTATCATACATCAAAAATTAAAACCCATCCTTCCTATCTCTAGACCTGTGAGACACTTGAGATTCGCTGATCTCTATTTTGACTTTGAGGGAACGTTAAAAAATTTTCTCATAGCTATCAAATTCTCAAATAACCAAAACTTTTTTAAACTTCTATTTAGACCACTAAAGAAGTTGTAAAATTTAATTTTGGGGGAGATAAAAAAGATGGAGGCCTATCATGAAAGTATTTTGAAGTTTACCTCATATGACTTGATAGATTGATCATATTTTTTATTGAGTATAAGGAAATATATATTTATTTTTAGTTAGAGAGTGTGAGGAAAAAATTTATTAAACAATATTTTTTGGACTTCTTTCTACTAAATATATTAATCTCCTCCTCGTGCTTAATATTTTGGATCAACATCCACCCTTGATCAACTTCTCCCTCCATATGATAAAAAACTATCATAAACTTATCTTACTCAGAGCATTGAATGGTGGATAAAATATTTTTAATGGATTTGGTCTATTGTTCGATGATTAAATTATTAGAATATCCACTAAAATTTATAGGCCTTTGTCACATTAAGGTCTCAATTATAACTTGATCTTTATTAGGGGGATGTGAGTTTTCCTATTGATTCAAGTTTCTATTTATAATACTAGTTAATTGAGAAATTATTGTCATAAAGTTCCTAAATCCTGATCCCATTGGGTTGGGAATCTAATTTGGGTGGCCATTACATTGCTCATCACATTAGTTATTGACTTAGTTTTTCTTATTCCCATCCATTAACTAAAATAAATGGAAAATAAGGGATTATAATTTTTAAACTATTAAACACAAAAAAGGGAAACCATGAACATTAAAGGTATCACTCATAAATTAAATATATTCTTTAACATTTGAATTTATAGGTTTCAATAAAAGTTATCCATGATCTATTTCCTAAAATAAAATCTTATAGGAATTTTTTTCCCTTCATAATGATTCATAAGGATCTTTTGAATTTACCAAAGCATATCCCCCAGGAGTATCAAACCAGGTGTGCAACAAGGAATTTTTTTATTCCACTAGAAAAAAATCGAGTCAAATCCCAATAAACCCTTTTTGGAGTTATTACCCTTAGGTAAAACTATGCTAAAGCCACATAAAATTGTACTATCTATACTGGGATGTATTGTAGATACCCTATTTTTTCCTTATAAATTTTTTAAATATATCGAGGAATATTTTTGGATCCAGATGCTAAGACGATGTGTAATTATGAGGCTCGGTGTGCTCGAAATTAATTTTATAAAAATATTAAATATATTTTATATTACATGAACATAGTTTTTTAGGAAAACTGGGATATATCTTAAATGGAGTTTCAGATAAAAAATTGGATACCATGATTGAATATGGAATGTGAGGTTTATCCTAGGCGTGACCTAAAGTTGGTCAGTATGGGGTGTTTGGATAAATCATCCATTGGCAGGTGTGTTCAGTGGATCAATTAATTAATTAATTCATTAATTCATTAAACGATCTAAAAACTAATTCCATTTATAAATATTTTGTTATATTAAATCACGAGGGTTAGCCACATAACCCTGGGACTGTTGAGAGGAGGATCCACCAATCTTCATTGGTGGATAAAGATTAGGTGACGAAAAAAAACTGGATCCAGGTGAATTGAGGTGCAACAAACATAATAGATCTCCCCCTTTTGTTGAAAACAACATTCTTTACCAAATATTGTTCTAAACCTAGGTAGGAATGATCATATGTGGATTTCCAACCTTATGATTAAACAATTTATCATGATCAATTCCTCTTCTTTGATCTGCGTTTGTTTTGATCCTTTTCATGTGCACACATATTGAATTTATTTATTTATTCAATTAATCCCCATTATACCATGTTTCTCACCTAATATATCCCCAGTTTTATTTTTTGGCCAAGAATGATTGGCCAAAAATTGTTGCACCTTTGTTTCTTGTGTTTTTCCTTCATCGTTCTTCGTGTTCTTTGTCATTGGCCTATGGGGACCACATTTCAACATTTATAGGACATATTGATCATGATAGGACCACCAGATACTTGGTAGATTCACTTCTTGTGAATGGATATATGAATAGAGAACAGATCGGGATGATTTTTGGATTGTGGGTTATTACACCATGGATTTGGTGGTCCGGTGAGGTGATGAGTGGCACCACAGGTGATAGAGGTATGCACGAGCTTCGAGTGATGGATTAGAATATGATTTCCAGCCACAAGAGGGCCAGAAACAATGATAAGAGGTGGTCAATACTGATTTTGGATGGCCTAAAGGCATGATTTGAGGTTGAAAAGGTAGATTTAGATCACAGGGAGTGGATCTTGAATTCTGTAAAAACCCATATAAAAGCCATGTAGTCTGAAAAACACAAGGCATGTAGACCCTAGTTGTGACGACTAGGGTTTCTGGTTGAGTTAAATATAACATGCCATATGGGACCCCCACACTATATGTAACCCAGTGCAGGCAGCCCAACGTGTATTCTAGGAGTACATGGACATGGGCACGACTAGGAACACGACCAATGAACATAGAGACAAACACGACCAAGGTACATGGACATGACCGAGGTACAGAGACACATCTAGGATCATGAGTAGGGCCCTAGGTGGCTAAGGAACACTATGTAGTCCCTTTACATGCTGTGTAGGGATATATGGGTAGTGATCCATGTATCGGAGAAGGAAATAACTAGAAAGTGGCATGGGACCACACACTATGTGGGTCCCTTTACATGTTGTGTAACCTCCTTTTTTAGGAAACTTCTATCTCTCATATCTCCCTTGTTTGGACTTCGATTTTAGCCTATGAGTAGCCTATATGGAGTTTTTTTCCATGTAGAATGTGATGGTGTCCTTCGAAGTGGATTTTGAGATACGATACAAGGTGTTCTGAGTGTGATGCTTCTTTAGGAGATGCTCGGTGATAGCAGCGATCAAGAAGGATCATCAAAGAGACTAGAGTGGAACCCTACTAATAGGATAGGGAATGGTTCCTCTATAGAATACCAGAGTGTCACCCTTCTACAAAGTCATAGAATTATTCCTTGACTACTATAGTGGCACCATCCTTCTGGGACAGGGCATGGGTCCTCTATCAACTACCAGAGTGGTACCCTCCTGCGAAGTCAGGGCATGTGTCCTTAACCACTAGAGTGGAAACCTGCTACCGGGACATGGAATGGGCACTCTACCTAGATATTATGTCCTCTTAACTTAAGGCACAGTGGTGAGGTGTGACTTGAAATGGATGTTAATACTGGACATATGCGTGAGATATTGGGCACCATTGATAGACCATTTTTGAAATATTGGCACTCTTTCTTAGGCTAGGATGTGAGATAGAGATCCCCTTTCCCTCACATTTGTGTTTATTTTATAATAATATGTATATCTATATCCATTTTTTTATATTTTATTACTATATTTCTACAGGATGAGCTTTCAATTCCTATCATGTCTCTTACTTCTCCCCTTTCAGATTTTGGGGCGTCCTACTAGGTATGTATATACTCACCCTTGCATAGGCTTTTCCTGTACATTTTATGTATTATGAAGACGAGAGACAGGTCAGAGGATATTATAGAGGAGACTAGGGACACCCTAGTGCATTTTTCTATAAATGGTGGTTGGATCTTAGATATTTGGAGCTGGTCTCTCTCAGAATTTACTTTCCAGTTTTTGTCAGGCTGGGACATCTTTCTGGTTGGGCATGTATTTCCCCCTTTTTCCTTTTCAGTTTATGCTATCATACTATTGTATTCCATAGAGGGTTTACATGCATGTTTTATTCTCTATATGTTCTATATTTTATTATTATTATTCCTCTTCACTTATTCATAAAGACATTTGGGTGCATGCATATAGGTACTTAGGAAAATTCCTACCATATTAGTTATGCCTTTTAACACTTTTCACCATCCCCTAACCTATGGAGGTGGGATTAGGGTAGTTGTGGCTCAATCCTCATTGGGTAAGGTCATGATATGTATTTAATTGGAAAAATTTGGGAGGTTTTCCTATGTTTGTTCTTAACCCTAAGGCTTTAAATAGGGTTTTCTAATCCTAATACCAAAAAAACTATACTTTCCTCTATACAAACTATGATAACCCATGTCTTTTAAACACTTTATATCATGATTTACTGCATAGAAACACACTTAATACAGTCATAGAAGATCATGAGGCCTAGTATATTTATGAAAGTAGGTACATAACATAATAAATTTAACAAGGATACAACAACATTATTTAAAACTCCTTTAACATGCTCTTAAAATCCATTGAACTTCTAATACTACATGGAATAACCTGGGGACATACATAAGAAAGGGTTGAGATATAAATCCCAGTAATGGAATAATAAAAGAATATAATAAGGTAAAATAGTACATGTGAGTCAAGAGGAATAACATTATGACATATAAATGCAAGAATCATAATCATGACATATAAGTATGGTATAAGATGATATCATCAAGGAAACATGGGAATGCAAAAATAATATAAAACATGACATCATAAAAATAAGCCAAGGATAACAGCCAAGACATAATAAGATAGTGTGGTTAGGATAACCTCTCATTCACCATACATGGAATCTCATGAGATAAAAATATTACCCAATTCATTGGAGGCCTATATAATTTTAGGTCCACTCATCACATTCATATCATGTACTTGCATAAGTGTGCTGCAAAGATCATACAACATAAGGATGTATTTTATCATTTTTAATCCCATGATCAAGGAGTTTGGGTTACATAAATTGGAGTTACCAATTAATGAATGATAGGTACATATAGGTGAATACCCTTGAGTGTAAATGTGGATGGGTATTCACTATAAAAATGTTTGACATAGAAAATAATTGGATTATTTTGGTAGCATAACCGGGGTACATAAAGATTCATGGAAGCGTTTAATGAGAGTGAAATATATCTATTATCACTTGGATATCATAATGATAGTAATATAGTTGTGTAAAAACATATCCCAATATGAAAAATTTGAAATCAAATGGAATAATATAAAGAAGGTTCTTGAATAAATAGGAGAAGGAGAGGATCCCTAACCTTGATAGGGCGCTTCTAAAAGGTTTAGAGGATATTATTAAGATCTTGGGAACACCTTGAGAGGGATATAGAGAGGTAATGGAAGAGTAAATTCATGTTAAAATAGTTTTTAGTGAAGTGGAATTGGAGTTTTGGTAGGTTTTTATAGATAAAGAGAGGGAAATTCTTTATTAATTTCTAAACATAGATTTTGGACTCTATACGATAAAATAATCAAAAAAACAAACCTTCTCATGATTTTTACCATGGTTTCTATAAAATAGAATAGGTTTTAAATATTTTATAAAGAAAATAACTAAACTACTTAAAATAATACCTTCGATGATGTAAAAGTGAGTCATATTTATAAAGAATTGATTTTGAAACCTTAAAATATAATATAGGTTCTGGAGGATTCATTAAGGGTGTATGAAATTAATCAAATAACTTAATTTTTTTTAATGGGAAACATAATTTTGGTCGTGGATAATTTTTATAGTATTTATTACAGCACTTTTGGGATTTTATGGTGTCAAAATACATACTATATATTTATATCATATTTAATTTTTACCCAAAAATTCGACCATCTCCGAAAATTATAAAAAATTTACCATTGATTAATTTAGATGTGGTTATTTCAAAAATCATATTTATTTTATAAAAATAATTCTCTAACATGATAAGTTACAATTTAAAATCAAAATACCAATTTATTAAAAAGTACTTTTTTTACAATGATAATATTTTTTGGACCCGCATAAAAATTACATCTGACTTCATAAAATTATATTATCATTTATATTTAAATAAATATTATTTAATAATAATATTTTATTAAAATAAAATTTATTTCAAAATTTATTTAATTAATAAAAAATAATTTATTGATTGAAACTGCATATGTCCCAAAAATACTATTCGAGTTTCATCATACCAAAATCTAATTATATCAAAATCATTATTTAATAATTTATAAAGTAATAATAAATAAGGATAAATATAATATTTTTTTTGTAAAAATAAAAATATAAAAAATTATACTGTTAGGGTCTATATATATACCCCTTATTACACCAGTGTATGCTCTAAGGGTAAGGTGTGTGATGGTGACACTTTCTTGTGGTGGTTCAGAGAACATGGTTTGGGTTGTAATCTCAGTAAACTTGAACTTATCCTATAAATGGTTTCTCTCATGATTTAGTTTTTGAATCTCAGTTTGGGCTTGGTCAAGGTAAAATCTCAGTGATTTCATTTCCCTTGAAAGCCCTCATAAATTGGTTTCTTAGGGTACGATCCTACTGGTTGAGGACACCGCTTCTTTCATCGGTGTTAATTAGATTTATCATAACCCTTAATATATACTAATCATAAAAGTCACTGTATAATGACTATTTTTTCAATGGTTATGGTTCTTAATATTATTTTAAATCTAACATGATATAACTTATAATAGTCCAAAATAACCAAATAAGTGCATGTGTTTTCTATATCTATATTACTTAAAAATGAATTTATTCATTTAGAAGGGAATTTAATTTATAAAATCTCAGGTCATTATAGGTGTATCAGTGTAAAATGATTATTCATGAGTTTTTCTGCTATGTGAGAAAAGGAAGATGTAGATGAGTTTGAAGCCAAGGATAGATATTTAGTGATCAAAATATGATGAATCTCATATTTTTAGAAAATTTAGTTTGAGTATGAGAATATTTATTCAACACAATTCAAGTATTCACTATGAGAAATTATCTCTTTCATATTATGGAGGCCTTTTAAATTGTATCTTTATCTTCTATTGTTGAATAAAGCTAGTTTATTAGGTGATCTTATTCAAGTAATCATATTTTGTACTATAGTGTGAAGCTATGATGTTGGGTGTGACTCCAGATATGCGTGGAGTGATGCCACATGAATGATTGTAAGTGGAAATCACTTTTTCTTATAGTGAAAAGAATTCATGGTTGGGGTGGATAACGAGTCACAAAAAGGAGTGAGATTCCACATTGGACTAGAACCTTGTAAGAACTATATATTAATTTCTCTTTAATTTTATGTAAGATCATGCAAGGTTTATTTATTTCTATTTTGAGTGTAAAATACTCTAACAATTTATAGATATTTATTTATATTGAAAAGAAATTGTAAAAAATTACCTCCACCAATTCAACCCCCCTTTTCATTAGAGGAAACCGATCCTGCTAAGTAATTCAATTGGTATCAAAGGGGGTTACCTCTGTAGGATCCAAGCAGTTCATGTTTAAGAATGGATAATATTAATTAATTCAATAGTAAGGGTGTACCAATATTTTATAGAAAAATTATCATAGTTGGAAGAATCAAATGTTGTCATTTTTTTATCTCTTGGATTGTAAGTTCGTGATGCAGACATAGTAGGCCTTCCACCCTTTTTAAATAATGTTCAAATGAATTTTTTTGATAAGAAAAATATAGAAGTGTGTGTAAAAGTGAAAAATGATATTATCATGTTGTTATCAGATAAATTATACACTAAATTTATGGGACTATAAATGACAAAATAGATTTGGTACAAGTTGAAGAGAAGTTATGAAAGCTATGTGAAAGTCAAAGAGGTAAAACTATAGATCTAGAGAAGGAAACTTGAAGACATCAAAATAGAATAGGATGAATGTGTTGATTATTTATTTACTCAATTAGATGAAATTGTAGGTAATATTTAGGGATTTGGTGAGAAAATTGAATATCACTTAATTGTGAAGAATTTTATGATAAATTTTCTGCATAGATTTGATCCAAAAATTTCATCTCTTGAAGATAGCGAATATATTTCAATTGATGTGTTATATATTATTATCATTACTTATGAAATTATAAAGCTTATGGTTTTCAAAAAGAAAGTGAAAGTTGAAATTTATTTTGAAACCATGAGGAATATAAAAATTTGTAATGTTGAAGATATTGCAGAATCTAGTGATTCTGAGAATGAATAAGAATATCAAAGAATTATTTCATTCATTTAAAAAAAAAATTATAAGGGGAAAATTAATAAAGGTACATTGTTCGATAGATTATATAAATGCAATGGTCTTTGAAACCATGTGATTAATTTTCAAAATAATAAATGAGTGTATAAAAAATATGAAGATGATGAAAATATGTAAGGAAGGAAGTGGGGGAAAATTCTAAGGAAGATTCAAAGAAGGGTGTAAGAAAGAAGAGATTTAAAAGAACCACAAAAATAAAATTTATGATAAAACAATAGGAAATTGATCTTATATCATATAAAAATTTTGATAAAGAAACACATGAAAAATTTACAAATTTTAGGGATCATGTTCAAAAAAATGATTCATCTATAGGTGATGAATATAATTTAGAACCAATAGAGTATTCATATATGATCAATGATATACTTGAGGCATGACTTGATAAAAAAATTCTAAATAAAGAGAATAAGAAGTTGGTAAAATATGATAGGAAATTTGTTGATTAAAAAGGTTATACATATAAAAGAGAGACTACTCTTACAGAATAAAATAAAAAACTCAAGTTGAAAGCTGCTGAATATAAGAAGATGATAAAAGATATTGAAGAAAAAATTTCAGTGAAGGATAAAGAATTATCTATGAAACAATAAAAGTTTATTTAATATGAGAAATAATTGGAAAAGACCAAGAAGGAATTCAAAGTCTCTATTGAAGTCAAGGGAGAATCCTCTAAAGATATTGAGAAAACTTAGGTAAATTCATCATTTTAATTTTTTTCCAAAATGGTTGACAATAAAAATGAAATTTTAAATATTAATTATGGTCAAATATGAAACAATAAAAATAGAGATAAATTTCTTGAAATATTACTTTATGAAAGGAGAAACTTTAATGAACCTTCGATCACAAATCAGATATGAAATCAGACCCGAATAGTTCACCAGATGTCAAATTATGAATTGAAAATTTTTGGATACAACTCTGGGTTTTCAAGAAAATTTAGATTTCTCGGTTATTTCTGGTGTTGTGGTATATTAAAACTTAAATATTATATGTTTTGGAACAATATATATTTACATAATTGAAGGAAATAAGAAAAGGGGAACAATTTCATTAAGAATGAAGCAATTTCTGGAAGAAAGTATACAAAGATAGAAAATAGCTACAAGATGACAATAGAAAATAGATTTGATTGTATTGAATATATCTATGTAAGGTGTGATCAAAAGGGGCATAGAGAATAGAAATTCATGACAATTTTACCTGATAAGTTCCCTATGAAAGATAAAGGGAAATTAGTTCAAGTGTACAATAAGGAAAAGTCATGCATGTCAAAAGTTTCTTTTAAAGTGAGAAAGAATAAAAGTGAATGGATAATTGATAGAGGGTGATCATCCCACACGATAGGTGATGATAAAATATTTAAGAACATTTATAAACATGAAGGTTTTTAGTAACATTTAGTAATGTCTCTTCCTTGAAAATCAAATTAAGAATGATAGTTTGAAATCAGATGATGTTATTTATATTGAAGGGATAAATAAAACTTTTTGAGTGTTATCCAACTTTGTGATAATGGTAATTAGGTTAAATTCAACATAAATACATGCATAATTAAAATAAAAAGTGATTGAAGAACTAATTATCAAGGTAGTAGAACAAATGGAAATTTATTCTTTATTGGTGATCCTTTAAATACATGTTACTTGGGAATAAAAGATGAGAACATGTTATAGCATAGAAGACATGGGAATCTTAGAAAAATAATCCTTAATAAGGTTATAAAACATGAAGTGGTAATAGATCTACCCAATCTAAAAATATATCAAGATGTAATCTATGAAACATTTCAGAAGGGAAAGATAACTCAGGAGACTCACAAGAAGGTGGATATTATTTCCACTAAGACCATTGGAATTAGTCCATATAGATATTTATGAGCCTATGAGATACAAATAATCTCAAGGTAATAATTATTTAATTACATTAATTGGTGAATTTACTTATATTATCAATGATATATTCATCAAGAACAAGTTTGAGGTGGTTAGGATGTTCAAAATGTACATAAGGTAGGTTGAAAAGGAGCCTGGTTTGTGTATAAAAAATAAAAGATTTGATAATGGGAAAGAATTAATGAGTGATGTGTTTGAAACTTATCTTAAATAAAATGAAATCAACCATCAGTATATCACACCTTATACACCATAATATAATAGTGTTTCATAAAGGAAGAATATGAGCATTGTGGAAATGGGTAGAACAATGTGGGATGAGAATATCGCTTCAAAATAATTCTATTGAGAAGAAGTGTGTAATGTGGTTCATATTCAAAATATATTTCCTTTGATACTAGAGACACATCCTATGAACTATTAGATTTGGTACCAAAATATGTTTTAAGTCATAATATACAAAGTAATACACAAGAGGGGGGTGAATTGTGTATTTTCAAAATATTGCACAATTATAGATTTTATCACCCACTATAATTAAAGAAGATATGAAGTGATTTTATTCTATATGATAATATGAAGTGGATAAATATAAAGAAAGAGAACAAATTTTTATAGTGGTTCAGGGCACAAATATCCCCTAGTCCACTCCACCAAATACTCTCTCTGCGAGCTTGGTGAATTTCTCTAAAATGGTCCTCTTATCATAAGAAAAAAATATAAAAATGAGTATAGGAAGTTAAAACCTTTAAAAACAAGACTAATAAAAAAGTCTCTTGGTTTTATAATAGAGAACCAGTTATCCATAACTTAGATCGAGAAGCTGATACTCCACCACAACTGAGTACGAGCAGTTGAAACTCAAATAAATAAAAAGAGATTGATTTGTTGAAACTGGTTGAAATTTACAATTGTCATAGTAGAAATTGATAGTTGATAGATCTTCTTCTTTAGAAAAGATAGTCTTAATGAAAGAATTAGTCTGAATTAATCTCAGTTGGACATAAGATCTTTGATTTAAGAATAAAAAAAACAGAGTAGCATCACACTTACAGTAGAACAACATTGAACATGTATGTCACCGAAGTGTTGTCTCTTCCGAGATGTTCAATCGCTATAACACTGTACAAGTATTTTTTTATTAGAGTATTATTGTATATGAAAATATTTTTCTTACAAAAATACCGTATCAAAAATGATAAACTGATGGAATATATAAATAAAATATCCTGCTTCATAATTCCTGATCCAAAAAAGACACCTGAAAAATCATAGATATTTAAATTCAAATAAAGTAGGAGAGTCACAACTTACCTTAAGAATAGGATTGAAAATATCTACTAAATACAGTTCTTTGAATCAAATAAAATTAGCTTTAAAACATCCTATAACTCTTTGAAGTTTGTTGCAGATATCCTAAAAAATATTGCGGATTTAAATCTCTGACGTTGAAAATTCAAACATAGGGTTCCTTCACAAAATGAAAAATACAAAACATAGGGTTCAACTACGTAGATTCCATTCTCCAAACGTAAGGTTGAAAATTCAAGGTTGATGATCCATACATTTCTCTCTAAAACATATGGTTCATTACTTACATAGGGTTCTTTAACCATACTTTCTCCTCTTGACAAACGTAAGGTTCCTTTCAAACATAAGGTTACTTAAACATACTTTTCTGATAACGTAGGGTTTATTAACCATACGTACTATTTTTAACGTAGGGTTGAGATACCATAATTTCTTCATCCAACATAAGGTTGAATAAAAACGTAGGGATCATGGTCCATATGAGATATACAAAACATAGGGTTTATTCCTTAGATTACGCTAGTCCACATATGGTATGAAAAATGTTTCTAGAATGCTTGAAAATGCATCCTGAATACTTTCATAAATATTCCTTGTGAATTAAAAGCTTAAAAATAATTTCATAATAGATATAAAGAAATATCAATTCCCTGAAATACACTTAAATTAAAATCATTAGTAAACTAAAAAAGGGTATTTGTGAGCATAAAAATAATAATAAATTATAGAGTATTTTTGAGAAAATACATGCCCAAAAATCTCCCCCGTTTTGATGATCAAAAAACCCATAAAATTATTAACACAATATAGAATTTTGTAAAAATACATAAGGAAAATATTTATAACAGTATTTTGATTTTGTAGTATTATATTGAGAAAAAACAATGAAATGTTATGTTTATCCAATTTTATCCTCCTTTTTGTGATATCAAAAAGAAAGTATTGAGAAAAAAAGGTTAAAACATGTTTAATTTTTCACATAATAGTAAGTAAATGTTATAATATACTATTCAGATAAAGAAGACTGGGATTTTGGTGGTTGAGATAAACATAAAAGGGAAACAAATCACAAAAAATAATAACAGCGAAATTTTATAAATAAAACCTGTAAAAATACAATAAAAATTTTTATCTTAAGAAAAAAGTTAGTCAACTGAAAGGGTTTGGTCAGGGTTTGGATCTATTTCTAGTTCTTAAGATGCCTGATCATATTGAAACACTTGTTTCAATTCTACCATCTATACCTATAATATTTCAGCAAGATTATCTCCCAACTTCCTTATCAAAACTCTGGAATCCTGACTCACATGCAGACTTTCAACTACATTGACTTTCAAAAAGTCATGAAAACTTTCTTCCTACTGCATAAACTTAGCCAACTTATCACTTAAATTATTGAGAAGAAACCTGATACTTGGTTCACTTGTAGTCAGTTTCTTAATAAGACATATTTGATTGTCGAACAAGACTAAAAAAGGGGCACTATTGCACTGAAGGTTTTCAAATATGTTGTTCATATCATCCATAACAGTTGTGATTTCTTGAAATCTTCTAATAAAATCTTGTGAGTTTGGAGGGGAAAAGGTAGAAGTATTGACTTGAGTAAAAATATCCTTGATGGACTCAAACTGGCTTCCCAAATACCACTTCAGATCTACAAAATTTGTTTTGGAAATAGGCTAAACTTGATTTTTCCAATCTGATCTAGCATCTCCCTCTTAAATGCATCAAAATCTTTCTTTGTCATAGAATTTTCTTTAATTTCTTGAAGTTGAGTATGAACAGACTCAAACTCCACCCTTAAGGATAATGAATTATGTAAATCTTCAAATGAATTTCTTACTACTTCTAGCTCCTGTTTTAGAACCGAATTTTCCTCTTGAACTTTATTGAATTTGATCACAAGATCATAAATATGATTATTCAAATAATAAGAAGTCACTTTATATATATTTTTGGACTGAACAACAACCATGATGGCTAAGGTATTAGAGGTGGACTTCTATTCTAACTTTTAAATTGATTTTTCACTAGAGAAAGAAATATTATCTAGAATTTATATCATTTCTCCAGAGACAGATCTTGGTCTCTCCAATGACTGGTCAAAGGTTGAGATAGCCTAATGCTCAAAAATATCTATAAACATAGTTATTTATCTTTCCACTTAATTTTATTCTTGGGAAGCCTCTTCCTGAATAGCTTCACCTCAAAAATTCTCATCTTGTTCCTGAGGAACATCCTGAAGATCTCGAATATGACTTTCAACCTATTGATCTTCTTCTTGAACTGGTTTTTCTAAATGAACTGAATGAGTAGCTTCTCCTGAATCTAACACTGGTTCTTCAGCTATTGTTTCTTATCTGTTCCTTGGTTTCATAACCAGCTCCTCTATAACTTCTTCTTCTTCTTCTTCTTCTTCTTCTCCTTCTTCTTCTTTATTTTCTACATCAACAAATCTTAATTTTCTTTTATCTTATTTGGAAACTCTTTTGGTCCTGGATTCTCCAATTCCTTCATTTCTCATAGCAATTTTCTCCCCCTAAGAAAATGATCCTGAATTCTGTTGGTTATCTACACCAACTAACATAAGCTTTCCTTTTACAATACTCCAGTAAAAACCAAACTTCCTTAGAGTATCAACATTTAGAACCTTACTATGTTGAAATTTTACTCTTGAATCAAATAAACAAATCAACTCCTTACTAAAAATAATTAAAGAGAGTATCCTTCCATAGGGATAAAAAGACATATGAGTCTTTTCTTGAAAATAATTATTCAAATATCTCAACATGTATCTAGGAAAATTGAACTTTATTTCACTTATGAATAGGAATATTATGTACATATCAGGGTATACAATCTTCTCCATCTTAGCTAATCTTGGGGAAATTTTATTTTTAAACAAACTTAACTAGTACTTTCTAATCTTACTCAAAATTCTTGACAAACATCTTCCTTATATTTGTTGATCCAAACAGAAATGACATAATATCCAAAGACTTATGATCATTATTTCCAATAGATCAAAGGTCAAAATGAAATAAACCTTGATGAGCACATTTCAAAATATGAGATATTTCTACAAAAGAAATCAAAAATTCCTTATCTTCTATTTTTACATATATAGTATATTCTATTTCACTAGAGATGAACTGTACACTACTATAGAAATTATTTAGTTCTACCTCGTAAACAAATTATGTATTCACTTCATTAAATAAAAATTCAAACCTTGAAATTTCAGTACTTTCTTGAGAAACATATTCATTTTATACAACCACTAGAAATCTATGACATTCCATTGAAAAATATACCTTGATAGAACTAATTGACGCTTCAGGTCATTGGGTTCTCCCTCATCAGTTTTCTTGGTCTTCACCATTTTTGAGAATTGAAAGTTCTGAGGTTTTCAGATTCTAGGGTTTCGAAGGTAGACAGAGGTTTGGGTAGATGAATCAGTTTGAGAAACAAAGGGGTAAGGTTAGTTGAAAGGTTTGTAATAGATAATGACGTTGCCTTGGTTTCCTATGCCAATTACATGGGGTAATTATTACAATTTTTGAAAAACACAACTTAAAAACTAAAATCTAATATATTTAAACAAATAAACATCGAGAGTAAAATAAATAGTAAACAAATTTTAACAAAAATAAATATTTGTTAAAAATTAAATAACTCAACAATTACTTATTTAAAATGAAATAAACCTAAAACCCCTTAATAAAATCAAAACTAGTAGTGGGAAGTGGTTTAGTGAAAATATCATCCAATTGATATTCAGTATTAACAAATTCTAAAGATATATCCTTTTTAAGGACACGATCTCTTAGAAAATGATGACTTATATCAATATACATAGTCCTAGAATGACTTATAGGATTTTTTGAAATATTTATTGTACTAGTATTATTACATAAAATAGGAATACTATTAAAATTTAGTCCAAAGTCTAATAGAGTGTTTTTCACCCATAAATCTTGTGCACAACAACTACCAGTAGACACATAATCTGCCTCAAAAGTTGACAAGGAAACTGAGTGTTGTTTCTTACTAGACCATAAAACTAAAGATTTTCTTAAAAAGTGACACATTCCTAAGGTAATTTTTCTATATAATCTAAATCCTCTAAATTCATCATCTGAATATGAAACTAAATTAAAATTATATTTTTTGAGGTAAAGAATATATTGAAAAATAGTTCCTTTTAAATACATAAAAACTCTTTTAAAAGTAGTAATATGAGATTATTTTTGATTTGATTGAAATATAGCACAAATACATATAAAAAACATAATGTCTGGTCTGCTACCAGTAAGATATAACAAGATATCAATCATACCTCTATATAACTTATTGTCCATTGGTTTTCTAGATTTATCCAAATAAAGTTTTATATTGGTACACATGGGAGTTTCATATGTATTGCTATTTTCAAGACAAAACTTTTTCAGCAAATCAATGATATACTTGATTTTATTTAAAACATTTATAAAATCTTTTTGATAGATTTTAAATCCTAAAAAGAAATTAAGTTATCCCATAATGCACATTTCATATTATTTTTTCATTATATTTGAGAAATCATGACAAATATTTTTATTAGAAGAACTAAAAATAACATCATCATCATAAATTTGAGCTAATAAATTATAAAAACAAACTGTTTTCTTAAAGAGTGTTGGATATACCAAACCAATAATAAAACCATTTTTCAAAGTAAAATAACTTAATATTTCATACCAAGATATAGGTGCTTATTGAAGGCCATAGAGAGATTTAGTCAGTTTAAAAACAAAATTTGGTTTTTAAGGATTTTCAAAACCAGGGGGTTTTTCAACATAAACTTCCTCTATTAAATAACCATTTAAAAAGGCATACTTAACATCCATATGATATAATTTAAAATTCATATGATATGTATAATCTAAAATGATTCTAATGGATTCTATTATAGATATAGTGGAAAAGGTCTCATTATAATATATTCCTTCTTCTTGATTATAACCCTTGACTACTAATCTAGCTTTATTCCTAGCAATGATCCCTCGATCATCATGTTTATTTATAAAGGCCCACTTTGTAATGCCCCGACCCCAGTTACCTAGAGTCGGTGCATTATTACATAACATTGGCATGATCACAAGAAAGATCAAATCCTGAAATATCGATTAGTTTAGTAGCCTTGGAAACACTAGATATATTCATATGTATTACATTACATCATTTAACGAAATACAACAAAAACATATTTTCTCATATCCCCGCATACTGTCCCTACAGGTCAATCATAATAAACTTCTTCACATCCTGGGAAAAATAAAACATAGAAAGGGGTGAGCTCAAATTCTCAGTAAGGATAACAATATAGCAGAAACTTGCATAAATAAACATAAACATTTAAGGCAATGTATAACTAAAACAAAAGACTTTTAAACTTGAACTTCAACATAATATGTCAAAGATAAAATGAAATAATTCCATTTACCTTTTCACATGGATATTCTACTAATCAAATAATAAAATGTAATATCAATAACCACTTTCATAATAAGGGAATGCATAATGCCAGACTATCATAACCACATAGTCAAGGCCTTGTACCAAGACTACAAATAAGATTTTGTCAAGGCCTTATTCCAAGACACTAGTTTGTCTCATGATACCTACCGATGCATCGAGGAGCTATAGCGGGCTCCACCCGTCACATATTAAGTCCAATGCATTCATCATATGAAAAGGTTTAAACATAACATAAACATTTTTATTAAAACTAGCATACGAAATGCCAATAATTTATCCATAAACCATGAATGGTATATAAATAACATATCCATATTCAAACATATCAAAAAACAATCACTATAATATGGAAGTTTTGTATCATCAAAAATCAATTTCGAATAAGCTTAAAATCCATCAAAGGATGTTGACATAGATGAAATCAAAACTATTTGAGAGAAATATCTCTTTTTTGAAATCATTTTAAAATTCCCATAATTATTAAATAAAACCTTTACATTGAAAATATTATTATAAGCTTATAAGGGAAGATTCGATAATGTTATAACGGTGGAAAATATCCGCACCCGTCGTATAAGTTAAAAAAAACATTCTTTCCTTAAATTTGTCGAAAAGGTCAAAAAGTACCCTGTTTGGAAAATGACGGAAATATTCCTTTAAAAAACGTATAAGGTCAAGTAGGGGTATAAATGAATTTAACCCATTTTATATTAAATAGTAATTTTTTTAAAGACATTTTTAAGAAACATGGATGTGGATGATAAAGAGGTCCCAATAGATAATTACGTAAAAACAACCTCGGATAATAAAATGATTGTGAAATTAACCCTTACCTTGTACTTTTCCTTGGTTGAGGGTAGTTTAAACTCCTTTATAATGGTGAAATAATTGTTATTAAATTATACAATAATCATATACATTAATATAATATCATATATGATCTTTTAATATTGCTTTGTTAATAATATCTTAGTATTATCGTCGTTTCAGGTGATAACTGATTCATTCTCCTTATATGCTTGGTTACGTAAGCCATGTTTGTAATGGATAGGTTGTATATTATTCAAATTAATAATGATATTAAGTATATAAAAATTATTTTTAATCATCTAATGAAAAATATGATTGAATGGATTCGATGGGGAATGAATCTTATCGCGTTTGTGGAGACGGTATTCCGTACGTACGCACGAGCGACAATATCATTATTTTGATATTAAAATAGTATATAATTGGATGGTATATCATATATAAAGAATCATTATCATGTTATATTTATTATTTACATAAGTTATACTCATTATTATACCCATCCAAATAATAATGTATTGAATAACAATTACACCACGACGTGGAGACGGTAAGTCGTACATACGCACGTATGGTGACATGTCATTAAAAGGATGGATAGAATACTAAATATGGTTGTACCATATTTATAATAACATCACAGTATATATAAGATAATGTATTTATTATTTTGGAATGGAAATAACAAATAAAGAAGAAGTGGAAGAATAAAGGAACTTGAAAGAGGGTGGTGAAAACATTACCTCTTCTTTGGGTTCTTCCTTTTGATTTGATAAAAAGGGCTCCTTAGGTTGGATTTCTGATCAAAATAAGGCCTCTAGGTTTAAGTGAGGGAAGTTTAGAGAATATTTGTGCAGGTTTTGGCCGATCCAAATGGATTTGAAGGTGTGAGATTGAGAGAAGGGGGAGTGCCTTTTTATAAGATGGGTGAGGGGCACCTTAGAAAAATCTAGAAATATTATTTTGTAATAAATTAATTTTCGGTTTATAATGGCTCTAAAGTGGATTATTTAGAGGATAAGGTGGGTATGGGTCTAAATCCTCTCAACCAATAGGTTTTAGACAGGTTTGGGTCACTAAATTAACCTTATCATTTATATTTAACTATTAGTTAATTAGTTTCACATTTACCATGTCTCTTTGTATTTTTATATTATATGGATAATAAACTTACTATATACTTCCAAGCGAACCCCAAGTGGTTCAGTAATGATAGAAATATCATTATATAAGTCCCTTGTCCGAACCTTATATTTTTAGGAATATAATATCAATTAATAATATAATATTTGTTTTAAAAACTCTTTTATGTCAATTTTGACACTATTTGGAAATTGATTTTTGTGAAAATTATAACAGAATGATTACTTAAAAAAAAGTTAATTAAATCAATCCTAACATGTAATATTAACCTATACAATTATTTTAATTCATAAAAAGTCTCAAATTATATTTATTTGGGTATTTATAATATCAATTATTTTAATATTTCATTAATAAGGTAATTAGTGCATCATCATTGTGTCATAAATAAATTAAATTAGTTAATGTATAAAAATTATAAATAAAATATCATTATGTATGAAATTTTTTTATCTTTCTAATGAATATTTATAATCTAATTTATCTTATGTGTAACCCTATATTAAAAATGTTTTAGTTATTAAACTTTGATTTTATCTCTTTTAACTCTTCTTTGAATTAAATTATAATAAATGTCCTAATCTAATAAAAGTGGACCAAATAGGTTCATATTTTATTAATAAGGTTGTTTTTGGTAGAATTATACTTATAAAATATAATTAGGACATGTGTTAGGGTAAACATAATATCATTTTTACCTTTAATTACCCTATTTACTTTTAATTGTGGTAAATAAAAGTAAAAAGTTACTATTCACCAAAAATTATTTTCATCTCATTGAACCACATTTTACTTTTAAATAACAACCATGTATGTTAGATTTTCGAAATTCAATTCACAGAAGTGGTAAAATTTCATTTAAATGAAAAATTCAGTTTTCTTAACTACTACTAAGTGGTTTCACTATTAATCAAAAATTGATGCTTTTCGGAAAACTACCAAAAATTAACCATAGGCTAAATTCGATATTCTGAATCCAAAAATGAAGTCCATTTTGAAAAATAAGATTTATAAAATTTCAAAAAGTGGGTATTATTATTTATAACGGCAAAGAGAAGCGTACCGTGGAAGCTTGGGGTGTTACATTCTCCCCTCCAAATAATTGCGTCCTCGCAATTTCTAGAGTATTACTGCATAAAAAGACTCGGGTGGTTATTCATCATTAGTTCCTTGGGTTCCCACATCGCCTCTTCCATCTTATGGTTTCTCCATAGAAATTTTACCAGACGAGTCGTCTAGTTTCTCAGAACTTGTTCTCTTGTATCAAAAATCCTGATGGGCTCTTCGCAATAAGACAGATCGGGTTCCAGTTATAATTCCTCATAGGTGAGTACATGCATTGGGTCAGACATGTAGTTTCGCAAGAGTGATACGTGGAATACATTGTGAACTTTGGAGAGACTTGGCGGCATCACCAAACGGTAAGCTACAACCCCAATTCGTTCTAGAATTGCGAAAGGTCCGATGTACCTGAGACTCAATTTACCTTTCTTACCGAAACATATAACTCCCTTCCATGGAGACACCTTCAAGAAAACATGATCACTGACTTGAAATTACAAATCCTTCCTTCGATTATCGGCATAGATCTTCTGCCTACTTTGACCTGCTTTGATGTGGGTTTGGATTACCTTCACCTTTTCCATTGTTTCCTCCACAAGCTCTGGGCCTATGAGTTTTCTTTCACCAACATCATCCCAAAAGGTTAGTGTGCGACATATCTTTCCATATAACGCTTCATATGGTGCCATATGAATACTCAAATGGAAGCTATTGTTATAGGAAAATTCTACCAGAGGTAAATATTGATCCCACATACCCTGAAAGTCAAGTGAGCAGGATCTCAACATGTCTTATAAGGTTTGAATAGTTTGTTCCGATTGTCCATCTGTTTGAGGGTGGTAGGCAGTGCTCAAACAAAGTTCAGTATCCAAGGACTTATGAAGACTTTTCCAGAATCTTGATGTGAAACGAGGATCACGAACAGAAACAATCGATCGGGGTACTCCATGAAGTCTCACAACTTCATTAATATATAGCCTTGATAGACGTTCAAGTGGTAGATCTTCTCTTATAACAAGAAAATGTGCTGACTTGGTAAGATGATCAACAATGACCCATATTTCATTGTTCCTTCTAGGAGTCTTTGGTAGTCCCATGAAAAATTCCATCGTAATATTATCCCATTTCCACTCAAGTATGGGAAGAGGTTGCATGACTCCTCCAGGCTGTTGCCTTCCAGCTTTAACTTATTGACAAACCATACATCTTGACACATAATCAGCAATCTCCCTCTTCATGTTGTCCCACCAAAAATGTTCCTTCAAATCTATATACATCTTAGTGCTACTAGGGTGTATAGAGAAATTGGAACTATGAGCATCATCCAAAAATTCTCTTTTTAGATCAGGTATATCGGGAACACAAAGTCTCCTCCCAAATTTCAAAATTCCATCTTCATACACAAAGTCACTCAATATTCCATCATTCATTGCTTTAATCTTCTTTTGAAACTCTTCATAATCGGTCTGAGAAATCTTTATCCTTTCTAGTAAAGATGGTTTGGTAACCATTTGAAAAAAATTGATGTTTCACCTTCCATGGTTATTCCCATATCCATCTTCACTATATCCATGAAAATAGGATCCCTTTCAACTCTCATCTTGTTCAAAACTCCATGATCCTTTCTGATCAAAGCATCCGCCACCTTATTTTCCTTCCTCGAGTGGTAGCATATAGTGCAATCATAATCCTTGAGTAATTCAAGCCATCTTCTTTGCCTCATGTTGAGTTCTTTCTGTGAGAAAATATACTTCAAACTCTTGTGATCGGTATATATCTCACATTTTTCACCATAGAGATAATGTCTCCATATATTCAAAGAAAATATTACAGCTGCTAACTCAAGATCACGAGTAGGATAGTTTTTCTCATGAATTTTGTGTTGTCATGATGCATAGGAAATAACCTTATCATTCTGCATAAGGACATAACCAAGTCCTTTCTTTGAGGCATCACTATAAATAAAAAACCCATCATTCCCCGATGGTAGAGTTAAGATAGGATAATTGACTAATATTCTCTTCAGTTATTCAAAACATTCTTCACACTATTTTGTCCAAACAAATTTAACCCCTTTACGTGTGATCTTCATTAATGGGTTAGCCAATCGGGAAAAATTCTGGATGAAACATTGATAATAACCTGCTAAAACAATAAAACTACGTACCTCATTTATATTCGTTGGTGCTGGCCATTATTGGATTGCTCTTGTCTTGGAAGGATCAATGTAGATTCCATCCTTAGAGACAATATAGACAAGAAAAGAAATATCCTGGAGCCAAAATTCACACTTGCTAAACTTCTCATATAATTCATTTCTTCTGAGGGTTTTCAAAATGATGCGCAAGTGATTTTCATGATCTTCATAACTTATGGAGTATACCAGGATATCATCAATAAATAACACTAAATATTCATCAAGATATTCCTTGAAAACTCTGTTCATTAGATCCATGAAGATAGAGGGTGAATTAGTCAATCCAAAAGGCATTACTGTAAACTCGTAATGCCCGTACCTGGTTCGGAATGCTATTTTTGGAATGTCTTCCTTCTTCACACACAACTGATTATATCCATATCGAAGTTCAATCTTCGAAAAATATTGAGCTCCATGAAGTTAGTCGAATATCATCAATGCGAGGTAGGGGATACTTGTTCTTTATTGTTATAACATTGATCTCCCTGTAGTCAATGAAAAACCTCATAGATCCATCTTTCTTTTAAATAAAAAGGACAGGGGCTCCCCATGGAGAAACACTATGGAGAATAAATATCTTATTACTCAATTCCTTTAGCTATTTATTTAGTTCCACTAATTCCACTATGGACATTCTATAAGGGGTATTCAATATAGGCCTTGAACCAGGAATTAAGTCAATGGAAAACTCAATTTCTCGTTCTGGAGGATGTCCAGGTAAATCTTCTGGAAAAACATCAACATATTCTTTCACAATAGGTACATCCTCTATTCGAACATTCCTTTCCTCACCCACAGTTATTTCATTATCTTCCTCCCTAATAATTGAATTTAGTTGAGCTACTGGGGGTGGGTCTAGATAATAATTAGGTGGTTATGTTTCTGCTCTAAAGATAAGGTACTCCTTATCATCATCATCAAAAATTGTAACCTCCTTCTTCTTACAATAAATTTTCACATCATGTTCTGAAATCCAATCCATATCGAGGATTATATCAAATTCAATCATGGGTATGATGATAATATCAGTAGATAAAGAACATTTATATACCCTAATATGGACTGATTCACAAAACTTTTTTGTAATGATACTTCCCTTAGGAGTTTTGACTGACAACCACCTTGTTAAATCAAATTGGAAATATCTAATTTTCTTAGCAAACTGGGAAGATATAAAACAATGCGATGATCCAGAATCAAATAAAGTATTGGCTAAACTTGAGGAAACCATTTAAATACCTGCCACCACATCTTTCGGAGCTTATAAATCCACAGTAGTGATAGCAAAAGCCTGGCCTTGATCCCTTGGCCTCTTATGAGGTAAGTTTCCCTGACACTTAGAAAATTCATTTGCATAATGTCCCATCTCCCTGCAATTGTATCACTGAACATCGATAGCTTCTTTCTTCCCCTTGCAATCACGAGCTTAGTGGCCTTTTTCACCACACTTGTAACAGACTCCCATTACCTTTAAGAAAGTACCGGGGTGTTTCTTCCCACATTTACTGTAGGATGGATATTAAACTTTTCCCTTCTTCCCCTTATTTCCATTTCCTGAGTGATTAGAAGATCTCTTCTTCTCCTACTTTTCTTTAAAGTCGTAAGACTTAGAGAATTCTTTTTCCATCTTGATGGCTGATGAGACTATATCTTCATACGTGGATAAATATTGTGAGACTAATGATCGATGTAGAAATGGTTTTAACCCATAAAAGAAACGATTGATCTTACTTCTTGGGTTACATATATAATCTACAACATGCCTTGCTGACCTTGTAAATTTAGCCTCGTACTTTGCAACATTATCATCCTCCTTTTGCCTCAGACTGAGAAATTTTCTTTCCATATCTGCTCGATGGTCATGAGGAAATTATTTTTCTAAGAAAATTTCTTTAAACTCCCTCCATTCCATACTTGATACTTCTTCATCTTCCTTTTTATTTTGGATAAATGACCACCATTAATCAGCATCTTCAGTGAGGCGGTAAACTGCCATGACAACTTTTTCCCTTTCACTTCTCCCCAAAGTCTGAAATATTTTCCCTAGGGAACTTATCCATTACTCAGATACCAATGGATTTGTACTCACATTGAATGTTGGTGGTTGTTTCCTAATGAAGTGATATAACATTGATCCTCTACGCTGCAGATCAGGGTACTCCATACGGGTAAGGTTATTATTCATAACCTGAGTGAGTTGCCTCAGTATAGTGATAAGCTGATCAGAACCAGTTGTATCACCAACTCCACTATAATTATCTTGAGTAGGAGGGAAATCCCTACATGGAGTCCGTGCATTGATACGGTTCCCATTCCTTCCACTAGGCACCATTTCTAAATAATGGCATAAACTAGATTAGTTTATGAATCGAAATACATAATTCCATACTTGTAAAAAACTTAACATAAATTGAACAGTTTATGGATATAATCCATAATCATAAAAAAAAAATTTCTTTGAGGAAGTATATATTCATAACCCTTCATAATGGTTTGTAAATAAAATGAGAAATATCTTAAGCATATCCCCCAGGAGTGTTGTAACCAAGAGTGCAGCAAGGCCCATTGTCATGCACCAGTTCCCATTCGAGTCTAGCTCAAAGCGGTGTTTTTGGGTTTTACCCCTAAGTACATCTGTTCCAGATCCGCATCTACCTACTCGTATCCAGTCAGGGATGTATTTCTTGAAAAAATCACAAAATCTATACAATACCAAAATTCTAGGAAGTTCTTCTATACTAATCCTCAAAGTATATCTTAAGGCTACATGCTCTAATCAGAGTTTATCTAAATCTAGCTTCCAAGGTTTATTACTAAAATTCATCTGATACCAACTGTAACGCCCCAACCCCAGTTACCCAGAGTCGGTGCATTATTACATAACATTGGAATGATCACAAGAAAGATCAAATCCCGAAATATCGATTAGTTTAGTAGCCTTGGAAACACTAGATATATGCACATGTCTTACATTATATCATTTAATGGAATAAAACAACAACATCTTTTCTCATATCCCCTCATACAGTCCCTGTAGATCAATCATAATAAACTTCTTCACATCCTAGAGAAAATAAAACATAGAAAGTGGTGATCTCAGATGCTCAGTAAGGATAACAATATAGCAGAAAATTGTATAAATAAACATAAACATTTAAGGTAATGTATAACTAAAACAAAATCCTTTTAAACTTGAACTTAAACATAATATGGCAAAGATAAAATGAAATAATTCCATTTACCTTTTCACATGGATATTCTACTAATTGAATAATCACATGCAATATCAATAACCACTTTCATAATAAGGGAATGAATAATGCCAGACTATCATAACCACATAGTCAAGGCCCTGTGCTAAGACTACAAATAAGATTTTGTCAAGGCCTTGTGATAAGACATTAGTTTGTCTCATGAGACCTACCGATGCATTGAGGAGCTATAGCGGGCTCCACCCATCACATATTAAGTCCAATTCATTCCTCATATGAAAAGGTTTAAACATAACATAAACATTCGTATTAAAACTAGCATATGAAATGTCAATACTTTATCCATAAAACATGAATGGTATAAAAATAATAAATCCACAGTCAAACATATCACAAAACAATCACTACAATATGGAAGTTTTTTATCATCAAAAATCAATTTCGAATAAGCTTAAAATCCATCAAAGGATGTTGACATAGATGAAATCAATACTATTTGAGAGGAATATCTCCTTTTTGAAATCATTTTAAAATTCCCCCAATTATTAAATAAAACCTTTACATTAAAAATATTCTTATAATCTTTTAAGGTAATCTTCGACAATGTTATAACGGTGTAAAATAGCCGCACCCTCCGTATAAGTTAAAAAAAAATTCTTTCCTTAAATTTGTCGAAAAGGTCAAAAAGTACCTTGTTTGGTAAACGACAGAAAGATTCCTTTGAAAAACTTATAAGTTCAAGTAAGGGTATAAATGAATTTAACCTATTTTCTATTAAATATTAAAAATGTTTTGAAAGACATTTTTAAGAAACATGGATGTGGATGATAAAGAGGTCCTAGTAGATAATTACGTAAAAACAACCTCGGATAATAAAGAGATTGTGAAATTAACCCTTACCTTGTACTTTTCCTTGGTTGAGGGTAGGTTAAACTCATTTATAATGGTTAAATAATTCTTATTAAATTATACAAGAATCATGTACATTAATATGATATCATATATGATCTTTTAACATTGCTTTATTAATAATATCTTAGTATTATCGTTGTTTCGGGTGATAACCGATTCATTATCCTTATATGATTGGTTACGTAAGCCATGTTTGTAATGGATAGGTTGTATCTTATTCATATTCAGAATGATATTAAGTCTATAAACATTATTTTTAATCATCTAATGAAAAATATTCTTGAATGGATTCGATGGGGAATGAATCTTATCGCGTTTGTGGATACGGTATTCCGTACGTACGCACGGGCGATGATATCATTCTTTTGATATTAAAATCATATATAATTGGATGGTATATCATATATACAGAATAATTATCATGTTATATTTATTATTTACATAAGTTATACTCATTATTATACCCATCCAAATAATAATGTATTGAATAACAATTACACCACGACGTGGAGACGGTAAGCCGTACATACGCACGTATGGTGACATGTCATTCAAAGGATGGATAGAATACTAAATATGGTTGTACCATATTTATAATAACATCACATTATATAGAATATACTGGAGTTATTATTTTGTATTGGAAATAACAAATAAAGAATAAGTGGAAGAAGAAAGGAACTTGAAAGAGGGTGGTGAAAACATTACCTCTTCTTCGGGTTCTTCCTTTTGATTTGATCAAAAGGGCTCCTTAGGTTGGCTTTATGATAAAAATAAGGCCTCTAGGTTGAAGTGAGGGAAGTTGAGAGAGTATTTGGATAGGGTTTGGCCGATACAAATGGCTTTTAAGGTGTGATATTGAGAGACGGTGGAGTGCCCTTTTATAAGAGGGGTGAGGGGCACCTTAGGAAAATCTAGAAATATTATTTTATAATAAATTAATTTTCGGTTTCTAATGGCTCAAAAGTGGATTATTTCTGGGATAAGGTGGGTATGGGTCTAAATACTCTCAACCAATAGGTTTTAGACAGGTTTGGGTCACTAAATTAACCTTATAATTTATATTTAACTCTTAGTTAATTAGTTTCACATTTACCATGTCTCTTTGTATTTTTATATTATATGGTTAATAAACTTACTATATACTTCCAAGAGAACCCCAAGTGGTTAATTAATGATACAAATATAATTATATAAGTATCTTTTCTGAACCTTATATTTTTAGGAATATAATATCAATTAATAATATAATATTTGTTTTAAAAACTCTTTTATGTCAATTTTAACACTATTTGGAAATTGATTTTTTTGAAAATCATAACAGAATTATTACTTCAAAAAAAGTTAATTAAATCAATCCTAACATGTAATATTAACCTATAAAATTAGTTTAATTCATAAAAAGTCTCAAATTATATTTATTTGGGCATTTATAATATCAATTATTTTAATATTTCATTAATAATGTAATTACTGCATCACCATTGTTTCATAAATAAATTAAATTATTTAATGTCCAAAAATTATAAATAAACTATCATTATGTAGGAAATATTTTTATATTTCTAATGAATATTTATAATCAAATTTATCTTATGTGTAACCCTATATTAAATTTTTTTTAGTTATTAAACTTTGATTTTAACTCTTTTAACTCTTCTTTGAATTAAATAATAATAAATTTCCTAATCTAATCCAAGTGGACCAAAGAGGTTAATATTTTATTCCTAAGGTTTTTTTGGTAGAATTATACTTATCCAATAGAATTAGGACATATGTTAGGGTAAAAATAATATCATTTTTACCTTTAATTACCCTATTTACTTTTAACCGTGGTAAATAAAAGTAAAAAGTTACTATTCACCAAAAATTATTTTCATCTCATTGAACCAAATTTTAATTATAAATAACAACCATGTATGTCGGATTTTTGAAATTCAATTTATAGAAGTGATAAAATTTCATTTAAATGAAAAAATCAATTTTCTTAACTATTACCAAGTGGTTTCACTATTCATCAAAAATTGAAGTTTTTCAGAAAAATACCAAAAATTTTCCCTACGCTAAATTCAATATTCCGAATCCAAAAATGAAGTCCATTTTGAAAAATAATATTTATAAAATTTCAAAAAGTGGGTATTACTATTTATAACGGCTAGTTTGATTGGTTTTGGTGTGTTAGAACTCAAAGTTGCGTACAACACATGCTATTGTATTATTCAAAGGGAAGCGTACCGTGGAAGCTTGGGGTGTTACATACTTGGTTCCTATAACTAGATATTTGGTTGGTCTTTATACCAGTTCCCAAACTTTGTTTCTTTTAAACCAATTTATCTCTTCTTGCATTTCTAACATCGAACTTTCTTATTCTAAGGCTTCTTCAATAGTCTTAGGTTCTAACTGAGATAGAAAGGAAAATAATTTTTCTAGGTTTTCTACATTTCTTCTGGTTCCAATTCCTATGTCTAAATCTCCTATAACAATTTCTAACGGATGGTTCTTTAAGGCTCTAGACTGCCTAGGTAGAACATTTTTTGGTTCTTCAACATCATGTTCTTATGAACTGGACTGAATTTTATTAATATCATTTTCTAAATCATTTTTAAGGGTTTCAAGTCTCATGTTATCAGAAGAGTCAGTGAATTCATTAGTTTTATCTTTCTCTTTAATGAAAGGTTCAATTTCATCAAACTTCACATGAACCGATTCTTCAATAATCCTTGAATTTTTATTAAACACTCTATAAGCTTTAGAGATATAATAATTTCACAAAAATATTCCTTCATAAGATTTTGGATCTAAATTTCCAATATTATCCTTGATGTTCAAGATATACAACTTGCATCCAAAAACATTAAATTAATTTAGTTTTTTTGTTATTATATAGTTCAAAAGGTTTCTTTTTTAAAATAGGACAAATTAAAACTCTATTCATGATATAGTAGGATGTACTTATATATTATGCCAAAAAATAGGTAGGAAGACTGTATTCATTCAACATAGTCTTTTCCATTTCTTGAATAGTTCTATTTCTTCTTTCAATAATTCCATTTTTAGGTGTTCTTGGTGAAGAGGTGTGTTTAATAACCATATTTGAGAAGAAAGAATTGAATTATTGATTCTCAAATTCTCCACCATGATCACTTATTAATGAAATTATTTTAAAACCTTTTTTATTTTGAGCAATTTTACAAAAAGATTTCAAAAATATCAAAAACTTCACTCTTAAGTTTTAGAAAATAAACCCAAGTAAATCTAGGACAATCAGAAACTAAAACATAAACATATAATTTAACATCCAAACTTGCTAATCTTGATGGACCAAATAGATCCATGTGGATAAGTTCTAGAGGTTTAGATGTAGTAATTTTTTTAATCGATTTGAAAGAATATTTATGTTTCTTTCTATTTTGACATGCATCACAGAATCTATCATCATCAAATTTAAGACTAGGTAAATCATAAACTAATTGTTTCTTAGAAAATTTATATAAAGAATAAATATTACAATGACTAAGTCTCCTATGCTAGATCCATGACTCATTTGTATTTACAGTTAAACAATTCACTTTATGCTTACATAAGGAATTTAAGTCCAGTGTATAAATATTTCCAGTTATTAGTGATTAAAATTTAAGCAGTTTATCTTTAAAAACTAAGAAATAATTGTTTGAAAAATCAACATAAAGACCATCATCACAAATCTAAGAGATACTTATCAGATTGTGCTTCATCCCTTGCACATAAAGTACTTTTTTGATAGATATGGTCTTCAGATCTCCAATAGTTCCAACTCCAACTATTTTTCCTTTTACATTATCACCAAAAGTGACATGACATCCATCCATTTGAGTTAGTGTGTGTACATTTTATGTATCTCCATTCATATACCTCAAACAACCACTTTCAATATACTATATATCATTTCTATTCTTGTGGCATGTTACCTGCAAAAGTATTTAAAAAAATGTTTGTTTTGGTACCCCCACTTTCTTGGGTCCTGTAGTGTTAACCAGTAATGATATGGGAATCCAGATCTGTTTTTTTCCATAACTCATTTCATTTGATTCATATAAAATTTTAGAGATAAAATATTTTTTAATACAATTGATTTGAGGATTTATTAAATAACAGTTATTTGTCACATTCCCTTTTATTCCACAAAAATAACAAGTTTCTTTTTTTGTATTGGGGACAAAATAATTCTTGTACAGTTTAGATTTATCACCCTTACTTCCTATACCAAAGCTTTCTATTTTAATAACATTATTTCCAAGGATTTCATTTATGATATTTTCTCATTTTGTAAAAAAAATATCATCACTCTTATATGATTCTACTTCATCCTTTAACGTTTTGATGTTCTTTTCATGATCAACATAGTTTGATGTAGATGAGTTAAAAATTTCAATTAACTCTTGATGTTGTTTCATCAAGGTATCTTTTTCACCCAGAAAAACATTATGAATGTTATTTAAATATTTTTTATTTTTTAATAAAGAATCATATTTCTCTTATAACATAGAATATTAGAAAGATAATTTACTGTTTAAGAAACTGGAAGGATCAGAATTATAATTGGATGAGTAATAGATTTGTACCTTTTCTTCTTCATCCATGAAGCACATATTGGTTTTCAAATTTTATCGTTCTTTTTTTGAATCATATTTAGATGAACTATTGGAGTCTTAAAAAACACTCCATGTTTCTCTCATTTCTCTTCTTCCTTTATGTTCATAATCAACATTTTTATGATATCTATAATCTGGATTTCCATTTTCATCTTTTAGCTGAGTATAATCAGGTCTAATATGACCTAATTTCTTGCATTCATAGCATTTTACTTCTTTTGACTCTTTCTCATCCTTATTGAAGGATTTTATGAATCCTATTTTCTTATTATAAAACTTTCTAAAATTTCTGGATAATTGATCCAGTTCTATTTTAAAATCAGATGAATCTGAATTATTCTCCTTTCCGTCTTCTTGTTTCATTTTTCTACTTGGCTTCTGAGATGTTACCTTTAGAGAAGTGTTCTCATTTTTCACAATTATTCTATGATCTTTAGTTTCATATTGCATTTCAGCTTCATACATCATCAATGAAACAATTATTTCTTTCATTATCAGATCTTTTATAGGTTATGGTTATTGAATTACAGCAGATATTCCATTCCATTTAAAAGGTATTACTCTCAGTACTTTTAAGGCTTGATCAGATTGTTTGATGGGTTCACCTAAGGCTTTAATATTGTTGATAATTTCTGTAATCCTTCCATTCATTTTTGTGATGATTTAACCATCAAACTTTCTGTATGTGTCAAAATTTAACTTGGATGTAGCATACCTCATCCATCTTACATTATCTATTCCTTCATAGGTAACTACAATAGTTTTCCACATTTTATAGGAAATAAGACATTGCGAAAAACGATTGAACTCATCTGGTCCAAGAACACAAATAATTTCATTCATATATTTTGAATTTATATTGTATTCAGCTTTAGTTGCAACATCCCATGTTTCTAGTTTCTCAAGAATCTTATAGGTAGTAGTGATTTTATAATAAACTATGAATCCAAGATTTTTTAGATATATAACCATCCTTGATTTCCAGCAACCATAATTTTCATCATTGAAGTATGGAGCACGAACCATGTATATCCCTTCTCTCAGATTAACCATTTCCATCTTTGTATAGACCTTTTACTTTTATCTTGCTATAGATTTATCCAAATTCTCTCCTTTGATACCAATTGTTAGGTCAGAATATACAAAGTAATACACAAGAGGGGGGGGGGGGGGGGTGAATTGTGTCTTTTCAAAATATGCCACAATTCTGGATTTTAACACCCACTATAATTAAAGCAAATATGCAGGGTTATTATTCTATATAATAATATGCAGTGGATAAATAGAAAGAAAGAACACATCTTTTTATAGTGGTTCAGAGCACAAAGATCCCCTATTCCACTCCACCAAATACTATCTCTGTGAGCTTGGTGAATTTTACAAGAATAGTCCTCTTATCACAAGACCAAAATCCACAACTGAGTGCATACATTTTACACCTTTAAAAACAATACTAATAACAAATTCTCCTGGTTCTATAATAGAGAACTAGTTATCCATAACTTAGATAGATAAGTTGATACTCCACCACAACTGAGTACGAGCAGTTGAAACTCAAATAAATCAAAAGAGATTGATTTGTTGAAACTGGTTAAACTTCACAATTATAGCAGTATAAATTGATAGTTGATGTATCTTCTTTTTCAGAAAATATAGTCTTTAAGAAATAATGAGTCTGAAGTAATCTTGGTTTCACATAATATATTCGATTTAAGAACAACAAAAAACAGAGTAGCAACACACTTACATTAGAACAAGATTGAACATGCATGCCACCAAAGTTTAGTCTCTTCTGAGATGTTCAATCACTATAGAACTGTACAAGGATTTTTTTTATCAAAGTATGATCATATATGAAAACATTTTTCTTTCCAAAATACCATATCAAAAATTATACACCGACCGAATATATAAAGAAAATATCCTGCTTCAGAATTATAGATCCAAAAAAGATTCCTAAAAAATAGTAGATGTTAAAATTCAAATAAAGAAGGCGAGTCATAAATTCCCTTAATAATAGGAGTGAAAATCTCCATTGAATATGGTTCTTTGAATCAAATAAAACGAGATTTAAAACATCCTATAACTCTGTCAAGTCTATTGCAGATATCGTGCAAAATATCCCAGATTTAAATCTATAACATTGAAAAGTCAAATGTAGGTTTCCTTCACAAAACAACAAAATACCAAATTTAGGGTTCAACTACGAAGCATTAATTCTTGGAATGTAAGTTTGAAAACACAAGGTTGATGATCCATATGTTTCTCTATAAAATGTAAGGTTCATTACTTATGTAGGTCTCTTTAACCATACTTTCTTCTCTTGATAAACTTAAGGTTCCTTTCAAACATAAGATTCCTTAACCATAATTTTATGATAATGTAGGGTTTATTAACCATACATACTGTTTTGAATGTAGGGTTGAGATACCATACTTTCTTCTTACAACATAAGTTTTAATAAAAATTAAGGGATCATGATCCATACGCGCTATAAAAAATGTAGGGTTTATTCCTTGCATTATTATAGTCCACTTAGGGTATGAAAAATGTTTCTAGAATGCTTGAAAATGTGCCCCGAATACTTTTATAAATATTAATTGTGAATTAAAAGATTTAAAATAATTTTAGAATAAATATAAAGAAATATTAATTCCCTAAAATACACTTAAAGTAAAATCATTAGTAAACTAAACAAGGGTATTTGTGAGCATCAAAATCATAATAAATTATAGGGTATTGTTGAGACTTACATGCCCAACAAGATTCCTATAGTGAAATATTTCAAGGTCTTTGGAATTCCTTCTTGTATTTAAATCAAAGGAAGAATTATAGGAAAGTTTGAAGAAAATAATTATGATGGAGAATTTATGGTCTATTTATATAATGGTAATGGATACAAATGTTGGGATAAGATATTGCATAAAATTATTGAGTGTTTGGATGTGAATATTGATAAAAATATGGGAAAAATAAGTCATCAAATTCAAGTATATTTTGAGTATCCTACTATAAAAGGAAGCATATTTATGAAAAAATATTTGAAAAAGTTTCTGAAATCAAACCAAAAAGAGATTATACTAATTAAGAATATTATTTTGATGATGATGAAGTTGCTGGTGATAAAAAAACTAGTTTTAAAGTTTAAATAAACATGTAGAAACTAATAATATCATTGGGAATCATAATGCACTAGTTCGGACTAAAAGGGGGATAACATTTGAGAACTAAATAGATCTTGTATCATAGGTTAAACCTAGAATGATAGCTAAGGAGATTGAACATGATGAATGGGTGAAATATAGGAATTAATAACTCAATAAAATTGAGAATAAATTTACATGGGAACTTATTTCTATTTGAAAAACCAAAAAATGTGATTGGTACAAAATGGGGTTTTATAAACAAAGTGAATGAGAAATTAGAAGTAACATGGAACAAGGATAGACTTGTTTGAAAATAATATTATCAAATAGAAGGCATATACTTTGAATAAAATTTTTCACAAGTTTCTAGACTTGTGATAGTAAGAATGTTCTTAGTAGTGGAATCTCATAACCATTACAAGGTATATCAAATGGATGTAAATTCAACTTTTTCTGAATGGGGACCTTGAAGAAGAAGTCTTTATTGAACAATAAAAATGTTTCATTCTTGATAATTATTGAAGAATAGTTTTATTGATTGAATAAGATATTTTTTTTATTGAAATAGGCTACAAGGTATTGGTATTCTAAAATTGATGACTATTTAAGAAAAATGGGGTTTTCTAAAGGCACTAGTGATAGAAAATTATACTTGAAGAAGGATTGCTCAGATACACTGATGGTTATTGTACATGTGGGTGAAACAATTTTTTCTAGTAAAAAATTTTATTATGTGGGGAATTCACTATAAATATGAAAAAGCAAATTGATATGTATATATTGGGAGAACTACACTATTTTATGGGGTTATAGATGAATAAAAATTCATATTATGTCTTTATTTCACAAGAAAATTATTCTAAAGAAATATTGAGAAATTTTAAAATAGAATATTAAAAATTAGTATCTATACCTATATCAGTTATAGAAAGTTTGATCAAATATGAATAAGGTATAAAGGTTAATAATAATAAATTTAGAAGTATCATTGGTAACATTTTATAACTCACAACATCCAGACCAGACATTTCTTATGCGGTGACTTTGTGTGCAAGGTATCAAAGTGAGTTGAAGGAGTAATAAAATCTTACAATTAAAATAATTTTGAGATATGTAAAAGGAACAATGAATTATGTATTTCTCTATAAATGTAGTGCATATCTAGACTTTCTTGGTTACACTGATAAAGATTAGGTAGGTGACTATATAGATCGTAAATCCATATCAGGTAGTGTGTTCTTCATTATTGATGGTTGTGTTAGATGGTACATTAAGAAGAAGAGTTTATTGAACTTGAGTATAACTGAATCCAAGTATATGAAGGCAACTCATACAGTTACATAGGCATTATGGATGTAGGTTCAACTAGAAGATTTGTGGGTTGATATTTAGATAGTGTTGAAGATTCTTAGAGGTAATCAGAGTGTTATTGATCTTTAAAAAAAATCCATTCAACAATATTGGTATAAAAATATTAACTTTTGATATCATTTTATCAAATAGAAGTCAATTTTAAGAGAAATAAATTTTTTATATATTGTCATAAAAGAGAATCTTGAAGATATATTTACAAAAACTATTCCATGTGAGGGATTATTACAGTTAAGGTTGAAATTTCATGTTCATCCTTCCCCACACAATTGATATTTTATTTCTTAATCCCCCATGGTCCTTTGGATTACATTTTAAAAGGGTGAAAAAATTCCATGATAAATGGGGAGTTTAAGTAAAAAAGAAGAGTATGAGTTTGAGAAGTAGAGTCATTTGAGTCACTCATCCTAAACATGTTTGTCACCGAGGGATGAAAATCTCTAAAAAATACTATATTATCTAGTAGTGTAGTGTTATGATACATCTCTTTGTGATTGAATATTATTTGATGATTCGTGTATTTAGGCATGGTAATTTAGGGGGTTTCAAATTGTTGTAAAAAAATCCAAAGGGGGAGATTGAAGAACCCCATGTATTTGTATCCTAGTTTGAGAAAGCTTAAGGATCCCATTGTTCTTGGTGAGTTTAGTTTATTGTATTTATTGACAACCATTATTGTGGTTCTAATTAATTTTGATGGTGATTGATCTAGTTTGTATGGATTTATATATCATGGAAGAAAGTTTCATGATGTTATCAAGTGTTTTTGAGAAGGGATAAAGGTCATATGAAGTGATTCTATTTGAGTTTGAGTCAATATTGGAATTTACCATATTCACATAACCAATATGAGACATGTAACTGATTTAATTAGGTGAATATATGTGTAGAAATTTCATGCAGCTGATGCAGTGACATAAGAAAATCATGTAGTCGATTCATCCACATAACCAAATTCACATAGATGAATCATGTATCCATATCTATTATGTATGTGTTTTGGAAAACTCCACATAGCTGATCAAACGATACAACCAAATTGAAGTGATGTAGCCAAAATGACTCACATTACCATTTTAATAATATTTCTAGAACCATGTATTTGTATTATTCTATACAGTAAAATATGAGATTCCACATATCTGAATTGATTCACGTAGTCGATTGAACCACATATGCGGTTTGGGAAATCATGTAACCAGTTTATATTTTTGGATATGTATGTATTAAAATTCCAGAGGTTTTTAGAATTAAAATATTCTAGTGAGAGATTTTTTTATGATGATACTTGGTCAGTTATGAATGATTATGTAATCATAGTCATTGATTTTTAGGCCTTGATTATATCATTTTTTGAAGGATTTGTAGTGGTTCTTCATGAGAATTAAATATTGATTTAATTATTCTATAAAAAGGGAAAATTTGGTCCATGATGAAGTTATTATTTTTTACTCAAATTATGGATATCATGGGATAATTATGAATATGAATTTTATTCATTATAAAAGATAAGAGTGAGGTGTATTGTAGTAGTTCAAAAAAATTATTCATGATTTTTTACTACATGTGAAAGGGAATAAGTATAGGGGTCTGAATATGAGGTTGGATATTTAGTGATCAATATCTGATGAATATCATGTTTTTTTAATTTTTATTTGAGTTTGAGAATATTTGTGTAGTAAAATTCAAATTTTCACTATGGAAAATTCTTTCTTGCATATTCTAAATGCTTGCGGAAGTGGATCTTTATATTTTGTTACTACATAAAACTAGTTTATTTTGTGATCTTCTTCACCTTATAATCATATTTTGTACTACAGTGTGAAGATGTGATGTTAGGTGTAACCCCTGACATGTGTGGTGTGATGAATCATGAATACTTTTAAGTGTATCTCAATTGTGTTTATAGTGCAAAAAATCTGTGGTTTGGAGGATTACCATCCATGATAAGGAGTAGGATTCCACATTGGATCCGAACCTTGTAAACATTGTGCATTCCTTTCTCTTTCATTTTCTTCATGATCATTTGTGGTTGGGTTATTTCTATTTTGAGTGGATCATACTCTAACAAGTCACATATGTTTATTTCTATTGAAAAGGAATTATAAAAACTGCCCTCCACTGATTCAACCTCCCTTCTCAGTAGAGGAAACCAATCCTGCCAGGTACACTAAATTATCTTATGTTATGATCATTCACTTTGATTATGTCATAATACCCATATGCTAATTTTATTCTCACCAATGAAATTTAGTTGTTAATGATTATGTTTACCCTTACCGAGCATTTTAGCTCACCCTTATTATGTTTTCCATTTCCTCAGGTTATGAAGATTGATGTTATGTGAATTATGTCTAGAAAGGTTTCATGTGTAAATAATTTTATGGTATATGTTTAAGATGTAACATGAAATAATAAAATTAGGTAATAGTGGAAAAAATTATCACTTGAATAAATGAGTTTTGTTATATAACTGTTAGTCCTAATTCTCTAAAACTCTAAACCTTAAAGGTCATTGAGTATATAAGTGATCCAATATTTTCTGATGATGTTGTAAGTTTTGGATGACTAAAATTGGGTCATGATTATTGGTATCAAATATAGAAATGTGAATATTATATTTTTATCATCGAATCTAGGAGTGTAGGTTCAAGGTTCTAATAATTGGTATTAGATCATGGTTTAGATAACTTTGGATATTAAGATGTTTTCATGTGAGGTTAAATTAAGAGTTATGGATACCATCGTGGGTTTATAAGTTTAAGGTTGATCATAAGTTTAATGGCATAGAAACCCATTTTGATATTTTATATGATGGGATATTTAAGCGATTAATGATATTTTGGGAGATGTTTGATTGAGTTGAGGTATATGTTACCCTTAGTTTTAACGTGATGCATTATTTTATAAGAACGCTATTTTATTTTTGGGGATGTAAGATGAAATGCATGAGATAACCTTTGAGATTAAAACATTATTTAATGTTAAGGTTATTGAGTTTATTTGGGATATAGGGTTATTTATTTATGGAATGATCTAAGTTGAACCCTTGGTGTTATTATGGTAATTTTGGAGTTAAATTTATTATTTCTTTATATAAAGGTTTTTTAATTACCCTATGCTAACCATTTTGGATTTAGTAAATATAGGAGGATTATCTTTCTATCCTTGTCCAGATTCTACAGTCGATTAAAATTTGATGCTTTAGGCATAAGAAAGATTCACTGTGGATACTCATAATTTGGAGTCAAAGATGAGATAAAGGTGGAAAATGATTGAAACATGTTACCAAAGGGTGAAATTGTGTTTATAAATTTGAAGAAAATCAAGTAAGTATATTTCCGTATGTTCTTATTCAAGATGGTAAATGAATTCCTAAACACTAGGAAAAGGATATTGAAATTAAAATTTTATTCCATTGCCTTCATTTTTGATGAATCAATGGTATTCTTAATCCCTTATTTATTTATGATTTTTCGTCATTGACCTTCTCTTAATAATTCAATTTATTGTGATCAATGTTCTCTATCACTCCCCATCATAATTTTAAAATTAGTTTTCTCATATATGTCCATATTTTTACTTTCCACTAATGTTCTTCTTATCTAGAAACCTGATTATGTGTTATTTTAGTAAACCTTTATGTTTCCCACTTCCCTTTTTAAGGGAAGTTTTATTATACCTTTTTATGATGTGGGTTATCAATAAAGGGTATTTTTAAATATTAAACCCTTGAATTTCCAAGATCAAGATAAATTTAAAAGGAATGAATTTATTAAAGTGGGGAATAATGTAATACCTTAATATTTTTAAATGAATACTATGCTTGATAATATACAGGACACACAACATCAGGCTTTAATGACAGTGAAATATTATTATTTAAAAATGACCATTATAACCTTGATGTTAAATTAGTGGGTATGAATATGAGTAACTTATTTATGAAATATACATTTAATTTTCTAACTCAATACAAATATATTGATTAATTTTTAGGAAATAAGAAGTCAATTTTTATTAAAATCATTTTATACTTCAAAAATACTTTTTCTTCAAAAATGTGTTTTATTTAATTTTGTGAGAGAATATTATAATTAATTTATGAAACTTTTAGAAATTATATTTGATAAAATGGATATAATTTTTTAAACCATAATATCAATATTATCTTAATGTTAAATTGTGGGATTTTTCTAGAAAGTTTAATTTCATTGGAATCGATATTATGCTTAATTTTTCTATAAAAACAATTATATACTAAATAATTATTTTTTCTAGAAAAAAGTTTTTCATTGGGTTTTATGGGTTTATTTAAAAATTAATTTCCACCACTTATATAGATTAAATTTGATAAAATGTATTCTATATTTGGAATCATAATTTATAAAATTTATAAATATGTCAACTTTATTTTTGGTTATTATGAATAGTAACTATGGTAAATATTTGTTACCATGGTAAGGGTAAATCAGGTAATTAAAGGTAAAAATAGTATGATAAGACTTTAAAAATATATATAACACTTGAATTATTTCTATTTTATGAGTTTATTTTGACCATAATCATCCAATATTTGAATATTTGACAACTTGGTGCTATTTTTCTTTGATAATGACCATAATATTATTTTAAGTAAAGAATTAATCCAAAATGTCACTCTTTATTTTAATAACTCTAATATTATTTCATAGAGATTAGAGGAGGTTATGTTCAATTATAAATTTTTATTTAAAATACTAAATAATTTATTTTATAATTATATTTTTTTAAAAATTTAGTGATGGAATAATTACCTCAAATGTTTATACAACGCCGATAGAGTGCTTGTTCAAGCAGTAGAAAAATTAAGTAAATGGTTTTAAAAATAAAAAAGTTATATTTTTTGGGTAATTTATGGAATTTAATTAATTTTCTAGATAAATATTATGTATTAGTGATGTGTTAAATTTTATACACTAACTAAATTACTGTCTTCATATGTTTTGAAGTAAATTATGTGAATAAGTCTAAAAATGAATTTAATGATATTTTATGTTAAATAATATTTTATTAAATGAATAAAATTTAAAAAAAACATAATATTTTTCCAATTTAATGAAATATGGTTTATAATATTAACCATTATCCACTAATGATTTAGTTTTCCTTTTATAGTAATATTCTTTACCCCTAAATAGTAAAAAACTTTGATATCATACTAATCATCAAAAGGGTTAACGAGAGGTTAACAATAAGAGATAAGGGTTAAAAATTTAACTAAACTTATATAAATTTTATTATATGAGATTATTTGTACTCATACCAATACTATTTTGAAATATATCAATTTTGAGCTACTTTAACATGGAAATTAATTTATATTAATTTAATACTTTAAGTAATTCCAATGGTGTCCCTCTCCTATGTTATAAAATGACACAAACTATCCTCTATTTCTCACACTTATTGATCCAATTAGCTAAAAAACCCTAAAAAAAATCTTATTAAAATACTTAAATACATTCAATATGTTATTTTATTCTTAAAATACCACCTATAGGGTCCTTAAGGGGAGATCCAAAGGAGGTTTTTCAAAGAGGAGGAAATCGTCTTAACCAAGCATTTTCATTTTAGTTATTCTTATATCTCCTAAAATTTTGTCCTAATAATTTCAATATAACTAAATAAATATATCCTATATAATCATAAGTTATTATGTTAATGACACAATCTTATTCATCTCCTTTTCCATCTTATGGGGAATGAAATCATCATTTGTGCGTACGTGTGGACTACCACCTCCACGAAGCGATGTGTTTAGTTTTTCATCAACACCTCACAAGGATAGTTATTATGATGGATTTAACAAATATAAATTATATAAATTATATAATTATTATTATTTAAATACAATATATTACTTACCATTTTATCCTTCCACCCATTAAAAAATGATAACGCCGCTCGTGCATATGGATGGAATACCATATCCACGAAGTGATTTGATTATTTTTTCACACCCTCATTTCTTGGGTAATTATAAAATTGTATTTTATGTATAAAAATTATATTTTTTTAATTATTATTATTCTGTATATGATTAAATTATGAACCCATTTACCACAATCAACCTACATAATTCATTTTTGTAGTTATGAACCAAACAACCACAAAATAGATGACATAAACTTAACTGATTAAGTAATTAAATATATAATTGTAATAAATTAAATAAATTTCTTAATTATAAGTGAATAAACCTGTAAAAGGTTCTTATACAAGTAAATAATTAATATAACATTAATATACAAGAAAGTAATGGTCATGCATAACAAGTTTGGACTCAAGGTAAGGGGTTTCTTAACTCAATTTCCATTCATTGGGAATAATTATACTTTATTGACTATGTTATACCAATATTATGTGTGAAATGAAATATTATTTAATTATATTATATTTAAAATTGTTTTTTTGGTTTTATAATTATTACACATAATCACTTCATTAATTAATTCTAACTTCAATGATACGAACTTTGTAAGGATTATTCATCTCGAAGTTGTTTCTTTGAGAAATGCCTTGTTTTATACACCACATTTGTTTTATAAGGTGTATATTATACCTATTTATATATTATATAATAGATTAAACTTTTTAATTATTTTTATTTTATTTCTTTCATGAGATATTGATTCAATTGTTATAAAATGTTTGAAGGGTTTTCATGGTCTCAATTTCATTTCTTTAAGAGATAATCCATGTTACACATCATGATTTAGTTTATATGGTTTACTCTCTACCATATGAATGTTTTTTAACATTTAATTTCATTTAAATTATGGGTTTTACATAATTATGTTATGATTCTCTATTCTATGTCTTTTTGATTCAAACATTACCAAAGTTGCAAATGTTTTTTGCCTCAAATTTTATTCTTTGAAACATATTTTGATTGATGTACCTATATTAATTTATATGTTGTATATAATGAATCTTTATATATAATATCATTAATATTTTATATTCATGTTATTTTTTGTTATTTCTCATTTTATTCCTTTCAATGGTTTTTTTTGGTTTTAAAAGACCGTAAATTGTTTTTATTTAAAAAAATTGATTTAATGGTTTTAAAGGATTTTTTCCAAAATATTCCTCCATAGTGTTTATATTATTTGAAGAATGTTATTTTATAAACATAAATTATTTATTAGTGTTATTTTACATGATCTTTGACCTTATTTTAAAAGGTTTTAAAAGGAAATTTCTTACCATTTTCTACACGGGTCACTTTTGAATCTCTTTACAAAAGTTTGAAAAGAATGTTTATTTTTAACATTTACAACATGAATAAAATTTTATTCCATCATGATATTTATTTTATTTTAAGATTAATTTTTAATCTTCCATGGTTTTTTTTCAAAGAAAACACTTTTCTCAATATTTTTTGAATTTTTAGTTTTTAAAGGTACTGAAAGAAAAGGCCATTTTCCCCTGTTTTCTAAGAAACATTTTAAATATTATTTTAATGGTATTTTCATCTATGTCAACATAATTTAATTATTACTATGATTACCTAGGGATAAGATCTTATAATACCGTTTAATTCCTTCTTCTTAATTAATTATGATTATTTTTTAAGGATATTGTTAGAAAATCTAAATATTTTTCATCGATAAATCAAGCTATAACAGTTTTGATGAAATGTAAGAATCCATGTGTTTATTTTATGATATATTACATAGAAATTATTGATTAAAGTGGGATTGGGGAGTGAACCCAAATTCTTAAGGTACATTTTTCGGAATGTGACATGTGGGTTCATTATATCCCTCCAGTGCATTGGGTAATGAGACAATGTTAACTAGATGGAAGTTACTCCTATGAGATGATGAAGTTATGTTACTACTAAGGGATGATGAAGTTAACTAATTGTAAGTTACTCCTAAGGTAAGACAAACTTGATTGTTTATAGTATACTTCTAAGGGATATGATAATTTTTCAGTTATATGATTCTATGGTAAATATTTGATGTTCCAATATACCTACATAGTTTTTTGAAGCTTTCTATGAGTTACAATGGATACTTTTCTCAAGGATTATTTTCACATGGATCATGATTGTTGAATTATATGAATCTTGTCTTATGTTAAATATTAATTCCATATATCATGATTTTTTATCAAGGTTTTATGGGTATGAATTATCTTATGTTATGGTCATGCACTTTGATTATGTCATTATAACATTATTCTCATATTATAATCACTGATGAAATTTAATTGGTAATACTTATGTTTAATCCTAATGATAATTTGAACTCACCATTCTTATGTTTTATAATTCCCCATGTTGTGAAGATTGATGTTAAATAAATTATGAATAGAAATTATTTATATGTGAATAATTTCATGGAACATTATGAATATGTAATGTGAAATAGTTGAAAAAATTTCCACTCGAAGACATAGGTATTGTTATGTAGAAGTTTTTCTTAGTTCTGTAAAACTCTAAGCATAAATGGTCCTCAGGTATGTAAGTGATCCAATATTTTATGATGATGTTGTAAGTTTTAGATGAATAAATTTTTTTCATGATTGTTGGTATCAATGATAGAAATATAAATATTATGTTTTTAGCACTGGATCCAGGAGTGAAATTTTGGAGATATTATAAGTAGAGTGTGTTGCTGCAACTCATTCCATAACTCAGTTAATATGGATGAATATGTAATTATAATTCCTAAAAGTTGGAGTGAATTTCTTACTTATTATTGGATGTGATAATTATAGTGTTATTAATTTATCAAATTATCATGTTCAAAATTTCAGGGGAAAGAACATTGATATTAAATATCACTTTATCAAGGATCCGGTGGAGAGAAATGAATTAAAGTTGGAGTTTTTTTTCAAAAAAAAAAGTGAAAATTTATGATGCGTTCACCAAGACATCGTATAAATAAGAATTAAAGAATTTGAGGTTGAAGTTAGGTGTCCAACCTCATTCTTTTCAAGGCTATGGTATGAGATTTCTATCCCCTCTCCCTTATAGTTTTCAGATATTTTTTTCAAATGGGTAGAAAATATTACATCATAAATCTATCCCTTGATAGGTGATTTACCTATCAAGTGATAGTATATATTTAGGTGGGGTTAAAAGAGGTAACCTGTGATTTCAGCATGTGTGAACTATTTTAACATTTTGTTGAAGTGGTTACATGAACTATTTATTTACATGTTAAAGTTATTTTCAGTTGTGAATATGTGATGATGAAAGAAGTTTGGAATGATTTTTGGCCATTTATTTATGTAAAACATGGTTTTATTGTTCAATAATCCTTGTTTACATCATCAATATTTCTCTCATAGGCTTAGAATTGTTGGATAATGATCCATAGCTTGAGTTTCAAAGATTCCATGATTTATGTTTCTTGGTTGATAATAAAATCCAAAGGGGGATATTTATGAGACTGTTGATGCTAAAAAACACATGTTATAGGAAACATATAGGAATTTACTAATGTTTTGAGGTGATTCCAGACTGAAACAGGCTCAAAAATACAACTAAGGGTCTGGATTTATGAAGGATGAATCCTTCATGAAGGGAAAGGTATTTGTGAAGGCCATTAGAGAACTATATAAGTTTATCTTATGTGAAGACAATAATATTTTTTGAAACATATATATCCTCTGTATAACCTATAAATACCTCCCTTAACCCCTCATTTAAGGGGACATGACCTTTGTAATTCTTTTATAATATTTTAATTCATGAAACATTATCCTTTACGAGCCAAAGGAAAAATGGATTCCTAAATGTACCTATATTCCGCAAAAAACCTTCCATGAGTACCTTAGTATCTATGAACATGGTGTAGATGACCATCATGAAGGATCACAGCCTACACACTGGAGGAAAACCCCTTTAACCTCTTGGGATTTCATGAGGAATCCACCTTTCATGAAACCTTCCCCACGGGAACCATGACATCATACCTAGGTAGGGAATATATATTTCACAAATGTCTCACCTTCACAAGACCTTTGGAATTTGTGAACCCCCAAACCTTAGTGAAACCCACCTTTAGGCCAGTACATGATGCCTCCATTCAGTAGACATACCTTTGCGAAAGTTGGGTGCTCAAGGGATCTATACCCATTCAAGCCTGGTTCATTCATGCCCCAAACTTTTGCACGATTACTATTTTCAAACCTCATCCCAAGATCCTTTACTCTAATCATGAGTTAGGTAGCATATATGCCTCTTTCTCTTAATCATAGGCACCTTAAAATTGGGACCCCCACATGTATCCACAACTCGATAGTGTTTATGCATTATTCTATCCAAATGCACCATCTCAGTAAACACGTAATCCCCAAAGGTGGCATGATCCTGAAAAACTACTTACTTTTACATTTGAGGTGGGATAATATTATATCCTTCTCTCCTATTTGGAAATGGTCTCCCTGGGTGTAAACCCTACAAATGTATGAAATATAATACTTTAAACTACATAGATCAACACCCTAGACGTATGATATTAAACTACAAGAAAAAACATGACATTAAACTATAACACACCCCTGTGTGATGAACATACACTACTAAAAAAATGGGAAAGGGAAGCGCCCCCTTATATCAGCGCTAAGAAAAACTGCTGATAAAGGTTACCCTGTATCAGCGCTAAAATTTTAGCGCTGATAAAGGAGAGATTTATCAGTGCTTTTCTAGCACTGATATAGGGCCTCTTTACCAACGCTAGAAAAGCGCTGATAAATCCTTAATGTATCAGCACTACAATTTTAGCACTAATATAGGGAGTCTTTATCAGCGCTTTTCTAGCGCTGATAAAGAGGCCATATATCAGCTCTAGAAAAGTGCTGATAAATCTCTCCTTTTTCTACGCTAAAATTTTAGCGCTGATATAGTGTAACCTTTATCAGCGCTAAAATAACACTGATAAAAAGACCCTTTATCAGCGCTAGAAAAGCGCTGATAAAGACTCCCTGTATCAGCACTAAAATTGTAGCGCTGATACAGTAAGGATTTATCAGCGCTTTTTTAGCGCTGATAAAGGTAGTCTTTATCATCGCTTTTTTAGCGCTGATAAAACCTTAGTGCATTTTTTTATAAAGTCGATTGCACAGTGCCCTAGTTTTATTGCGACCTAAAGCTCTCACGGTACTGGAACCCTGCGACTCCCCTCTGCCACCCGCTGAGATCACGTTGCTGGACCTCCGCCGCCCGCTGAGTTCGCATTTCCGGACCTCCTCCCCCCTCGAGCTTCAGTTTGCCGGACCTCCGCCGCTCGCAACGCTTTCAAGCTTCGGTTTGCCGGAACTCCTTTAAGGCATGTTTTCCAAATATTTTTTCAATATTGTTCTCCTCTCCCATTTTTATATCATTTTTTAACATGCTTTTTTATTCTATGGGTGAGTATTATGGATTGACCGATTGAAGAAAATGGACCATACTTGATAAAAATTATGTAAAGGGGATGATTCACATGTGTTTACTAATTTTCATTATATTTCTCAAGAACATGGTGCTTGTTTACTTTTATTGTTGAAAATAATCATTGTTTTTTGGTGGGGTTTTTTGAGAAGTTTTTTATTAGTTTGGTTGTGATAGATTCCATTGGGGAAAAATGTGAGATGGTTGAGGTGGTAAATCGTGCTGTTGGGAAGCATCAACCTTTCCATTGTTAAAAATATGTAATGAGTGGGTTATTGTGGGATATGACATCGTTAGTTGATATGGGTTTTCCTTTTAGTCTCCCAGTGACATAGAATATAGTTGTTAATGATGAAATTGAAAAGGGTTTGGTGGGAATTGAATAACTTCATGGATAAAAATGAAATGGTGGCTATAAAACTATGCTCACCCCCTACGCGATGAGTGTATCGGGTGGTTCCCTCTTCTAAAATTCAAATATGTGACTTCCTTTACCGAGATATAAACCTATGACCACTCTTAATTCAGGAAACATCCAACTCTAGGTGATAATCCTAGGTTGCCTTAGGTGACGAGAATATGAAGTCCCTATGTTATGGGAATATGAGATCTTCTTTATCTCCCAAATGATGTTCCCTTGATTATACCTCATGAGATTATAAATAGATTCATTAGGGGATATGCCTAAGAATCCCCTAAGTGATGATCATAAGATCTCTTATTCAAATTATGCTCTTAGTGGTTCTTCATGGTTAGTGGTTGTAGTCTCTTATTTGGGTGAAGGGATGTGTTCTTAGTATATTTCCATCTTATGATGTTATTCATGGTTAGTGGTTGTAGTCTCTTATTTGGAGATGTATGATGTTCTTTGTGAGGGCCACTATCTAGCTAGTGGTGTCATTGTATATGAGAAAGCATCGATGTAGTTGGAGATGTATGATGTTATTCATTTGAGCATACTCATTCAGATTCCAAGTGGGTGTTTCTCTACTATATCTTCTTTTTTGGGATTCATGTGTTTCATGAATTCATATTTTATCCATTTGAAGTTGGTTAGACATGTTTTGATCATTTTGAAGCACAAAATAACCCTATTAATGAAAATAATATATGGAATGGATGGTATCTTGTTGTGAATTAACCTTTTTCATTGAAATAAATTAGGTTTCATTCTACTGTTGGTGTATTTGATATTATAAATGAAAATCATGGTTTAAAATAAAGATAAGTTGATTCTTTAAATAAAATTCCAAATGGTTTGGCATGTGTTTTTTTATTGATTTTTTTGGGAATGATTTCCAAAATAAATTAAAATGTCTTGTTTTTAAATGGTTTATGGTATTGGTATTTTAAAAAATTGAGGGGGATTGATTGTCCTTTTGAACAAAATACCTTCGATCCCGACCACCATCAATTGTTTTTTGGGGGTGAATTTAATGTCATTTCCAACCCAAAGGAAAGGAAAGGTAGATGCCCATTCCAGAGGAAGGCCATCATGGAGTTTGTTCAGTTCATGGCTGGGAAGGGACTCATTGATCTCAGCTTCTCAGGTGATAGTTTCACCTGGTGCAACAACTATAGGGGCCATCACCGCTTGTGGAGTCTATTGGATAGGTGTCTATACAACATGAAATCCACTAACCTATTCTCAAATACCATGTTTTTCCATCTTGTTTGGGGTATTTTGATTCACTCCCCCTTTTGGTTTCCATTTCTTCTTGGCATGATCATCAGGAATGGTTTCACTTCCACCAGCAGTGAGTATTTAGGCATGATGAATAAATACTAATGGTTAGGCTCTATTAATCTCCATTTTTATAAGGAAGTGTTTCTCTTCTAATGTATTTGGAATTCTTGTTTTGTGTACTTGAACCATAAATACTAATATTTGAGATTCAAATAGGATGTAGATGAATAAAGATTGGATGGATGCTAATCATTTAACAATAGAGTATGAGAATGGAGTTAAAGAGTTCATCAAGTTTGCAAAGGATCACGCAAAGGGTCCTTCTCAAATCCTTTGTCCATTTTTATGTTGTTGTTATTAAAGACTACTTACTCCAGAGGAGTTGGAAGAACATTTGATATGTCACGTAATAGATCGAAGTTATAAATGTTGGAATAAACACGGAGAAAAAGAGAATGTAGCTACTGGCTGGGATAAAACTGCGTTTTATGGATCGTCAGATATGAATACAAATATGGATGATGAAGAAGACTGTATGGAGGATGTGATTATAGATGTCAATGATGATGAAGATCGTATTGAGGAAATGACAAAGACAATTCAAGATAAACTCTGTGATTGCCCAAAATTGTTTGAGAAGTTAGAGTTGTGCAAAGATGCCATTGTATGGTACTTGCACTAGGTATACAACATTGTCAGTTGTACTGAAGTTGTATAAATTGAAAGCAGGAAACAGATGGAGTGATGTCAATTTTATGGAACTACTTGCTCTCTTGAATGACATGCTCCCAGAAGATAATGAGATCCCAAGCCGGACATATGAAGCTAGACGAATGCTACGCTCGATGGGAATTATTTCTGAAATAATACATGCCTACCCGAAAGACTGTATATTGTTTCGCAAAGAGAACAAATCAATTACAGAATGCCCAAAGTGTGGTGCTTCTTGATACAAGAAAGATAAATCCAATCCTACAAAAGTTGTATGGTACTTTCCAATCATTCTAAGGTTTAGGCGTCTATATGGAAGTGAAGAAATTGAAAGACAATTGTCGTGGCATGCAGATAAAAGAAATAAAGATGGGTTATTACTTCATCCGGCTGACTCTCCTCAATGGAAGAAAATTGATCATGAGTATCCTGAATTTGGAAAAGTTCTGAGAAACCTTCGTCTTGCGTTATCTACAGATGGAGTGAATCCTTTTGGTTTTCAAACCAGCACTCATAGTACATAGCCTGTTATGTTGGTAAATTATAACTTGTCACCCTGGTTATGGATGAAGCGAAAATTCATCATGTTAACTATGATTATATCAGGACCAAAAAAACCAGGTAACGATATTGATGTTTATCTGGCTCCTTTGATCGATGATTTGAAGTTATTGTGGGACTCAGGGGTAATGTTGTATGATGCTTATAAATGTGAATACTTCACGTTGAGAGCAATGTTGTATGGGACAATAAATGATTTCCCTGCTTATGGAAATTTGTCAGGCTATAACATTAAATGAACTCAAGAGTGTCCCATGTGCGAAGAAGATGCAGAATCAATTAGGTTGAAACATTCATCGAAATCGGTGTTTCTAGGACATCGTAGATTTCTACCTCGTCGGCATAAGTACCGATCTTGGACGACATCATTCAATGGATGTTCAGAAAAACGTGCAACACCATCTCCACTAATAGGTGATCAGCTGTTTGAGAAAGTAAAATATCTGAACACTATTTTTGGTAAACCATTTTCGAAAAACCTTACGAAAATTGGTTGGAAAAAGAGATCAGTTTTTTTTGAATTACCATACTGGAATTGTTTGTACGTCAGACATTTTCTTGATGTGATGCATGTGGAAAAAATGTATGTGACAGTGTTATCAGAACGTTGCTAAATTCCCCTGGCAAAACAAAAGATGGAATTAAGGAAAGGTTGGACATGGTTGATATGGGAATATGAGAAGAGTTGGCTCCCGTGAAGGGTGAAAATCGAATGTTTCTTACTCCAGCTGATTATACTCTTTCTAGGGTGGAGAGATATCAGTTTTGCAACTTATTCAATGATGTAAAGGTTCTAGAGGGGTACTCATCAAATATCAAGAACATTGTGTCAATGAATGATTTGAAGTTAAAAGGTTTGAAATCACATGATTTCTATGTTTTGATGCAAGATCTAATTCCTATAACTTTACGTTGCATTTTTCCCAAGAATGTTCGTCATACATTAACCAAACTTTGTTTCTTTTTAAAATCTATATGTAACAAAGTTTTAGACCCGGGGAAATTTCCAGCTATGGAAAAAGAAATTGTCATCATATTATGTGAATTAGAAATGTTCTTCCCACCGACATTATTTGATATAATGGTTCATTTGATGATTCACTTGGTGAGAGAGATTCGAATTTGTGGTCTCATACACTATAGATGGATGTATCCTGTTGAAAGGTATATGAAGATTTTGAAAGGGTATGTAAAAAATCGAAGTTGTCCAGAGGGTTGTATAGTGGAGAGATATATTGTTGAAGAAGCCATTGAATTTTGTTCTGAATACCTATCTGATGTGGAAAGCATTGGTCTCCCGAAATCTCGTCACACTGGATGCATTGAGGGTGAGGGAATTTCTGGAAGAGAAGTTGTGACAATCAGTATTACAGATCGGGAGCATGCTCATCTTTATGTTTTCCATAACAGTTGGGAGGTTTCTCCATATATTGAAACTCACAAAGAAATTATTAGGCAGTTGAATCCATCGAGGGCTGAAAAATGGTTATCAGATACACATAATCACCAGTTTATAGGATGGTTTCAAGACCATATTTTTAAGCAGTTGGATGAAAATACAAATTCTATTTCAGAATGTGTTTGATGGCTAGCCGCTGGACCAAGTGTGTATGTATTATCTTAAAGTGGTTATGTAATTAATGGTCATACATTCTATACAGATGAACATGATGAAGATAGTACCATGCAAAATAGTGGAGTTACACTAGTGGCTGAAGCGATGCATGTTTCTGGTAGTAAGGACATAAATCCAATTTATGCAAATATGTCATACTTTGGCATTATCAAACTAATATGGGAGTTGGATTATACGACATTCCAATTGCCGATTTTTAAATGAAAATGGATTGATAAAAACAGTGGTGTTAAAATAGATGAAAGGGGATTTGTGAAAGTTGATTTTAGTAAAGAAGGGTACAAAGGCGAATAGTTTATAATGGCATCACAAGCAGTACAAGTTTTTTATGTTCCAGATCCTGCAAACCGAAAGTGGTCGATTGTTCTGTTATCATCCAAAACTAATGAAGGTTCCAATGAAAATTCAGTTGAGGATGATCCTTTTAGTGGTACGTCGCAATCATTTCGGAGCGGTCCCAATGCAGATGATGTTTTGTATGTTAGAGGAGACCACAATGAAGGGATTTGGATAGTCGATAGAGGTGTCAAATCCCTTCAACCTTTGAAAAAAAGAAAGAGAGTTCAGTAAACAGGTTATATTTTGTTTGTAATATAGATCTTGTTATCTCATGTTATTATCTTATCATTACTGAATTTATGTAATCTGAATTAACTGTTCCACCACTTTTGCAGATAATGAATTCTGCACATTCTAATGCTCCTAACCTTGAGGCGGAACAAGTCTCTCAAGCAGCTGCTACTGTTGCTCCTGATGCTGCTCCTGCTGCTCCTACAGCTCATGCTGCTGCTGCTGTTGCTCCTACTGTGGCTCCGGTTTCTCCTACTGCGGCTCTTGCTGCTGCTACTCCTCCCGCTTCTCCTCCTGCTGCTCCTCTTGCTGCTCCTTCTGCCGCGGCTCCTGCTGCTCTTAGTGTTGAGGTCCAAGAACCATCAACACATGTCATTGATACCATTCTCGATGAACATATAGATGATGTTGATATCGATGAAATGGTTGGGAATGAAGGACCAACGTCGCAGAAATCACAGGTGCGTCGTAGTTTGATGGTGTTAGCCAAAATTCTTAAGGTGTAAAGCAAAGGCATCAAATTTGAAGTCGGATGGAATGCACGAGGCCAACATGTGAATCCCAACAAGGCTATGTTTAACAGCTACATTGGAGTTGTCACTCAGAAACGCGTGCCGATTGACATAGATTCATGGCACCATGTTGTGTCCGGGATGAAGGCTGTGATCTGGGAAGAAATTACAGCAACATTATGAATTTATTTCTTTAATTTACTAGAAAATAAAATAATGAAACAATGTCTTACTCTTCTCAATCTCTCGTAGAGAACATTTATAGTAGACTATTCACACAAGGATTATGTTCTAAGGCTTGCAGGAAAGATTCATCGAGGTTTTCACACTATTTTAACAAGATGTCACCTCAAATATTCTAAAGGTAAAATAAACCCGCACCCACCCATTGTCTACGCTCACCTGATATCCCAAGAAGCATGGGATGCATTTATTGGCCGTCGTGGGGATGAGAAGTTTCAGGTACATTGTGAGTGATAATACATTGTTTGAGGATACCTGTATTCATCACTTTGATTGCCAATATATCATTTATAAAACAAAAACTCTGTACTAAAAATAAGGAACGTGCTTCAAAACCAATATACCCTTATCGTAAAGCAAGGATGAGGTACGCTTCATTATAAAAGAAAATGGTACGTATTTTAAATTTACAATAATATTGTTAGGTGACAATAAACAACATCATAATTATTTTTCTATGTTTATATGTAGATTGATGAGTCTAAAACCAAATGCACTTCCATCCCACATCATGTGCTATGGAAGGAGGCACGTGTGAACAAAGATGGGAAGTTAGTAGATGAGAACACACAGAAAGTGTGGGAAATATGTGTAAGTATGACATGATGATAAAATAATTTGTTTAAAATTTCCATTACATAAAAATAATTAGTTATTTTCCTATATCCGACAGTCACAGGAATCAGCTACTCCTGTAGCTGATATAGACCTATTATCGACGACTTTGAAGCAGCCAGAAAAATATGGTCGTGTCAGAGGTGCAGGGTTTGGGCTGAAACCCCAAGTATATTTTGAGAAGAAGAGAAAAATGGATGATAAAGATGAAAAATTGGAACAAATGAGCGAAAAAATAGAAACCCTGGAAGAACAATTGAAATGACAGGGAGAGTTGCTAGCAACTTTTATGGGTGGGAAGCAAAGGGAAGCCACAACTCAAGAACAACTGCCGCATGAACATCCTGCCCCACCCCCACCAGCTTTGAGGTGAGCCATTCGCCTCAAAGAACTGTCTTAGCTGTAGTAATCAATATTCTAATAATTGTTCCCATGAAATATGAATCAGACAAACACTGATAATTTTTCTGTACTCATCTTCTACAGGGTGATAATTATTGTGATTTATATATGTAAACACGCACCTATCACCTTGTATTGAGGGCTACAGTGTTCAATATCCCATATGTCCCACTGCATAATAGACCACTTCTGAAAGATCATCTGAAAGTGAAGATTACTGTAGCTCATGAGCCAAAGGCAGAGATACCTATTCCACTTGATGATGATGATATTCATATAGTCGAAAAGGCTATTGGGACATTCATTGCATGGCTTTCACAACTTGTAAGAGTACATGCGGAAAAAAGGTATTTATTTCCTTTTATTTTCAAGCTAAACCCTTAACAATTAATGAAAAAAGGCTCTGAACCAATGATTGTTGTTATAGACAGAGAAAGGGAAGGGGGTGAAAAACGTCGGCTCAAAACCATCTAAAGGATCGACCAACCGATCCCAAGGAGCCACTGAAAGCACAATAACACCACCTTTTCTCTTTACACATTTACTATCATTGAAGACTCATGTGGATATGAAGCTAAAATATGGTAATAGTCATATAGTAGTTTTCGAAGAGAATATATACGGAGAGGAAATTCAAGATTTCATTGCTGCTAAAAATGTAAATGAAATCCTTGAAAACGGTTGGCTAGGCATCACAATTGTAAATGTATATATGAGGTATGTTTCCATGAATTGATTTTCCAAAAGCTGATCTAGCATAAAAATTATGACTAAATGAATTTTATATTGTTTACAGACGCATTTATGAAAAAAAATTGAAGGAATTTTCCCATGAACCAAGATTTGGACTGGTTAGTCCTCATATCACATAAACACACCTAACAAAAATAGATCCATCAAAAAGGGATGAAATAGTGAATGAATTGCTGAAAACATTTGAACGCAAGATTACAGATGACATAATTTTCCTAATACCAACCATGTAGGGGTAATACTCTACGATTAAAGAATATCAATTATATTTTCACTTCTTTTATTACTTATTCCTTTTTGTGTTTTTAGGAAACATTTTTTGCTAATTGCGGTGAACTTGGATACTCCGAAGATTTATTTTCTGGATTCAAAGCAAGGATATCCATCAAACCGACCACACATGATGGAGTTTGTGAATCTGTAAGACACTACATCTTACATTTTAGGTCTAAACATCAAGTAATATAATTTATATTATATTTTACTAATAGGGTGGTGTATTATTATCATCTAAAAAAAGGAATGAGGCCAGTGTTTAAGCATAAGGAGGCGAGCAAGTACTACGTCTGGACAAATATCAGGGTATATATAATAAAATTTCACTATCCAAACACATCTCAACACAAGTTACGTATTCTCCTAATGATAATTTTTTTTTCAGTGTCCAAAACAAACAAACGATAATGATTGCAGTTATTATGTTTGTAAATTTATGAAAGAGATCATTTTTCATCAGCAAACTAGCATCCCTAAAGATGTATTTTTAAAAACAACTACTAGTTCGTTTAAGTTATTTATTAATTCTTTATTTTTTTATTTTGTAGTACTACTATGACTGCCGAAAAGCCTCATACTCACATGATGATATAGATGTCTTCAGAAACGAGTGGGCCGCATACCTGATGGAAGATTTTACAAAATACAATGAAGATCTGACTTGGGGACATGAACAATTTGTGGTCATTTTTGAGAGGGGTTAAGGGGATCAAAAGATGAAACATTTTTGTATGTAAATGTTCGTAGGAAAATTGTAATTGTTATTAAATAAAACAGCCTTTCTCCGATGAGTCATTTTCCCATTTTAACAGATGATATGCACCAGCAACATGCAAGAATGATGAACCACTCAAAGGGTCTCTATTTTGTTTAAAATGGACAAGATTTTAATTGAAAACAAAAAATTGAACTACATAAATCCAACCAAACGCATTCAGATTTCATTGATATTTTATAAGAACGATCCAAGGGTCATTGGTGACGTGTAATAGTCAACCCTGCCTCAATCCGAGGCATGGTATGGCCGCTATCACTCAAAGGGTCTCTATTTTGTTTAAAGTGGACATGATTTTAATTGAAAACAACAAATGGCCTACGGAAATCTGACCAAACACATTTGGATTGCATTAATATTTTATAATAACGATCCAAGGGTCCTTGGTGACATTTACGAGTCAACCTCGCCTCAATCCGAGGCACGGTGTGGCCGCTAGCACTCAAAGGGTCTCTATTTTGTTTAAAATGGACAAGATTTTAAGTGAACACAACAACTGAACTATGGAAATCTGACCAAACACATTTGGATTGCATTGATCTTTTATAAGAACGATCCAAGTGTCCTTGGTGATGTGTACAGGTCAACCCCGCCTCAATCTGAGGCACGGTGTGGCCGCTAGCACTCAAAGGGTCTCTATTTTGTTTAAAATGGACAAGATTTTAAGTTAAAACAACAACTGACCTATGAAAATCTGACCAAACGCATTCAACTTTCATTGATATTTTATAAGAACGATCCAAGGGTCCTTGGTGACGTGTACGAGTCAACCTCGCCTCAATCCGAGGCATGGTGTGACCTCTATCACTCAAAGGGTCTCTATTTTGTTTAAAGTGGACACGATTTTAATTGAAAACAACAACTGACCTACAGAAATCTGACCAAATGCATTCGGATTGCATTTATATTTTATAAAAACGATCCAAGGGTCCTTGGTGATGTTTAAGAGTTAACCCCTCCTCAATCCGAGCCACGGTGTGGCCTCTATCACTCAAAGAGTCTCTATTTTGTTTAAAGTGGACACGATTTTAATTGAAAACAACAAATAACCTACGGAAATCCGACCAAACACATTTGAATTGCATCTATATTTTATAAGAACTATCCAAGGGTCCTTGGTGACATGTAAAAGTCAACCCCGCCTAAATCCGTGGCATGGTGTGGCCACTAACACTCAAAGGGTCTCTATTTTGTTTAAAATGGACATGATTTTAAATGAAAACAACAAATGACCTACGGAAATCCGACCAAATGATTTTGGATTGCATTGATCTTTTATAAGAACGATCCAAGGGTCCTTGGTGATGTGTACTAGTCAATCCTGGCTCAATCTAAGGCATAGTATGGCCGCTAGCACTCAAAGGGTCTCTATTTTGTTTAAAGTGGACAAGATTTTAAGTGAAAACAACAACTGATCTACGGAAATCCAACCAAACGCATTCAGATTGCATTGATATTTTATAAGAACGATCCAAGGGTCCTTAGTGACATGTATGAGTCAAACCCACCTCAATCTGAGTCACGGTGTGGCCGCTATCACTCAAAGGGTCTCTATTTTGTTTAAAGTGGACACGATTTTAATTGAAAACAACAACTGACCTACGGAAATCCGACCAAACGCATTTGGATTGAATTGATATTTTATAAGAACGATATAAGGGTCCTTGGTGACGTGTACGAGTCAACCTATCCTCAATCTGAGGCACGGTGTGTCTGCTAGCACTCAAAGGGTCTCTATTTTGTTTAAAATGGACAAGATTTTAAGTGAAAACAACAACTGACCTACGGAAATCCTACCAAACGCATTCTGATTGCATTGATCTTTTATAAGAACGATACAAGGGTCCTTGGTGATGTTTATGAGTCAACCCATCCACAATCCGAGGCACGGTGTGGCCGCTATCACTCAAAGGGTCTCTATTTTGTTTAAAGTGGACACGATTTTAATTGAAAACAACAACTGACCTACGGAAATCCGACCAAACGCATTCGGATTTCATTGATATTTTATAAGAACAATCCAAGGGTCTTTGGTGACGTGTAAGAGTCAACCCCGCCTCAATATGAGGCACAGTGTGGCCGCTAGAACTCAAAGGGTCTCTATTTTGTTTAAAGTGGACACAATTTTAATTGAAAACAACAACTGACCTACGGAAATCTGACCAAACGCATTCGGATTGCATTGATATTTTATAATAACAATCCAAGGGTCCTTGATGATGTGTACGATTCAAACTTTCTTCAATATGAGGTACGGTGTGGCCGCTATCACTCAAAGGGTCTCTATTTTGCTTAAAATGGACAAGATTTTAAGTGAAAACAACAACTGACCTGCGAAAATCCGACCAAACGCATTCAGATTGCATTGATCTTTTATAAGAACAATCCAAAGGTACTTGGTGACGTTTATGAGTCAAACCCACCTCAATCTGAGGCACGGTGTGATCGCTATCACTCAAAGGGTCTCTATTTTGTTTAAAGTGGACACGATTTTAATTGAAAACAACAACTGACCTACGAAAATCCAACCAAACTCATTCATATTGCATTTATCTTTTATAAGAACGATCCAAGGGTACTTTGTGACATGTACGAGTCAACCTCGCCTCAATCCGAGGCACGGTGTGACCGCTAGCACTCAAAGGGTCTCTATTTTGTTTAAAATGGACAAGATTTTAAGTGAAAACAACAACTGACCTACGGAAATCTGACCAAACACATTCGGATTGAATTGATATTTTATAAGAACAATCCAAGGGTCCTTGGTGACGTGTACGAGTCAACCTTGCCTCAATCTGAGGCACGGTGTGGCCACTATCACTCAAAGGGTCTCTATTTTGTTTAAAATAGACAAGATTTTAAGTGAAAACAACAACTGACCTACGGAAATCCGACCAAATGAATTTGGATTTCACTGATCTTTTAAATGGGGGGGGGGGGGGTCATGGAATGTGATATATCAGGGGCCTCATATATATCAAGTCATGGTTACACTGGTATACTAGGGTGATCATGTCTTTGGGTCTATGATACTTATGGGCTTATATCTGGATGAAAATACTCCCATTTGGGAGGGTGGATATGCTTATGGGTCTTATTCCTTAAATGAGAATACTCTCATAGGGGAGGTATGAGATGTATATAGGTGTTATTCCCCAAATGATAATACAAACATAGGAGTGGGATGAGATTCTTATCGGGAATATTCACTAAATGAAAATAATCCCATAGGGGAGGGCTGAGATGATTATATAGATTATGCCTCAAATGAGAATACACCCATATTGGAGGGTTGATATGCTTCTAGGGATTATTATTTGGATGATAATACTCCCATATGGTAAAGAATATATGCTTCTTAGTATTATTCCATAAATAAGGGTACTCCCATAGTATAGGGATGAGATCCTTGTAGGTCTTATGCCTCAGAATTGGAAGAACACATATTGGTGGTCTGAGATACTGTTGAGGGTATTCCCTAGATGAGAAAACTCCCATAAGTGGATTTCCATGATGGAGTATAAATAAAACTCCCATATTAGAGGTCAATGATAATTATGTATATAGTGGGGATACCATGGTATATTATATGTTTTGTGTGGTTCTTATGTTGTACTCAGAGAAACCCTAACATTGGATGAAGTAGGTATGGTTGATCAAGCTTTAATACTTGAGAATCAATGTGTCTTGATGTAGATGGGGTAGGACTTGGTCAAACTATATTTTTATAATGTCGACACGATCCTTGTGAAATGCTTGGTAAAAGTTCAGAACTTGGAAAATTAATTTGGGTTTAATCATGGTCATGGATTTGAGGATCAATGATGATTTTTTTATTAGTTTTATTCCAGTTCTTTCTTAACTAGGTTGTACATATTGCCTGATCATGCACTTACAATAGCCTATTTTAGGTTTAATATTAGGGGTTTATTAATGAGATTCATCCCCCCCCCAAGTATGTGCACCTCAGTGTGTGTACAAACCTTATAACTTCTTTGAGGTTGAGAACATGATGCATAGTGGATAGAGAAAAGTCCAAATATTTATGTATTGATAAAACACACCCATGTGGAGCCTTAGGATTGAACTGGAAAGCCCCCCGAACACCCCCTACCCCCTTGGACAGCCACCCCAAACCCTTGAACAACCCCCAAACCCCCTGAATTCTGAATTGATTTCTTTAAGTACTTGATTAACTTATAAATTATGTGTTAATGGTGTACGAGTATAATTTTTGTATGGGTATACTTGGTCTAATTTGCTTATGATTTATGAGTTAATTTTGTATGGGTATACTTGCTCTAATTGGCTTATTGAGATGCTGTTTTTTTTCTGGTGTTTGGGTGTGCTGCTGCAGATTTATCGTAGCAGCATAGAGGGCATTTATTAGCGCTCTTTTAGCACTGATAAATCGTGCTTTTATTAGCGCTAAAAAAAACGCTGATAAACTACACCTTTATCAGCGCTAAAGAAGCGCTTGTTTAGCACTGATAAAGGGTTTTTTTATCAGTACCGAGCTTTACAGTGCTTTTTTAGCGCTGTTAAAGCCCGTTTTTAGCATTGTTAATGCTCGTTTTGTAGTAGTGATAGGACTCCCCACGTATGACTCACATGGGATGATACCTCACCTCCTAGGAAACCCTTATGCATAAGTCTTACAACATCCCTTGTTGTCTCTACTTCCATGGCATAAGATTATTTATTACCCAATGTTAAAATGCATGGACCGATCTTATTAGATGACCTTAAACTGTGTATATGAACTATGTGGGTTTTTATCCCTATCTCTTAACAGGGTAAATAGGATGCTTCATGGAGGTTCAATCCTGATACCCCAACACCACCATTAAATCTATATGCCCCCCTTGGGGGGTGGAAACTCCGAAGTGTAACCATTTCCCCTGGAAACACAATCAAACCCACCATCCAAACCTAATGTCCCACTGGGACTTAGCATCACCATGTGACACTAATCCACATCTCACCCAACATGTGATAAGTGCATATAGGAAATATACCCACAAGACTTTGAACCTGTGACCGCATCCCCACAAGGCTTTAAACCATTGACCACATCCCAAAAGACTTTAAACCCATGAGTACATCCCCATAATACCTTAAACCTAATGATCACGTGGTTTTCACTGGCCATGGTCAAACAGAATTTATATTTTATTTAAAATCTTGTAATGTAGCATAGGGATGACCAAGATCATTTCCCAAGGAGCCTGCGTGGGTTATATTATCACTATTATAAATCACTTAAGTATTTTTATTTTGTTTTCTTAATTTTTAAATCAACCAAATCAATGAGGGGGCTGTTTGTTTTATTTTTTATTTTAAAATAATATGTAGAAAATACAACAAATTTAGGGTGGAAGGGTCAATCCATGATTAGGTCACTAATTACACTCATTATCCATTTAAAATTTTATCATCCAATTGATAATTCACTCAATATCATTCATGCATCACCATCCTCTAATGATATTGTGAAATCCTATTCACTTTTGAAAATCTACAAGGCACATTGAATTTTGCTTCATCCATGGTTTCATTTGATGAATAACCCATGATCATAGAAAAGCCATCAAACTCCCCCTAATTTCATCATATATTATTTCCGCCCTGACTCTCCCCATTTCATCACATATAAGGAGGATCAGGATGAGGGAGGAAAAATAAATTGATAATGGTAGGAATGCTTAGGGAAGGTGGATGATCACCAAAACAACCCCATAAAACCCCAATTGTATCATTACAATTAAATAAAAACTTAAGAAATCTAGATGGGGATTTGAGAAACAGTGAAGCTCCTATGGGAATTCACCTCGGTCTAGTACTCTATATTCATGGAGTTTAAGAGATCACATTACGAACACGACACAAAGGTTTAGAAAATATAAAGAATTGGGGGAGAAGAGAACAACACATTTGAATAGGAACAAAATTAAACATGTGTTAAACATGAATAAGAAAAATCCAAAAGGAAATCATAGAGAAGAAAAACTTATTTTTAATCAGAAGGAGCTGAATATTTTGAATGGGGGAGAGGAGAAAATATTTATAGTCCTCACAACATCTTCTTTCTCACTTTTAGTGCAGTGTGTCTCAACGAGTACATTTTACATTGGATGGGTCACAATCAATTCGGTAAGTAGCGTTTTCATCCCATGATCACACACACACAATTTTATAATTTTTTAGTGGTTCAAAGATCTAGTGGAATTCAAATGATGCTCATCCTTCTTGCTTGAATTGCACATCATGGACTAAAAATCTGACCTTACTATCACTGTTTTTTGGGCCTGCACATGGGAAAAATAAAAACCATCAAACAATTTAATATTTCATCTTAAGTTTTATTTTTAATTTTATCAACATATATATATATATTATTTATTATTTTTTATACTTTTCTTTTTATTATTTTTCTTTGTGTTTTATATTGACAAGGAGATCGACTCGTTCTCTATGTAGCCCAAACGAGGTATATATTTGAGGGTTTGGTCTTCAATCGACTAACAGTGACTCGACCTCGACAACTGGATTTGGTGGCAGGACGATGGTTAGAAACAGTTTTCCATTGGCGTGGCATTTTACAGTGGAAGCCGACCTAGTTTCAGGGTCATATTCATCTATAGTAGGTGGTTGGGGTTCTATAGGGCAGCACATATCTAGTGTTCTCTGGTGGTGTGAGGTCTTTAAGCGATTAATTTCCTCTAATTTAGAACAACGAAAGCAAGGGATCTTTATCGATAGAGAATATGCACACGACGAGCTTCAATAGTGGGCACATGATTTAGATTTGTTCAGTCATTCGATTCATATTTGTTGGTTTGCATAGCTCGTCTACTTTACGATGGAGGTTAGGGTTTTCATCGGCTTCTAGTGCACGCTGTTCATACAAGCAAGTGGTAGTGTGTAGAACCTCTCCACAGTGGCCATCTTATCTCAGATATGGTGGTGACTCGGCTTCGATGGTAGGAGGAGGTAGTGGTGCATGCTACTGTGGGGATAGCGGTGGATCCATGGATGGGTAAATTTGACGGTGCTACTATCGAGCGGTAGGAATGGAAGTGGAAAGGGAAGTATGTGGTGGTAGCAACATGCTATGGGTGTAATAGTAGATTGTGGACTTTTTTTTATGTGTTTTAAATTTTTTTTATAGAAAACAGTTAGATCGCTTTTTTTTTTCAAAATGCGCCTCAAAGGCGGTATCGTGGATGCCGACTTTCACCTAACAAATAAAATTATTAATTTATAAAATTTTGTTTTGATTTTTTGTTTTGTTTTGTTTATATTTTTATTTATATATATAATTCATAAAAATTGTAAAAATTATCATTTTTGAATTTTTTTTGTTATGTTTTGTTTATATATTTATTTACATATATAATTCATAAAAATTGTTCAAGAAAAATAATTTATAAGCTTTCAAAACCGTCTACTTGAAAGTTAAGAATGTTTCAAGTACGCGACTTTGAAAGACTATAAAATATAAAACATAAGACCAATATAAACAAAACTTTAAACATTAATTAAACATATAATCAATTGTTGAAAACAAAAATCATTTCATAAAAATTGTTCATGAAAAATAATTTATAAACTTTCAAAACTGCCTACTTGAAACGTAAAAATGTTTCAAGTACGCGACTTTGAAAGACTATACAATATAAACCATAAGACCAATATAAACGAAACTTTAAACATCCATTAAACATATAATAAAATGTTGAAAACATAAATCATTTCATAAAAAATTTTCATGAAAAATAATTTATAAGCTTTCAAAACCGCCTACTTGAAACTTAAAAATGTTTCAAGTATGTGGCTTTGAAAGACTATAAAATATAAACGTAAGACCAATATAAACGAAACTTTAAATATTCATTAAACATATAAGAAAATGTTGAAAACAAAAATCATTTCATAAAAATTGTTCATGAAAAATAATTTATAAGCTTTCAAAACCGCTTACTTGAAACTTAAAAATGTTTCAAGTATGTGACTTTGAAAGACTATAAAATATAAACCGTAAGACCAATATAAATGAAACTTTAAACATTCATTAAAAATATATGAAATTGTTGAAAAAAAAATAATTTCATAAAAATTGTTCAGGAAAAATAATTTATAAGCTTTCAAAACCGCCTACTTGAAACTTAAAAATGTTTCAAGTACGTGACTTTGAAAGACTATAAAATATAAACCGTAAAACCAATATAAACGAAACTTTAAAAATTCATTAAACATATAAGAAATTGTTGAAAACACAAATCATTTCATAAAAATTGTTCAATAAAAATAATTTATAAGCTTTCAAAACCGCCTACTTGAAACTTAAAAATGTTTCAAGTACGTGACTTTGAAAGACTATAAAATATAAACCGTAAGACCAATATAAATGAAACTTTAAACATTAATTAAACATATATGAGTCAACCCCGCATCAATATGATGCACGGTGTCGCTAGTATCACATACATCTATAATCTTTGATTCATGAAAACATGTTATATCTCCTTTCATGGGACAAGGAAATCCATGCTTCCACTCGCCATATCCATATCCATATCAACATCCAGCCGCATAAGGGTATGTTGAAAGATATGACACATGAAATTCTCATAGGTTCCCATTCCTGCAAATACCAACCCCTTCAACACAACCATGCATCCAACCATTATAATTTCTTCCACAATTGTTACCTCATTTCACAAGGCCCAGTTGATCAGATGAAAACACCAACGATTCCACATAGCGCATCGAAATATTCATCACCAAATCTTTATCCTTTATCATATTCAAAAGGACACTGTAGGACCTCCTTGATCTATCCATTCCAAAAACTCACATACAAGTATACTATAAACATAAAAACCTGAAAGTATGCGATGATAGATTGAACATAGGAATAATAGCGTGAATGCTACCATGGGTTGGGAGTGCTACTGTGGGGTGGAAGTATGCGATGATAGATTGAACAGAGGAACAATAGCATGAATGCTACTATGGGTGACAGTGTTCTACCATTTCAGGATGGAGGTAGTTGACTCAATAGTAGAAGTGTGCCATGAAAATGTGGATGGTAGCACAATATCGGTCGATTACGGGTTGGCAGTGATGGTAGCATGAATTTGAGTGACGGTAGCATGTATGTTCTACCATTGAGTGAGGCAGTAGTAGCTTATAAAATAGGGTAATAGTAGGTTGTGATACCATGAATGACCAACAATATCCTATGAGGACAGTGACAATAGGTTAGTGGTGGTAGTACCGTGGGTGTGTGTGTGTAAGTAGAAGGGCTAGAGGAGTGGTAAATGGAATTTTATTTACATTGTGGTACTGGGTGGCAGTAGTATTTTTTTCAGCGCACCTACATTTTTCATTTCCAAACATTTTTTTCAGTGACATGTTTTTCCTTTAAATGATAAAATAATTAAAAATAAGAATTGAGTGCCTTTTCAAAATTAAAATCCAATATCAAATTCATTATTAAATTAATCTATTAAAAATATGATTTTTTAAAACATAATTTCAATGATTTTAAAAATCACACACATTACATTTCAAATTACGATTTCAAAAATAAAACTACATAATTTCATTTCTAAAACAATTAATAGTGTGAATTTTCAATTAAATCAAAAAATGATTGAAATAATTAAAACTAAAAAAGTAATTTCAAAATTTAATTCCAAAGAATTTTATTTCAAAAATAAATTTCAATTTATGTATGTCCTGTAAATTTATATAAAAAACGAGTAAACATGTGAAATTCATGATTTTAGACAATTAAAAATTATGTTCAGATTTCAGGAAGTTCACAAAAAATACTATTTTACACATAAATTGTTTAATTAATGGAGGGAATTTCAATGAATAATTGAAAAAAATGTTACAAATTGTAGATCACATCACTCCCCCACACTTGAACTATTTCACTCCCAAAAATTTTTATCATTGAATCCCTTTTATTCAAAAAGAAAAAAAATAAAGACATCCTACCTAGATTAAAATTAACGAACTAGAGAAGGAAGAAAACTCCGATTCATCTAGTGTTTGAAATATCATTCCTCTTCAATGAATCAAACCATTATCTCTCTTAACTTCAAGTGATAGTTCCAAGTTTAGGAGTGGATCGAATGATATTTAAGTGTAATCAAAATTTTAACAAAAATCACTTCCATTTTTCACTATCTCTTATGTTTCTTAAACTAGAGTTTGATTTTACAATTTATTTATATAAATAAAATGAATTTTTAATAAGTAAATTTTCCCTCCATGGGTTCAATATTCCCCTCACTTAAATGATTTAATTTTTGAATTAGATACTTATTCATTTTTTTATTTTTTTCCCAGGCATGTTTGTGTGAAGTACTATTCAAAAGTACTTATTAATATGTATAGAGATACTCAAACACACAATTTTATTGTCATGGAAATTCATTATGGGTTCCCAAATGCCCATTTTTATTTCAGGTTCAATTGACTTATATCAATTTTATTTGAGTTGGATCCCTAAGGTGTTGTTTTATCACAAAGGCCAAGTTACCTTGAATTAAGTTCAAAAATACAGTGAATTTATGTTATAAAATTGGTTCCACATAAATCTTATCACTCACACTTCCTTTCCTAGTTCTAAGATCAAAATTCCATGAAAATAGTTGTTAATTTCACTCAGCAATCATCTAAGTCTCACAACTTCAGAACTAGTGAATTAATTTGACTTTAGCATGAAATTTTCAAACTAGGAAAAGAAGTGTTTGAGTTCAATAAAGGTTTAAAAATTTAAGAAAACTATACAAAAATCTATTTCCAATATTTAAACAATAACATGTTTTCCTTTTTTTTTATTTATAGAAAAATTCACTAAATAATCTACTAAAAATAGAAAAAATATTTTTTATATTATTGAACAGTAACTAAAAAGAAATAAAAAACTACTCTAAATAGTATTGAATCTTTTCCCCCACACTTTTTCAATACACTACCCTTAATTGAGTTTAGCATATGATTTGTTTACAATTAAAGGAAGGTTAAAAATTTTTAGTATAAAAAATAAATGGGAAGGATGGAAACAACTCAAAATTTTTTATTTCTCTAGGTTTGAGGTAATCTCTTCCCTATGCTCTTTATACAGCCTTTAGCTAGCCTCCTAGGTTGTTATCCACTTAGGGAAAACCTATAGAAAAAATAAATATTAGAAATCTCATTAAAAACTAAGAAAATAAAAAAAGAGAATTGGTAAAGAATCATTGGGTTTTCCCTCACAACAGAGGTTGTAGTTAAACTTTCGACAGATGAATAATCTGGTGGTCATACCCAATCTGTAGGGGGATGGTGTTCCTATGATATGAACTACTAAATTGGGTTCCTTCAAAAGATGAATAGATCTACTTCTTCCTAGAGGTCCCCATTAATAGAGTTCTTCTTTTCCACCCCTTGAGTAGTATAATACAACTCAAAATGTTGGTGTGTGAGGATCAAGTATGAGGACTCCTCAGTTTCTACCATAGATATCATGAATGTTTTCTATTCCAGTGGAATATCCAATTATGTTGCTCGGGCATGTACAAAAATGGGTGAGTTAGTAAGTATTTCAAGTTGAATAAAATTAAATCACGTTGAGTTTAAATCAAAATCCTCCCCCTCAAAGGCTACAGCCTGAAATCCTATCTCTTCTTAATGGAGTACTTGGTATTCCTTTAATTTTTCTCCCTCTATTTCATGTTCAGTGTGAGGTTGAGAGATTACTTGACTTCCCACATGCCCAGAGCTTCATCTCATTCATCCACTTCCTAGCTGACAATTTGTTCATTTTCCATGGTTGGTTTCATGCTTTAATCTTCATTATGACATGTATCTAGTATTGTTTTATCTTTTTCATCAACAATTATGTCTTTTTAAAAATAATATTTCCATATATTGTCATAATTTTTTTCCTCCTCTTTATCTTCATCCTAGGTAGATGAAAATGGTTCTAAATTAGCAGTTTCATAAGTAGTGAAATCAAAATGGAATTCATAAAATTTTTATTGAATTGTGGTCAAGGTAAGGAAATATCATTCTAAATTTTCATCTTATTGTTCTATTTCATACAAGTTCACTAACTCTTGGAATTATGCTATAATTGAGGTGGACAATAGTGAACCTTCTATCTTTTCTTCTTCATTTGAAACTCTTAGACACACTAATGAAGATTCATTGGTTACTATAGGGATGAGCTTAGCATCTGGTTTCTATTGAAAATATTCCTCAATTTTCAGTTTGTTATATTTCCATACTCTCTCTTCAATATCAGTGGGTAGCCATAGTGGTTCTTCCATTCTTTATTCAAATTTAACTTCATTCATTCTTCCATGATCCTTATCTTTCGGGGCCTGCATCCAACTTCTTGATTTTTCTTCTACAATATATGGGAGGTCAGAATATAGATGATATTCACTAAATTAATAGAAAAAATTAGTAAAGAGTCTCCCTAAATGATTTCATATTTTAATTCCTCTTCAAAGTGTAGATCCACTAGAAAAGTGAGTTTAGGGATGGATAAAGGTACTATTTCCTTTCCCTCAAGATCTTTAAGTTACATCTCCACCATGGTTTTCACCATAAGTGGGAACTTCAATTTAGGTTCATATGTCACTACCTCCTAACAATATTATTCTTCTTCTTTTTCTACTGATACTAAAATGTGGTTCTAACTTCATTTTGCAGGTTCTTAAATTATTCAACGCATAGGGGTTGTTCATCCTCTTCTTTGTACATTGGGGAAGCTTTATAGAGATGAGCAAGTTTATCCATCAATTCTTATGCCTCAATATTACTGGTCTCTTATTCTTGGATTTATACCCTTGTAAAGTGGTTGTGCTTTGGTTTTGTATCCTCTTCAAAAACCTATGGGACACATGGGAAGACATATTGGTTAGAAAATAAATGGGAAAGTTATGGGTCTGTGACATATTCAATTTAGTCATTCCCTTTGATCTGTGTATAAAATTAGTGATCCAATATATAAAATGGTCATCCTTTACTGCTTGTATTATACTAGAGAGAATAATAAAGAAAAAAGAACATAGAAAAAAAATGACAAAACACTTAATTAAATTTATGTTAAGGATAGTGAAAAATCAACCCTTACTCCATGACAATGGCACAAATTTTATCACACAGTTTTCATGGGTCGTGGTCAAGTAGAATTTATAATTTATTTAAAAGCTTAGAATGCTGCATAGGGATGACCAAGATTATTTCCTAAGAAGCATGTGTGGGTCGGATTATCACTATTCTAAATCACTTATGTTGTACCCCAAGACTTTACCATATTTTCCTTTAGATTTTTTGATAGGTTTTCAATACACACAACACCTGATTTAAACAAAATAATATTTAGTCACATTTTTCATAGTCAATTAAATTCTAACACTTTTAGAGAGTTTATATAGTAAATTTATATATTATATATCCAACCAAATATTTTTACACCCATATAATATATTTTATATTGTCATAAGATAATAACAAACCCAATATTATACAAAAAATACTATATTTTTATAAAAAGTAGTTTTGCCGCATTTTGATCTCAAAAACATTTTAAATCCAAATTTTGACCCTTTTTAAACTCAATATTACAAGATAAAATTCATTTTTGAAATAAAAACATAAAAATTAGCTTAGGGTGAATTTTGGGTAATTTTCTGTGAAGTTTCATTTTTTTAATGAATAGTTAAAATATAATATTTTAGTTCAAAATTAATTTTTATATAACTTATTTATTATTTTAAATTATAATTATAATTTGTTTTAAAGTTTAATTAGATCATATTTTTATTAATTAACCTAATTTAGGTCATTGGGATCAATTTCACTTTGAGATTGAATGTAAAAACTTATCAAACTTTTGGACATTTTTACTTTAAAAACCTGCATTATCGTCCGACCTATAGGATGAATTTTAAATTAATTTCTACCACTTATGTGATTTAAATTTATTAAAATGGATTCCATATTTAGAATAATAATAATTTCTAATTTCTAATAAGACGAATTTTTTTTTGACCAAAAATATTAATGAAAGTAATTAAAATTAATTACAATTATTGAGGTAGAATTAATCTTAATAAAGGACTAAAACTTTAACTTAAGGGCCCAAATGACCTATCCCCTTGTAAAAAACCCATTTTATGGACATAATTAGACCATGAAACTTCAATTATTGAGTTTTTTTGGTTTTTGAAGACTTTTTTAGGTAAAAATGTGGGTACACCTAACTCCTTTTCAAAAATACCAAGTGAGTCCTTTTCCTCCCTTACAAAAAGCCACCACCTGTCCCCATTACTCACACCTCTCAAACCACATAGGTTCAGACAATATATTACCAAATATCTTACCAACACCCTCCCCTCAACCTTGAATCCTCCCTTTGGATAGGAATCCTTCCAAGGAAGCCTTTTGGTACAAACCAAAAGAAGTTACCAGATTAAGATACAATGACTTCTCTCAAGCTCTCTAGTTTCATTTCCATTATCCACCCCCTAAAATCTATTCATTACATAATTATATAACAAAAAAAATTATCCTAAATATACTATAATGTTTTTATTTAAATTTTTTGACCTAAAATTACCCACACCTCTATCTAATGGGTAACAACCATACTATTTCTGTGTACGGCGAACTACTACCTCACAAAATGATGATTGTTCATTTTTTCATTTACCACCTATCATGGTGGAAATTATGATGGAAACTATGTTTATATATTTTATATATGATATTTATAATGTCTTTATACTTCTGTAATTTTTTAGAACATACCTTTATGCTTTCCATCTTGTGTAAATATGATAATTTCATTTGAGGAAGTGTGGACTACCGCCCCCTCAAAGCGATACGACTCATTCATGCCATACATGGAACGTATAAAGGAAAAGTTTAATAAAACTATGTAACATATATAACATATATGTGACACTATAATTATAATATACATATGTATCATTTAATTTTCATTATTTTAATACAATAAAGAAATTAAAGTAGTGTTCATGCATACGTACGACCTATCGTCTCCATGAATGGTGCACTTCATTTCAGATCTCCAAATATTATGGACTACTATAAATACATATATACAGAATATATATGATAATTAATTAATGGTTTAAATTATGGAGATTATTAAATCATGTTATAATTAATAGGAACAATAAATCACAAGTCAAAAACCTACACGAGAAAACTAGGCAACTAACCCCCGAAATAGTGAAATTAATGAAAGTTTGTAAAAAACGGGTAATGAAATATTATAAGGAATTAATATATGATATTATAAACATTAGAATGGTTATATTATAAGTTATTAACATATTTAAACTACTATATAGGATTATAAAGACCACAAACCAAAAGGAAGATTATAGTAAGGGATTTCATCTCAATTTACATTTCATTGAGACTTGTTTGTTGTTGTGCAACAGATCACTCTTATATGGTGTATATAATTCCATTTTCATGTTATACCATGAATCTTATTATTTTCATAATATTATAAGATTCGATTAATTTATGGGGAATTATTATTTAAATGTTTCAAAGTGGTATGAGACACTTTGGAATGTTTAAAGATTATTTATCCTCAATAATGTTTTCTGTCAACAACCCTTATTGTTACTTATGATCCTTTGAGGTATTATTTTTAAATACATATTCCTTATTGAATATGGATATTTGATAAGGCATTTTTTTATTAAATATATGAGGAATTCTTTGGACATGCAATACATGGGTTGGGGACCGTTTAAGGAAAGCCTTACGGACTGGGGACGGGTTAATGAAAGCCCCCTAATGCATCAACAGTCTCATGAGATGAAATAGATGGCCAAAATAGATGGGGTTTTACCTGATATGCTAAATCATCTTGTGAAAGGTCTTGACAGTACTGGTTCCATGTACCTAGGAAACATGGCATCCAATAATTAAGCATTTTCCTCATTTATAATCAATTATTATTTATCCATGAGATTTTTTACATCGAAATATATATGGATTTATTTAATTTTTTTTATTGATCAATGGAATGTTAGTTTCTTACCTTTCCATATTGATTATGCATTATATAGTTGTTTAAATGGAAAGTGTGTTTAGTTATTTACCTTTCCATATAGATTTATTCATTATTGATCTTATTGTATTTACCCTTACTAATCATTTGAGCTCACTGTTATTATGTTTCTTTAATTATATTTGAAGAATAGAACTTTGAATAATCTTTAAAGGATGTATTTTATTTTATTTTATTATGTAACATGTTTTATTCCAATGTATTATGGGTATCATGTATGTAATTTGGCTTTCCAAGACCGCTAAACTGATCGATCCTTTGGGATTTGATTCCTTGTAATCGTGCCAATGTAATAAGATAATGCACTGGAAATGAGATTCTAGGGTCGAGGCATTATAGTTGGTACCAGAGGGAGGTTTAGAAAAAATCTTGGAAACTAGATTTAGAAATATTAGATTAGGGAACATAACCCTAGTATAGACTTTGAGTATGAGTATAGAAGAACAACCTAGAATTTTGGTAAGGTAGATATTATGTGGGTATTTCTAGAAATACATCATTTCTTGGATACTACAAGTGGATGTGGTTCTAGAATAGATATACCTAGGATTAATAACTATGAAAGGTGTTTTGGGCCTGAATCGGAGTAACCTTTTACATGAAAATGGGCATTACTGTGCGGCTAGTTTGAAACTCTTGGGGGATATTCTTAGGATAATTCACATTTTATTTACCTACCATTATAAGGGATTTAAAAGTAAAGATGACCTAAAGTAACCAAAGTTTATGATTCTAAGATTTACGATGCATAAATTTATGTTATCGGCTATACCATATTGGGAATTATATATTATGAGCTAATACAATTAATTACTTTTTATAATAATGACACCTAGAAGGATGAACAATACCAATACTCATGGAAAATGCAGAGATTTACCCTAAGGAAACCAGTACAACTAGTATTGGAACTGAGTAATTTATGGTGATATTAGGGAAAATTATTTAGGTTATGAAAAATAACCTTTGTCGAATGGAACAACCTATTTTACAGAGAAAATCTTCTATGTTGGATCTCTTTATGTGGTAGAATCCCCCATCATCTAGTGGGGATACTAATCCAATTGTAGTTGAATAATGGATTAAGTCTCTTGAGAAGATATTTACAGCCTTATAATGTAGTGAAAAAAAAGTTACACTTTTATTCTATTTTCTCCATGATGATGTCGATCAGTGGTGGTCTCCAATCTAGAATAAAAGGGTTAAAGAAGAAACTGAACTCATGAAATAAAGGAATTTGAAGGAGAATTGTTTTGATAAATACTTCCCTCGTGATCAAAAAATTGATATGGAGAGGAAGTTCCTTATATTAAAGAAAAAGGATGAAGATAGTGTTGCAGATTATGAAGATACCTTTACAAGGTTATCCACATATGCTACAGATTATATACACAACACGGAGTGCAAGATCAACCGCTTCTTTGAAGGTCTTAATCCAAATATCCAAAGGGCACTGGTTTCTCATAATTTCTCATCATATGAAGAAATAGTTTTATGTTCCATCAAGATATAAAATGAATTTTATAGAATCAATATATTCAAAGGAAACCAAGAAAATGAGAGTCTATACAAGAATCATGATAAAGGTAACGAATCAAAGAAGAAGAATAAGTTTGAGAAGTTTTCATCTTTTGATAACTGTGGAAAGAGTCACACTAGGAAATGACTAAAGGGAATTAGAGTTTTCTATAAATGCAGAGATAGGGTTCACCATGCCAAAGAATGAAAGGGGAGGAAGACAATAAATGATGTACAATTCTATAATTTTAAAGATATGGGACATTATGAAAATTATTTCCCCAAGATTCAAGGGAATATTCCCCAGAAGAGGCTAAGGTGAAATGTCCAAGCTTATGCAATCACTACAACAGAGGTATAAGTACCAAATGATATAGTGGAAGGTACATTAATCATATCTTCAAATTTATCCAATGGGTTATTTGATTCTGGATCGTCACAATATTTTATATCTACCTATTTTCCAAGAAAATTAGACATTTACCTCTTGATTGAATAAGAGAGTTGTCAGTCAAAACTTCTAAGGGAAGTATCATTGTAACAAAGATGTGTTAGGCAGTCCTAATTATGACACATAAACGTGATCTATGTACTAACATGGTTATCATACCTATGTTTGACTTTGATATAATCCTTGGTATAGACTGGCTCTCAAAATATGATGCAAACATTTACTGTAAGAGAAATGAAGTTACAATTTGTGAAGAAAATGTTGAATCCCTCATCTTTAGAGAAGAATTTTTCTCACCTAATTCTTATGTAGATCCACCACTAGTAGCTTTACTAAATGAAATTCTTAGGGAAGAAGATAAAACAACCTCTAGTTATGAATAAGGTTATCTTAAAATGTAAGAGATACTAATTGTGCATGAATACATTGACATATTTCCTAAGGATTTACCTAGACATCCCCCAGAATGTGAGGTTGAATTATCCATTGTTTTAATCCCTGATGCAAGGCTAATATCAAAGACCCCCTATAGAATGACCATTGTGGAATTGGTAGAGTTTAAGAAAAAAATAGAGGATTTGGGTAATAAGGGATTTATTCACCCTAGTGTTTCACCATGAGGATCCCCTATCCTCTTCATTAAGAAGAACGATGGATCCATGAGGTTGTACGTTGATTATAGGGAAATCAATTCCATTAAAATAAAGAACAAGTATCCTCTACCTCAAATTGATGAATTGTTTGACAAAATTCATAGATACCAATATTTTTCAAAGATTTATCTTCGTTATTGCTATCACTAATTGTGAGTGAAGAAATAATACATTCCGAAGATAGCTTTTTGGAAGAGGTATGGAAATTACAAGTTTATGGTAATTCCATTTGGACTGAATAATTCACCCTCTGTTTTTTTGGAATTAATGAAAAAATTATTCAATGAATATCTTGATTATTTTATTGTGGTATTCATTGATGATATTCTTGTGTATTCTAAGAGTTATTAGGACCATGAAAATCACCTGTGTATCATTCTTAAGGATCTTAGAAGGGAAGAGTTATATGGGAAATTTAGTTAATGTAATTTTTGGCTTCAAGAAGTTTCTTTTCTTGGACATATTATCTCCAAGGATGGAATATCAGTTGATCTGGAAAAAAAGGCATTCATAGAATGTCCTACACCAAAAAACACAATCGAGGTACATAGTTTCATTGGTTTGGTAGGTTGCTATTAGCGATTCATTGAGAATTTTTCCTGATTGGCTAACCTATTAACCTAGCTTACATGAAAAGGGGTTAAGTTTATTTGGACGAAGGAATGTGAAGAATGATTTGATGAGATAAAGATAATATTGGTTAATTCTCCAATTTTAACTCTACCATATTAAAGTGATGGGTTTTTCATATATAGTGATTCATCGAAGAAGGGAATTGGTTGTGTGATAATGAAAAATGATAAAGTCGTTGCATATGAATCAAGGTAATTAAAAACTCATGAAAAAAACTATCCAACACATGATCTCAAGTTAGAAGCTGTAATATTTTCTTTGAATATATAAATACATTATCTCTATAGTGAGAAATGTGATATATACACAGATCATAAAATCCTGAAATACATATTCTCACAAAAAGAGCTCAACATGAGACAAAGGTGATGGCTTAAGCTACTCAAGGATTATGATTTCTCAATACACTACCACTTGATGAAAGAAAATAATGTGGTATATGTACTAAGTAGGAAGTATCATAGATTTCTAACCCAAATGAGGATTTAAAAGGATAATTTGTTTAGGGAACTAGTAAATATGGACATGGGAATTTATAAGGAAGGGGTGAAATCAATCATCTTTCAAATGATTTAAAAACCATATATATTAGAAAAGATAAATAATTATCAATTTGATTATGAGGATTTTCAAAAGAAAATAAATGTCATGAACAAAGGGAAATTAACAGACTTTGTTTGTCAAGATAATTTTCTAAAATTTAGAAAGAGGCTTTGTGTTCCATCTATACCTAAGATAAAAAGATAATTTTTGGATTATGCTCACAACTCATATTTATATATACACCTTGGTAGCACAAAGATGTATATATACTTGAAGGAATACTTTTGGTGGAATAACATGAAGTGGGAAATTGCAGATTATGTGTCTAGATGTTTGGTTTGTTAACAATTGAAAGCTATAAGGAATCATTCTAAATGATTTATGCAGCCTCTTTCAATTACTATGTAGAAATAGGATGAAATTACTATGTATTTTTTCATAGGACTTCCAAAGACTCCTAGAAAGAATTATGAAATATGGGTTATCGTTGATCACCTAACCAAATCTGCACATTTTCTTACTGTAAGAGAAGACTTTCCTCTTGAGAACCTCACAAGGATCTATATTAATTAAGTTGTAAGACTTCATGGAGAACCTATGTCAATTTTCTCTGACCGAGACCCCTGTTTTACATTGAAATTCTATAAAAGTCTTCAAAAGGATCTCAACATTGAGCTTTATTTGAGCACTGCATACCATCCTCAAACTGATGAACAATCTGAAAGAAAAATTCAAACAATTTAGGACATTTTGAAGTCATTCTCACCTGACTTTCAAGGTATGTGGGATCAATACTTACCTTTTGTGGAATTTTCCTATAATAATTGTTTCCATTAAAGTATTCAGATGACATTGTATGAAGCATTATATGGAAAGAGATGTCGTACTCCAACTGGTTGGGATGATGTTGGTGAGAGAAAAGTCATAGGCCCAGAACTTGTTTAAGAGACAATGAAAAAGGTAAATGATATTCAAGGTCATATTAAATCCTCTCAAAGTAGGCAAAAGATCTATGCTGATAATCAGGGGGAAGATTTATAGTTACAAGTGTGAGATCAGGTTTTCTTAAGATTATCTACATGGAAGGGTGTTATCAAATTCGGTAAGAGGGTAAAAATGATTCCCAGGTACATCGAACCCCTTAAAATTATTGAAAGGGTTGGAGTCATTTCTTATCATTTAGCATTGTATCCAAATCTCTCAAAGGTACACGATGTGTTCCATATATCTATGTGAAGGAAGTACATACCTAACCCAACACATGTGCTCACCTTTGATGAAATTGAGTTGGAACTTGAACTTTCATAATGTGAAGAACCCATCCAGATTCTTAATACTAGAGAGAAAGTATTGAGGAATTGGATGACTCGTCTAGTAAATGTATTTTGGAGAAATCACAAAAATGTAAGAAGAAACATGGGAACCAGAGGATTATATGAAGGATAACTAGCCAAATATTTTTGAAGGTAAGACCTCTGAAATTTTGAGGATGAAATTTTTTAGGAGGGGAGAATGTATGACTCCAATACATTACCATATTTTCATTTATATTTTATTGATATCTTTGCAATACACATAACATCTTATTTAAATAAAACAATACTTAGTCACATTTTACATAGTCAATTACATTATAAATATTTTAGAGAGTTTATATAGTAAATTTATATATTCTATATCCAACCAAATATTTTTAAACCCATATAATATATTTTAGATAGGCATAAGATAAAAACAAACCTAGTATTACATATAAAATACTATATTTTTATTAAAAGTAGTTTTGCCACCTTTTGATGGTGAACCCATTTTAAATAAAAAATTTGACTCTTTTATAAATTTCATATTCCAAAATAAACTTAATCTTTGAAATATAAACATAAAAATTATCTTATGGTTAATTTTTTTTGTAAATTTTAGTGAAGTTTCATTTTTTAGTGAATAGTTAAAATACTGAATTTTAGTTCAAAATTGCTTTTCATATAATTTATTTATAAGGATAAATTATAATTTTAATTGATTTTAAAGTTTAATTAGAACATATTTTTATTAATTAACCCAATTTAAGTCGTTGGGATCAATTTCACTTTGAAATTGAATGTAAAAACTTATCAAACTTTTGGATAATTTTACTTTAAAAACCCGCATTGTCGTCCCACCTACAGGATGAATTTTAAATTAATTTCTACCACTTATGTGATTGGAATTTAGAAAAATGGATTCCAACTTTGGAATAATCAAAATTTATAAATTTTAATAATACCAACTTTATTTTTGACCAAAAATATTAGTGAATGTAATTAAAATTAATTACAATTATTAAGGTAGAATTAATCTTAATAAAGGACTAAACCTTTAAATTAAGGGATCAAATGACATATAAACTTGTAAAAAACCCATTTTATGGACATAATTATTCCATTAAACTTCCATTATTGAGTTGTTTTGGTTTTTGAAGACTGTTTAGGTAAAAACGTGGGTACACCTAACTCCTTTTCAAAAATACCAAGTGAGTCCTTTTCCTCCCTTATAAAAGGCCACCACCTCTCCTCATTCCCCACACCTCTCAAAACACTTATGTTTGGCCAAGATATACCAAAATAGATTCCCAAAATCCATCCCCCTAACCTTGAAGCCTCCCTTTTAACAGGAATCCATCCAAAGAATCCTTTTGGTACAAACCAAAATAAGTTACCCGATTAAGAGGTAACATCTTCTCTCAAGTTCTTTAGTATTATTTCCAGCCTCCACCTCATAAAATATGTTTATTCCATAATTATACAACAAAAAAAATATCCTCAATATACTATGATGTTTTTATGTAAAGGGTTCGACCTACACTTAAACACACCTCTATCTAATGGGTAACAAACATACCGTTTCTGTGTACAATGAACTACTGCCTCACGAAATGATGATTGTTCATTTTTCCTTTATCACCTATCATGGCAGAAATTATGATAGAAAATAAATTTATGTATGTTATATATAACATTTATAATGTATTTATGCTTCTTTAATTTTTATTTAGAAAAAACCTTTATGATTTCCATCTTCTGTAAATACGTTAATTTCGTTTGAGGAAGTGTGGACTATCGCCCCCTCAAAGCGATATGACTCATTCATACCATAAATGGAACATATAAAGGATGGTTTTAATAAAACTATGTAAAATATAAAACATATATATGATATTGGAATTATAATATACATATTTATCATTTAATTTTCATTTTTCAATATAACAAAGAAGTAAAAGTAGCGTTCATGCATACATACAACCTACCATCTCCATGAATGGTGAAATTCAATTATAATATCCAAATATTATGGAAAAATATAAATATATATGTATATATAATGAATATATATGATAATTAATTCATGTTTTACATTCTGTAGATGATGAAATCATGATCTAATTAACAGGAACAACAAATCACAAGTCAAAAACCTACTTGAGAAAACTAGGAAATTAACCCCCAAAATAGCGAAATTAATGAAGGTTTGTTAACAAATGGGTAATGAAATATTATAAGGAATTAATATATGATATTATAAACATGACTATAGTTCTGTTTAAAGTTTGTAACATATTTTAAACCACTATAAAGGAGGATAAAGACCACACAGCAAAGGAAGGTTAAGGTAATGGATTTCATCTCAATTTACATTTTATTGAGACTTGTTTGTTGCTGTTCACCAAATCACTCTTATATGGTGTATATAATTACATTATCATGTTATACCATGAATATTATTATTCTCATAATATTCTAAGATTAATTTAATTCACTAATAATTGTGATTTAAATGTTCCAAAGCGGTATGAGACACTTTGGAATGTTTAAATATTATTTATCCTCAATAATGTTTTAATGTAAAAAAACCCTTGTTGTTACTTATCCTCCTTTGAGGTATTTTTAATAAATCCATATGAATTATTTAATATGAATATTTTATAAGGCAAATTGTTTATTCAATATATGAGTAATTATTTGGACATGCAATACATAGGTTGGGGACCATATAAGGAAATCCATATGGGATGGGGACCGGTTAATAAAACCCCCTCAATACATTAGATAGTATCATGAGATGAAATAGATGGCCAAAATAGATGGGTTTTTACTCGATACACTAAACTGTATTTTGAAAGGTCTTGATGATATTGGTTCCATGTATCTAGGAAAAATGACATCCAATAATTAAGCATTTCCCTCATTTAGACTCAGTTATTATTTATTCATGATATTTTTTGCGTTGACATATCTATGGATTTATTTCATTTTCAGTTTATTGATTAATGAAATGTGTTTTAGTTTCTTACCTTGATATATTGATTATTCCATATCTAGTTGTTTAATTTGAAAGTGTGTTCAATTATTTACCTTTCCATATATATTGATTCATTATTGATTTCGTTGTATTTACCCTTACTAAGCATTTGAGCTCACCCTTAATATGTTTATTTCCCCAAGTTATGAAGAATAGAACTTTGAATAATATTTAAAGGATGAAATTTATTTTAGTTTATTATGTAGAATGTTTTATTTTGTTTTCCAAATGTATTATGGGTATCATGTATGTAATCTGGATTTCCAAGACTGCTAAACTGATCGGTCCTTTAGGATTTGATTCATTGTAATCATGCCAATATAATAAGATAATGCATCAGTTATGGGATTATAGGGTTGGGGTGTTACAACTTATGTATTTTTATTTTGTTTTCTTAATTTCTAAAATATAAAAAGAAATGAGGGGGGTTTTTTATTTTGGTTTTTGATTTTTTAAAAAAATGAAAAAAACACAACAAAGATTGGGTGGATGGGTCAGTCCAGAATTAGGTCACAAATTACTCTCATTATCCATTTAAAATATTATCATCCAATTGATAATGCACTTAATATAATTCATAGAACACCATCCTCTACTGAGATTGTTAAATCCTTTTCACTTTTTGAAATCTCCTAGGCACAAAAAGTTACACTTCCTCTATGGTTTCATTTGATGAACAATCCATGGTCATAGACAAGCCATAAACTCTACCCAATTCTATCATCTATTGTTCACGCCTCGAATCTACCAATTTCATCACATATAAAGAGGATTAAGATAAGAGAGGAAGAATCAATTGATATTGGAATGAAATGGTATGAATTCTTAGGGAAGGTGGATGATTGTCGCACTAACTCCATAACTTCCCCACAATATCATCATAATAAAATAAAAACTTAAGAAATATGGATGAGGATTCGATAAATAGAGAACCTCCCCAAGGAATTCAACTCAGGTCATACTCCATTTTTATGGAGTTTAAGAGATCACATTGCAAACACGACACAAAGGTTGATAAAAAACAAATAATCAAGGGAGAATAGAATAAAACAGTTGAACATGAAAAAAATTTAACATGTATTAAAAATGCATAATAAAAATGTGGAATGAAATCATAGAGAAGAAAAACCTAGTTTTAATCTTTTGGATCTAAATATATCAAATGGGGGAGAGGGGAAAATATTTATAGTCTTGAAAACATCTTATTTCCTGCTTTTAGTGCAACATGTCTTAATGATTACATTATCTATTGGATGGGTGCCAAGTGTCGTGGTACATTTTTTAAGGAGTGATTTCATCCCATGATTGCATGCACACAGGTTCTGAATTGTTTCAGTGGTTTGTGGCTCCAGGGGAAGTCAGATACTACTTGGCATGTTGGATTGAATTGCATGTCATAGACTGAAAATTAGACCTCACCACCATTTCTTTTTGGGAATTCATAGGGGAAAAATAAAAACCATCTAACAATTTAATATTTTTCCTTATTTTTTTATTTTTATTTTTATCAGTATATATATATTATTTATTATTTACTATTATTATTATTATTTTTAATGTTTTTTATTTTTTTGTTTCTTCTTGAAAGGGGGATCAACTCGTTATCGGTGGATCCTGACCAAGGAAGCTCTCATAGGGTTCGGTATTCAATTGACTGGTGGCAATTCAGCCTCCGCAACCTGATTTGGTGGCACAACAATGATCAACAAAAATATTCCATTATTGTGGCGTTCGATGATGCAACAATATCTTGGAAAAAAGGGAATAGAAGGTTGTGCTACCATGGATGAGCAGCCAAAACATGAAAGGAAAGTGGTGGTATATTAGTGGTGATAGTACTATGGGTGTGTATTCAATGGTAGTAGTGATAGAGGAGCAATAGATGGAATTTTTTTACACTGTGACGTTGGGTGGTGATATCATTTTTTTCAGTGCACCTGCATTTTTCATTCTAAATATTTTTTCTTTAATTACATTTTTCACCTTTAAATGATAAAACATTTAAAAATTATAATTGAATGACTTTTCAAAATTAAAATCCACTATCAAATTAATTTTCAAATTAATCTATTAAAAATATTATTTTGCATAACATAATTTCCATGATTTTAAAAATCACACTCATTAAGTTTTAAATTTTTATTTCACAAATAAAACTACATAATTTCATTTCCAAAACAATTAAAAGGATTTATTTTCAATTAAATCAAAAAATCATTGAGATAATTAAAATAAAAAAAATCCATTTCAGAATTTAATTCCAGATTTAATTCCAAACAATTTTATTTCAAAAATAAATTTTAATTTATGTATGGCTAGAACATTTATATAAAAAATGAATAAACATGAAAAATTAATGATTTTATCTAATTAAAAATTATGTTTATATTTCAGGAAGTTCAAAAAACACTGTTTTACCTAGGAATTATTTAATTAATAATGGTAATTTCAATGAATAATATAAAAAAATGTTGAAAATTTAAGCTTTCATCAACCGTGACCATGTCCCCACAAGAAATTAAACCTATGACCCCAACAAATTATATATAATCTGTACCTCATGTGATGAAGATGATATGATTGAGACAATAATTTTTGGATACCTTATGCTTCTAGTGCAATTTACCTCATGGAGAACATATGATGCCTTGGGTTTTACACAAATTATTTCTCATACATAAAATTCCCTCAACCTTGAAAGATGAAGACTTTACAGATTTCCAACACACCCAATGTCCAAATATGTCCAAACACGTCCAATGTTACAATCAGTTCTAACCATAGGTAGCTATCTTATCATAATATAAGCAACATAATTAACCGGTGTCCACTTTAAGATAGCATTAGGAATTATTTTTATGAACATGTCTCAAATCTATAAGGGAGACCCAGACTAGGAAATGAAATCTATGGAGGAATCCATGGAAGGAGTAACCAACATCCCATCATCTTATTTTGATCAAGGATGCAACATCATCAACCATAGTGTTAGAGGATGAAAACCTTTGGAAAGTGGGAATGTGGGGTAAGGAAAAGCGTGTAATGACCCTGATGTGTACCCCAATGGAAAGCATCAGAAAAAATGATGGACTTGAAACGAAACTCTTCTCATTGAATAGTGCATGGATGAGTAATGTTGGAAACCATCAGATTTTGGAATCACTGTATCTAGAAATTTGACACCAGTCCTCAACAAAAAATGGTGGGCCTAACATGAAACTCTTCTCCCATGACTGGTCACAAATGAAGAACATTGGGCATCCCTAATTTGACACGTTGTTGATGTAGATCCTTACTATGCCTTGGAGAGACTAAATGATATTGGGAATGTTTGGAATCATCTTCATAAGACTTGTAATGATGGTAGACTTCATGTATCCTATAAGGTTCAAGCTATAGGAAGTGTTCAATAACCCACCACCAACCGACTTGATGTAGGATAACCGATGGTCTATTATTCCCACAAAACTATGCTCCTTCCACAGTGGCCACTGCTCCCATGGATACTGGGCACCCTCACCCCATATCCCCCTTTGAGATCATTCAATAGAGGTTCATCAATGACCTGGTTCATTTCTATTAATATTAATAGGTCATCCAAACCAGAGTCATGTCTTGATAGGAGTTGGAAGCATCGACACCCAATCAACGTTGTTTCCCCCAAGGGTCGTGCAGGGGGAAAACCCCCAAAACAGAACATCAAATCGTTTCAGGATCCCCTCCATGAAATGTTATGATGGGTCACTCCCCCCTATATCAAGGAGGTGGGTGACGTTTAGGTCATTCCCATAGACACCACTATCTAGGAGCCACCCAGGTAGGCTCCCACTCAGCCACATCGATAATACTGACTGACTCCATAGGCCGACAATGAGGCTGATCTTATTCCTGATCTGTCGAACCTAGTTTGAAATAGCCAATATCACTGCTGGGGGAATATAATAAACCCTTGCCGATATAAGGGATTTATATCTGCTTTAGGGGCCCCTGCCAATGTCGACACACCACATCCTTCCCTCAAAACCACTACACGGGGGCCCGTATTCGACCGATTTGGATTGAGACCCAACTGTCCACAAGGAAGGTTAGGTTGAATCTCTCTATCATGGTCTCCACTAGAAGATGTCATGGTCCACCCCATGATTATGAATTTCACTACAGGGGTCCTCCCCTCAACCCCACCGACTGATATGGAGGTCCTCCCTATACCAAAAACTTCCCATGACCTAAATATTCGTCCAAGGGTAAGAGAGAAAACAAACATTATGGGGGACCTACCTATATCACCGACCATAAAACACATGAAATAAATTCCCAAAACCCATATAGGCTCATGTTTAGGGAGCTACAACACCGGATGAGGTAGGAATTAGGGAAACATCATGCCATCATTGACCTCTCAGAATCCAAGGTGATAAAATAATCTATGGAAACACCTCCACCCTCATCACTAGAGTTGAGAGAATAAGCCCATAAATTGATGATAATAATCCTCAAGGATGAGATCCATAAAGTTCCCAAATCCATACATAGGTACCTACATGTGGAGGATGTTCTGGAAAATTTCTAGGGACTCACTATGAAACTTTACCTACTACCATCAATTTCCCTCCTCTCAACCTCCACCTTGGAAGTATGAGAGATGCCAGGATCTGGATTAGTTCCCTTAGATGATGGTGAGAACTCTACTGAGCCAAAAAGGGATTCTATCCTTCCTAATCATCTGGAGTCCATAGATACCCCATCATTTATGTATATGTTCATGAAGTTGTCCCTGTATCTAGAAGATACTCCGATGTTCTAGGAATATTTACCCCGTGTGGTGACCCCTCTGATAGAAAGTTAGCAACAAAGAAGGTATACTTCACTATAACAATCAGTTTCCTAACCAAAATTAATTGAATCATGGGCTATCAGAAGCTATAATACCCTTGGAAAATAAACAAGGGGAATATTTGTGGAATATCTTGGCCACTAACTAGCTGTTGATTATGTTTTGACCATAAAAAACCCAAAATTTCATCATACTGGAGTTCATAACTGAGGACTATGTGGCCTAATTTTTCCAAAATATCTTGAAAAAATTCATCCACCTCTGATATCACCAAATGAAATATCTAGGAAACCATGAAAATCTCAATTCCATCTATCAACAGTGTTAAAAGGTTGACATCACAATACTCCCAGTAGTTCAGCACCTTAACTCATATGGGTATCACATGATATTTCTGATAACCTATGTTAGGATCCTCACCATGATTCATAATGTTATAGAAGAGGTGTCCCACAATGTAAAAATTATAGGACAAGGGAAATACACTTCCCTACACTTTATTCACCATCCATGTCAACAATGAGACCTTCAAACCATCCCACCCACTAGAGGTGAAAGTTATCCTTCAACTGCCACTACTGTGAATGTCATCAAGATCAATCACTTGGATGATTATAGAACATGGGAGTAAGACACGGGGGAATGATGGAGAAAACCCACCCTGAGCAGATACACAATATCAGGAACATCTTCTGATAATCACCCAAAATCATCAACATAGATAAACATCGGGCCTAGGAATTCCCCCCAATGCAGTACTTACACCTTCCCATAAAAATCTCAAGAAAGGAAAAGGGATCAATAATCCTATCAGCCCATCTGAGGTTGTTCCAAATACCAAGTCCGATCCTAGAATGACTACATTGTTTCAGGAGATTAAGGGGTATAAGATACTCACTATCGAGCTACTCACCAAACATAACCCATAAAGAGACAATGTTAGAGGGGACCTTGTCCCTACTCCAATAGGACATTCAGTTATTCTAGGATAATAACCTAAGGTTGAGGTAGGCAGGCCCATTCTCTCAATCAAGGTAGAGGCTAGTGGCTTTGGAAAGTGACCCAAATATGACCTACTTACCCTGCTTGAGCGGTGTGACTTCCCACCTTGGGAGCATGATCACTTCCTTTCTTGAGATATCAAGCTATTAAAGGAATTGGTGACTATAAAATCTCACCAAGATGATGTGATATCCACTCTCATCACCCACTTTGAGGTTTTGGAGAGACAACAGGTGTTGATCCCACCTAAAGGGAATCTGTATTTGGCATGGGTGGACCATGTCCATCTGTCCCTAGAGTTTGAAAATATGAGTTTCACCCTGATAAAAAACATTGGTTATTTTTATAGCACTTTTCCCACTTCACCTCATAGTGAGACCAGATTATATGGACTCTTGAGTAGAAGGAAGCTGCAAAACCTCAATGTTTTATCCAGACCTTGGAAGGAGTCACCCTTTTCTGGAATAGTCAGCTGGTCCCAGAATCCATTTCTGGATGGGAGGATCTCTGTAGGTAGTTCCTATACCATTTATACTCCACCTTTAACAAGAACAACATTACTGACCTCTCTAAATGCATTAAGAGGTATGATGAGAGAGTTACTAACTACATTTCTAGATGGAAGGGGACCATGTACTTAGTCGATGTAAATATATCTCAAGAACAACTATTGGAGATGTGGATGGAGAATATCAAAGATGATATGGTACCTTCCCTCACCCCCTAAGATATCTGGGTGGGTTTCTAGAGTTTACTGAAGGAGATTAGTGATTGAAAGAATCCTTGTAGCAGAACACACAACAATCATTCCCATTACCTCTTTTAGTCCCTGTACAGAGGCCTGTGAAGGTAAACATATCCATTACTATACAAAGGCCCCATTGTTTTTTTCCTTTAGGAGCCTTCACCAGATAATCCCATCCAAGAGCAACCCCATCAAGCACAACCTCACCATGAAAACTCCTACAAATCCCCCTTGTCATGGTTTGAAACCTATAATTACCTTCATGGAGTGGAAGAAAAAAACATACTCTTTTAAGGATACACAAGTCCCAGGGTACTTCATCTGTTCCTTGGAAAATAACATCCTAAAGTTTCCAAAATATCAATGAACCTAATAGGCTAAACTCACTAATCATGCCAACTATTTCCCATACCATAGAGTCCTTGGAAACAACATCAAAGATCATTTCTTAAAATATTAGCTCTAGGACCAGGTAGACCATGGACTAGTCAAGTTGGTTAGAGTCCTATTATATGTGGAATATATATCTTCCACCTCTGATAGTGTAAGGAAAAGACATCGGTGAATTAAAATATTTTCCAAGATGAGGTACACAAAATTATAATGAATGTCTATCCCATAGGATGGTTGATCATTCCCATGACATTATCTATGCCTAATTGAGAAAAACAGAACCTCCTATGATTTCCACGTCTCCTCCAACCACCACATCTGCATCATAACCTTCCAAATCTCAAAATAATTTTCATTGATGATTCTAGGGAAATCAGAGCCCCCCACTAATTCCAAATTCATCATGCACACTCGATGACTTTATGCCTCCTGAATTGGGAGAGGCCCCCAGAATCCATCATGTCCTCGAGTATTCCATCGATGAAGAATAAGAATATTCTTTTTTGAATGCTATCAGTATGATGGATCACTTTGTAGTACTCAGTGATGAATAATGACCTATGGTCCTCTTAGACACCTTTGACTGATTCCATCGAAGGAAAGCCAAACTCCAAATTTGAAAAAAATATGTCTAAGAAAGAACATAAGAAATAATTATTCATTCCATTAAGACTATAAAACAATAATCTAGTAGGGATCAACAAGAATATCCCTCTCAATCTAATCCATTGAGGGCACTTATCACATTGTCGAGTGTTTCAAATTAGATGTTTAGTTTTACCAGAATTACTACAGTATAGCAGGAACCCTAGGCCATATCTCGATGGATCCTTAGATCATTAATTAAAAATATGGTTTTGATTATGAAAATAAAATGAGAATGGTATTTTTGAAAAACTAGGGTTTGATTATTTAAGAATCCAATAGTAAAAGGAAATTAATAAAACAAATCAGAAATGAAAAGAATTAATTAAGAGTGATCATCCCGTGGAAATATCTTGATGTATATCCTTAATCGCATCAAGTGAATAGGTATAGATCTTTTAATACCTATTCTGTAATACCTAGAAACATAGTGTTACTGATTTATAATAGGATACCTCCTAGGGTGTAGTGTGAAACACAAAATTATTCACCAGTTATTGCCGATGATTGGGTGATTTGTGTTCGACTTCATAAATGAAAATCACCAAGGAAACACATGAAGAAATCAATGTGTTTTAAATGTTTATATGTTATTTATTTGTGAAACCATGACATAAATGTACATGGACTTGAAAATGTTTATGAGATTTCAATTGAACAATATGAACCACAAAAAAACTGCAATTAAAAGAGGGAAGAAGAAATGGTAAACGGTGTGTAAAACATACATGGAAGGGTACCCCAAAACATGATCATATGAGTTGAGAATGACATAAAAATAAATAAATAAATTAAATAATAAGATAGGATTATGAAAAAAAAACCATAATTAAAAGGATCATTCAAATATTGCAAACATGAATCTCGGGATTTACATCACGTTCCCTCGAGTGATCATAAGGAGTTTTGAACTCCATTGAAAGGGAGGAATCCATACATGTTAAAGTAGAACTTAAAATAGACTCTAGAATTTTTAGGAATGAGTATAGGACTCCTTTGGGTCTCCAAAATGGAACCACCTTTCCCCCTGGTCAAACTCCCAAATGGGGTGCCTAAGGTGCCAATTTATAGGCAAAGTTGAAGGTGGTTTTGGGAACCCTGATTTCATAAAACCACATAGAACATGGTTTTAGGACACTAGGAAATATTATATATCATTTAAAAAACAAAAAAAATGTTTATAAACATATTAAATATCTCCAATGAAAATTTTGAATCATTTAGAGGCCCACATCTCTAGATATTGCCGAAATACAGAACACTACTTTTGACTTTGAGCAGATTCCTTTTATTGGATAGATCAGTTCATATGGGATCCTTAATAAACTAATTAGGATTATATGTATTCATAGGAGTTGTATACCACTTATGTTTTTATCATATCACAAAATTGCATCCAAATTGGATGCATAGATTAGTTTTAGTGTGCATTTGAGTCTACATGGGTACTTGGACTCTTGTGCAGTTTGGGACGCTTCTCTTGAACTTCATTCTGGAACCTACAAATCACCTCCACCTACAATGAAATAATGAAAATAAGTGAAATTACCCTTTTTAACATTTATAAACATTATATTATTGAATGAAACATGAAGTTAAATTTGTTATAATAATTTCAATTTACAATACAATATCAGTTTAACACAGTGGTATAAGGGTGAAAATGAATAGTGAATCGTGGTGCGATTATACCCCCACACCTAAACATTTTCACTCCTGGGAAAAGTCACATTTACAAAAAAATTATGAATGTAGATATTCCAAAATTCATGAATATTTAAAATTAAATAAAATATTAATTCATTATATAAATTTGATCAATGTAAAACCCACACCAAGGAGTTATTCCCAGTGGTCATGGAAAAATATGTCTCATAAATTATATCAGAACGAAATTCAAAGAGATGCATGATACCAATACGAGAAAGGAATTAAAAAGTCAAAAATTACACTAACTCTCCTTGTGAGTGTGTGTTAAAACCATTCCATGTTATTCCTTCCTCTTTCTATCTAGTAAATATAGGTTATTTTAATCTGCTTAAATGATTTTGTCCACAGAACCTTCCCTACATCCTTTGCAATCAAATTTCAAGAACCACTCACTTAAGAATTATTGAAAGTAAAAAAATTAATCTCCTGATCTAGATATCCCCATATGTTATAAATTTCATCATTCCCCTCATTTATTATTTTTTTTTATTTTTTCAATAGTTGAACTTGGAATAAATCTCACACTCATCACCTCCTTGTTTTATCTCCTCATAAAACTAATTGTAATAGTTATAATAAGATCAAAGGATGAGGAAGAGTGGTTTTTGTCCTTCCCAAGACACAACCCATATTTTTTTATTTTTTTTTTATTTTTTTTATTTTTAATTATAGTTTTTTGAGGGTGTACAATAGTCAGATAACAGGTACACATGCATAGGTTAATCCAGTATAGTAATCAAATAGATCAGATAAGGAACGAACATATGGAAAATCATTTTAGAAAGTTGATAAATATTAACCTAACTTATATTTACCTTATATCAAGTAAGAAATATCAATAATTCATGGTTTTGTGAAAACGTTTGTAGAGATATTAAGTGGCACAATTTTTCCATAAACGACTCACACATGGGGTATCAATCATCTCAAAGGTTTCATAGAGATACAACCATTTATATCATTAAAAAACAACCAATTTATTAAAAATCACTCCAAAATGTTAAATTTAGGAAAATATTCATTCCATAACTGATAAAAGTTTTCATTAAATGTTAAAATAATTCGGAATTAAGAATTTCAACATGCATTTTTAATAATTTCCATGTTTTGGTGAGTAAGGGGAGGAAAGGTAAAGATACTATTCAGCAAGTGAAAAAGAAAATAAAAAAAATATAATGAAAAATATAATGAACTCAACAAGGTGGGAAAAGGTAAAAATACTATTCATAAGGAAAAAAAAGAAAAAAGAAAAAATACAATGAAAATCCTAACAAACCGAAGAATGTACCCACCCCCACACCTAGAGTGTGCAGTGTCCTCACTGTAATAAAAAAGAATGTGGGAGGGAAGGATAAAACTTGGTGGATTTCACTGGTGTGTTGCTTCTTAAATATGGATTTCCTCCACCGGATGCTTCGGAAAATCCTCATAAAAGTGTTTAAGTCTCTTCCCATTGATTGTAATACTTCATCCACTCTACTCATGCAAAAACTATATTTTACCAAAAGGGTAAACATTAGTAATAGTAAAAGGACCAAACTATCAGTAATAAAGCTTAACTGGGTGAAGATTTAGCATGTAATTGTATATGAGGACATTCTCACTAATATGACACTTCTACTGATGAATCACCCCATCATGGATAACCTTTGTCTTCTCTTTATATATTTAGGAGTTCTCATATGGATCACACTGAATTTCTTCCAACTTCTAAATATGCAACTTCTTATTCTCACCTGCATCCAAGAGATTCATATTAAATTACTTAAAAGAAAAATATTAACGGTGATCTACCTATACTGGTAAGTGACAAGACTTTACAAACACAATCCTATATGGTGAAATTCTGATCAGGGTTTTAAAAGTTGTATGATACGCCCAAAGTGCATCATCTAAGTGAAAACTCCAATATTTCCTATTATGTTGTACTATTTTTCCATGATTCTATTATCTTTCTAATTTTATATTTATTCTTGTACGTTGGTTTGGGGGTGATATGAAGTGGAGACATTATGAACAACCCCACACTTACAGAGCATTTTTTTCATTTTGCGATTGCAAAAATGTGAACCTTGATCACTAATGATGAATCTTGGAAAACCAAATTGATTGAAAATGCGGGACATCACAAAATCAACAACAACTTGAGAGTCATCGGCCCTAGTAGAATTCACTCCCACCCATTTAGATATGTAGTCAACAACCAATAATATGTAGACCAAGATAAATTAATTTGGAAAAGGCCCCATGAAGTCAATGCCCCATGCATCAAAGATCTCCCAAAATAACATGGGATGTTGGGGCATTTCATTAATCTTAGAGATATTCTTTATGAATTGACATCAAGTAAATGACTTAAAAAACTAATGGTAATCTCTATATAATGTTGTCCAATAAATTCCTTAGTCAAAGACCTTTTTAAATGTACGTTGATAGACAAAGTGTCCCCCACAAGCCAAAGTGTGGCAGAATCTCAAAACTGAGGTGAACTCATGGTCATGGATACACTTACAAACAACTTGGTCACTAACAATTATCCAAAAATATAGGTCATACCAAATGTACCATCATGAATCATTATTAATTATCTGGGATTTTAAAGTGTTGAAATCAGTGGGGACCCTAAATGTTGCTTGAAAGTTCACAATGTTTTCATACCATGGGGTAAGTTCCATAACATCACTAAGTTTCTCATGAGGAAAAATTCTCTAATGGGGAGGGATGAGTCAACATGGTGGTACAATGGTAGGGAAATCCTACTAATGTGTTCAGCTACAACATTTTACACTCTTCTCTTATCATGAATCTCAAAGTTAAACTTTTAGAGGAGGGGTATCCACTGTATAAGGTGAGGCTTTTCTTCGGCTTTCTTAACGAAAAATCAAAGGGAAACATGGTCAGAAAACACATTTACTTTTGACCCAAGAAGATATGAAAGGAATTTTTCCAAGTAAAAAAATAATATAAATGATCTATTTTTAGTGGTTGTGTAATTTACCTAGGAACAATCAAGGGTACATGAGACATACACAATGACACAAGGAGCCTTCTCAACCCTTTGTGATAAAACTACCCCAAATGAAAAGTTAGAGGCATCACACATAAGTTCAAAGGGTATATCCCACCTTGATGGTTGGATGATAGTAGGTTATGTGAGACTCCTTTTTAGTGAATTGAATGCATCCTCACAATTTTTATCAAACAAAAACTCAAAGTCTTTTTGTAATAATCGGGACAAGGTAAGTGTGATCTTACTAAAGTCTTTAATGAATCAGAAGTAAAAACCTACATGACCCAAGAAATATCACACCTCATGAACACATTTTGGATATAGAAGGGATAAAATTAATTCAATTTTTTACTTATACACTTGAATTACCTCATTTGAAATAATATTCCCAAGAACTATACCCTGCTCAACTAAAAAATAAAATTTCTCGTAATTTAATACAAGATCGTTTTCAATGAAATAGAAGAAAATAGAAAATAGGTGTGCCAAACAATCATAAAATAGACATAAACTATGAAATAATTAATAAAAACTTCCATGTAATTATCAAAGTACTCAAAAAATATACTCAACATACAATGATAAAAAGTACCAGGAGAATTATAGAGACCAAAAGGAATCCTCCTTTATAAAAATGATCCAAATGGATAGATAAATGTTTTATTTTCTTGATCCTCATGGGATATATGGATTTGAAAATAACCCGAATAACTATCACAAAAACAATAATGGGACTTACCATCCAATCTTTTTAACATTTGGTTAATGAAAGGTAGAGGAAAGTGGTTCTTTCATATGGATTTATTCAATCGATGGTAGTCAATACAAACTTTCCAACTATTTTGCACACGTGTTGGAACCAATTCATTCCTTTCATTTGAAACAACCATTATTCTAGTTTTTTAAGCACAATTTTCACTAGGCTAACCTGTTTACTATTAGATATAGGATATATGATCCTAGTAGAAATTAATTTACTAACTTCTAATTTTACCACTTCAAATAGAGTTGAATTTAACCGACATTGATCTTACCTTATGGGTTTAGCCTTATCATATAAAAGTATATGGTGTATACAAATAGATGGGTTAATCCCAGGAATATCATCCATTGTCCATATTATTACCTTTTCAAACTCTCCCAAAAAGGTCTAGTAGTTTTTATTCCTTCTATGGAGAGAGGTTTTTGGAAATAATTACAAGAAATTGATCAATACCCTCAAGATATGCATATTTTAAATCAGATGAAAGTGGTTTTATTTCCAAAACCAGTGGTTTTTGGATTAAGGGAGGGGATTTAGGGGGAGTGAGGTCCATGAAACTATCCATCTTCTCATGTTTATTCTCTAAAAATATATAATGTATTGAAATGATATTTTAGAATCATTGATGGTTAAGGGTACCTTAGAATGAACAAATTCATCAATTAAAGCACACAATTTACACTTTTATGAACCCAAAAAACACTCAAAATATGAATAAAAAATCAAATAATCTAAGGGTGAATAAGAGGAAAATGAATCATAGTATGGGTCAAGGAGAGAACTTTTCATGTGTGTCATTAGAGAGCACTTCCATCAAATAGACAGGAAGAGTAGAGTGCTCTTTAATGGGGTGTTTTATAGCTTCAAGGATATTACAACTTACCTTTTCTCCACTAAACTCCATGGACAATGTACCATTATGAATTTTGATGATCATCCTTACTATTTTAAGGAATGTTATCCCAAGTATTAGAAGATCATGTCCTTAGGTTTGAGTATCTTCCATCTAAAGAATGTAGAAATTAGTGGGGAAGATAAGATTCTTCACTCTTACGAGGACATCCTCGATCACTCCTGATGGGTGTGTTGTGCTTCAGTTTCCAAGTTTAACGATGATTCCCATTGGATGGAGCTCTCCAACATGAAGAAAAGTATACACAGAGTGAGGCACTACATTAATGGAAGCACCTAAATCTCGCATTACATATGAAAAGAAACTCTCCCCTATGGTTAAAGGTATTGTGAAAGTGCCTAGATCCTTGCATTTGGTTGGCATTGATGGTTGTATCAAGTCCAAGGAATTCTTTACCAGGTTTAATCACTCATTTCTCTTCAGCCTTCTTCTATGTGTGTAAAGTTATTTAATAAATTTGGCATAATGAGTAATTTGTTTAACTGCATCCAATATAGGATTGTTAACTTTCACCTTTTTAAATGTATCCATTATTTATTTATCAATATAATTATCTAAAATTTTCTTAGGTTTATATATTCTTTGGGGGAAAGGAATAATAATTTATTTTTCATGGGGATCCTTATTAACAACTTGTTTACCCATTTTTTATTTTTCTTCATGATAATATTTTATGGGTAGAGAAATAGAGTTTTCAATTGGGGGACTTACCTATTGTGTAGAATCACTGGAAGAAGAAACTTCTTTAACACTATAAAGTGAGATTGTACAAAAATTACCTTTTTATCTTGGATTAGCAATAGGTTGGGATGGTAGTTATCCAAAACCTTGCATATTTATCTCACCAATGGGGTTTCCAATTTTCCCACTTGAGTTCGTAGGTCTTGAATAGTGGATTATGTGGTCTGTTGGAACTGCAGGTTCTGGGTTTCCCTTTTCTTCACTATATCCTTGAGGCTTGGTTCAGATTTAGGAGTAGAGGTATTTTTATAATAAGGTAAATGGTAAGAAGGTTTCATACCTTTCCTTATTAATACCAACTTTTTTGGGGTAGCTCAAGTTTCCTCCTTATTGGTACTATGGTTCTGCTTTCCACACAGGGTTTGGATTTATCCTAAATGGTTATTACTTGAAGGTTGGTGCTTAATGAAAAGTACACCTAGGGAATACAGCTGCACAAGAATTAGATGAATCCCGATGTTACAGGCACTGGTCATAAAAATGAGTGGTATCAGAACAAATGCCAAAATTTAATGGAACAAGAGGAGAGTGTTAATTACCTTGCGATTGAGATAATTTCATTATAATGTTATTCATCTCATCAATTTTAATGCATAAATTTTGTTTTAGGGATGAATGACTTACCTCATGATCTCCATGAGTGGGTTAAATTTCTACTATACCATATTTTTGTGCATTTCGAGCCATGTTGGCAATTAAGTCACGAGCAGTGGAAGGTTTTTTATCAACAAGGGAACCACCATCCGTAACATCTATCATCAAAAAAATCCATGGGAAAAAATCCCTCATATAAGTATTGAATTAAAAATTGTTCACTAATTTGGTGGTGGGGGAAACTTGAACAAATTCTTTTGAATCTTTCTGAATATTCATGAAAGGTCTCTCCTTATGATTTCCCAATGCCACATATTTCTTTTATAATTTATTAAGTTTGAGAGGGAGGGAAGAAATTATCTATAAGTAATATTTTTATGTCATTCCATCCCCCAATTTTGGTATAAATATAGTATAACTGGTCTTTCCCTACACTATCAAGAGAGAAAGGGAAGGACCTAAACTTAATGAGGTCCTCAGACACATTTTGGGGTTTCATGGTGGAGAACACTATGTGAAACTCTTTAAGATGTTTGTAAGGGTCCTCACTAGTAAGACAATTTAATTTAGTAAGGATGTGGATGATTCCTGGTCTCAGCTCAAAGTTGTATGCTTTATCATGATATTGGATGTATGTAGGTTGGTACTCCACATCTGAGGTAGTCAGTTCTTTTAAAGTTCGATTATTTGCAACCCTAATTTTTAGGGATTGATTTGGTTCAATTTTTGATTGGTTTGGGACCAATTGAGGTTAAAAAAGTGGAACCTCAATGTTACTTGACTATCCTAATCTACACTACCTAATTTACAAGTGAAGTTTTTTTTTCAATTTCTAGGTCAAATTCAAGCAGTTTTTCTTTTTCTCATCGGGTCATGCAAATAAGTTGTGAAGTTTTTTTGTGTTATTTTTTTGTTTTATGATTGAAGATAGAAAAAATAAAATAAAATAAGAATAATTAAAGGATAAATTAAAATAGAATGTTACATTATATAATTAGATAGAGAGAGATAGGAAGAGAGAGAGAAGAAGAAACACAAAAAAAAAACAAAAAAAATGAAAAAATAAAAACAAAAATAATAAAAAGGGATGGGGGGATATTGAAAGGAGTAATAATTAATAAGGAATAAAAATAAATAAAAGGAAATAAATAGAATATAAAATGATTTTTTCTCCCCATAAACAATGCTAACATTTAACCGTGTTGTCGAGCTCATCAAATTAGATGTTTAGTTTTACAGAAATTGATGCAGTATAACAGTAACCCTAGGTCATCTCTCAATGAAGGCTTAAATCATTAACTAAAAATTTGGTTTTGATTATGAAAATAAAATGGGAATGGTATTTTGGAAAACCTTAGGTTTTATGATTTAATAATCTAATAGTAAGAGAAAATTAATAAAACCAAGCAGGAAGGAACAAAATTAATTAAGCATAATCATCTCGGGGAAATATCTTGATGCTCATCCTTCATCACATCAAGAGAAAGGGTATAGATATTTTAATCCCTGGTTTTTAACACCTAGAACCAGATTTTTACTGATTTTATACTAGTATACCTCATAGGGTTTAGTCATAAACACAAAATGATTCACCGGTTACCGATGATGATTGGGTGATTTGTCTTCGACTTCATAACCAAAACTCACCAAGGCAAAAAAAGAACTCAATGTACTATCCAGGTTTATATGTTATTTTTTTGTGATTCTATAAATTAAATGTATATGGACTTGATAGTTTTTATGAGAGTTCAATTGATCAATATAAACCACACAAACTCCATAATTAGATGAGGGGAAAAAGAAATGGTGAAAAGTGTGTGAAACATCACATGAAAGGGTACCCCCAAACATGATCATATGAGTTGAGAATGACATACTAGTCTATAAATAAATTAAATAAGAATAGAGTATGATGAAAAATAACATAAAAATATGGATTTAAAAATACCATTCAAATATTAAAAACATGAAGCTCGGTATTTACATCACGTCCCCCCCAGGTGATCACAAGGAGTTCAGAACACCATTGAAAGGGAGAAAGCCATAGATGATGAAGTATCTCTTAACATAGCCTCCATAACTGCTAGGAATGAGTATATGACTCATTTGGGTCTTTAAAATGGTATAATCTTTCCTTCTAGTCAAACTCCCAAATGGGGTGCTGGAGGTTCCAATTTATAGGAAAAGTGGAAGGTTGTTTTTGGAACCCTAATTTCATAAAACCACTTGGAACATGGTGTTCAGACACTATAAAGTCTTATCTAGATTTTAAAAAAAATTAAAAACATGTTTCCCCACCTATTGAATATATATAATGATTTTTTTTATTTTTTGGAGGCCCACATATCTATATATAGCCTAAATATAGAACACCACTTTTGACTTCGAGCAGATTCCTTTTCTTGGACAGATTGATTTGGATTGGCTCCTTAATTGAGAAATTGGGATTTAGTGTCTTCATAAGATTTGTATCCCACTAGATTTTGGATCATCCCCAAAACAATTCATCCCAATTTCATGAATGTATTAGTTTAACATAGTGGTTTAAGGGTGAAAATGAATAGTGAATTGTGGTGTGATCAGACACCAACATAGGAGATCATATTAGTCAATCATGATGACCAGTCACAACAAAATTATGCTCATCCATGACCGACTAGGTCCCGAACTAATCCATCAATTACTCAGCCTAAACCATATATTCAATAATAAAACACAACCAACACCAACCAAGCCCCAATGCCTTAGCCAATGACACCCACTATGCTCCACGTTAAAGAGAAACTCTTGGAAGGCAAGAATATGTCCCTCACCCAAAAGTATGATGTATTGAAGAACATTTATAGTACAAAAAAAAAAGAATCTCTATCCTTTACATAATCCACCTATCAAAAGAGATGTGTGAGGTCCTTATTGATGCCATTAAGAGTCTTCTTTAGTTTGTGACTGAGGTAGCCGTCATTGAGGCATATCTTGTAGAGAAATTTGAGTAAGAAGAATTACAATACATCATTTCCTTCTCTGAAGAGGATGAATGTGCTAATATTTAGGGGCACATATTCTCATTGTATGTCCTAAGCTTGTTCAATGAAATGAAAGTCTATCACCGCCTAGTGGATACTAGCTCTAGGACCAATCTCACCCAGAACCGAACACTCTATAATCTAGGGATTACAGAAATAGACCTGAATCCCTCCAATCTAACAATTCAAGGGTATGAAAAGAGTGAGTAGAATCTACATGAAAATATTTGGCTAAACACTCAATTTAGTGAGTTGTTAGCAAGAACTGATTTAATGGTTGTCTCCCAAGATACTGCTTAAAATGTCCTTTTGTGAAGACCCTAGCTCCATCTTCACAAAATAGTCCCCTATTCATACTATCAGTGCCTCAAATACTTCCTCAATGGTTGATTAAGAGTACTTCCTAGCGATGTTATTCCCTTCAATACCTATGAATCCCACTACCATGAAATCAGGTACTAAAAAAGGGAGAGATAAAAAAAAACTCCATACTATTGGGGTTAAGTACATAAACACCCCCAATGATATGATAACCACCTCAGTAGATCCCTAAGAAGATTTGAAAGAAAACTCCATCTTTTCAATCTAATGGTCGGAACCAATAACCCTAGATCTGGGGAGATACTTCACAGTCCCCAATAAGAAGTAATTATCATATATTACCTCATATTCCTATATAGGATAGGAACAATAGAAACCATAAATCCCTACTCTTATGGAGTAATGAGAGGTTTTCTCCATGGACATCAATCAATGACTCTCGTACATGTTCCATAAGGTAGGTATGACTCAATGGAGTGTGACCCATCATCATTGATTTAACATTAAGGGTGTATATCGTGGTTGAAATATATGTAGGATTGGCCCATCATCTTTTGTCTCCTTGGTCTCCATAGAGAAGGATCCCATCATTAAGGATTCTGCCTCTTCCAAAGTAGATGATATTGTAACTCTTAGGTTTGAAGTTCCAAAATAGTTACCTCCTTCCTATGATCCTCATTTTTAAAACAACAAAGATGGTTTGGATGATTACCCTCCAACATTTGAAGAGGGTTTCTCCACCATGGTTGATGAGACGAACTAGGTGAATCTCGACATTGAGGAAAATTCAAGGCCGATGCTGATCAATGTAGTCATGTATCTGAAAAAGGAGAAACAATATGTAGATTTCTTGAAATAACACCATGATGTGTTTTTATAGAGCTACAAGGAAATTCCAGTCTTGATCCCTAGGTTTCTATTCATCACCTTAGCCTCCCAATGAGCCATCATGGGTTCAAAAAGCCTTCTAGAAAGATGCACCCTTCCCAAGATGCCATAGTCGAGGCCGAAGTTGACAATATTATCAAGGCCAACTTCATTAGGGAGATCTATTACCCCAAGTTTTTGGACAAAATTATCCTATTAAAGAAGAATAATGTATAGATCAAAGTATACATTGACTTTTGGGACCTCAACCACCACTGCTCAAAGGAAAATTTTCCCCTTCTGCTGACAGAGATGTTAATTGATGATATTGTTGGTTTTCAATACCTAACCTTCATGGATAGTTACTCTAGGTACAATTATATTTGGATAGCCTCTGAGGATTAAAAAGACACTAATTTCAGGTCACCTTAGGGAACCTTTTATTACTAATTGATTCCATTAGATTTTAAGAATTTTGGGGTTACCTACTAGTGTTCCATGACCCATATCTTCAATATGATTTTTGGGACACTGGTTGGGTGATATGTTGATGATTTGGTGGTCAAATCATTAAAACATTAGTTCCATATAAATGATATTGAGAAAGTGTTCAACTTCATCAGATCCCATCACCTGAAGATGAACCCCTTGAAGTGTGCATTTGGGGTCATCTCTAGAAAGCTCCCCAGTTTCGTTATTAGGTATAGAGATATAAAATGGATCTAGTGAAGATCAATTCCATCATCCAGATGCCTCCCCTGCATAACCTTTTAGAGTTTCGAGTCCTCTAAGGTCACCTAGCCAACTTATTTAAATTCTTCTTCAATCAGGATGAAAAGTGAAATCCCTTCTCAAGGCTCATGAAGAAAGAAACTCTAACGACCCAAAATTTTATCAATGGAATTTTTCCCTTATTATAATTATGTTATATGGTATAAATTAAATATATAGAAAAGAGAGCCTAATAAAAATATCATTCTCATAAATGAAGAATGAAATAAGTGATTCTTAAAGAAATTAAGGAACCTATACCGATGAAATAATAACTTGACCCTTGGAATAGTAATATGACCATTAGGAATAGTAATATGGATAATAGAATAGTAACCTCTCCTATGAAATTATCAATAAAATCTAGGAATCTTATAAATTAAAATATGGTATAATTATATCATAATATAAATAAATAGATGTTTTAAAATTGATAAATGAAGTGTTGGTATTTTTGTAAAACATAAATGTCTATTTAAAATTTTATAATTAATATAATAATTTAAAAGAAAATTTATTTTCATTAAATATATTAATATTTTATTGTCTTATGATTATAAGATAATTTTATGATACCTTAGTTAATTTTTAAAAGTGTCATAAAATCGGTTATAATTTTAAAATCAGTATTTTTTTGAATAAATGATTATTTTATTAAAAAATTAAATTTCTCATATTTATAAAATTATTTTCATAAAATTGATTTCATTTTTGAATTATACACATCAAAACATGGTTAGGGTGAATTTTTTTAACTTTTCTAAAATAGTTGAATTTTTTGTGAATAGTGAAATACGATGTTTTACGATATAAGCTAAATACCTGATTTTTTGAGTCATTTCTGATGTATGGATAATGTAAGAACATAATATCAAACCATACATCTCTCTTTACTATATTTAGGCATGTTAATCTAAACTTTTCATAGTTTTGAGCCAAAATAATTAGCTAATGAATAAAATAATCCAAAAAACACCCCTCCCCTCCTCTATAAATACCACCCCTCACCACCTCTTCTCCACACACCTACAAAGCCTTGAAGCTTGTAAAGATTCTAAAAAATACTCTTCCCAAGACCCCCCATGCCCAGGATCATTTGGTCTTAGAAAAATACCAAATCCAATTTTCCTTAGGAGGTTCTCAAAGAGAAGAATTCAAGAGGTAAAATCCTCTTTCATTTTATTTTAATTTATTTTCAATTTATTTTATTTTCTTATTCTCTCATCACCTACCCTTATCCAAGTGGAATAATAACTCCATTATCTTATATATAATATAATTTTAATATGTTAATGAAATTATCCATCATTAACCCTCTTCTTCTCTCCCTTTTATTCTAAAAATGAAAACATCGTCCGTGATGTGTCGATTTACCACCATCGTGGACGATGAATTTTAATTTTCCTTTACTGCTTTCAAGGCTGGTCATAAAACCATTATAATTGTTGAAACATATTTTAAAATTTATGTTATAACCTTTTTTATGTTCTGTAACTAACATATATACATAATATTAAATAATAAAACAAAACGAGTTCGTTGTGATTGAAAATCGGTAAAATTAATCTAAACAATTATCATTAACATTTTATCTAATAAACCATACTAATATATAGAGAAAATAATATATAAGACCAAATAAAATTCTAAAATTTCACTAATAACATATAATTTCAATTCTTTATAATTATTCTCATCTTACATAAACATCTATACTTGTATACAAGTGAACCGATCATGAAAACCAAGAAATGAACACTCTCGGAATGACAGGCTTGAACCCTATAACTCATCACAATTTCCATAAATAAATGTAATAAAATTATAATAAATAAAATTCTTGTATAATTGGTTTTGTATTTAGTAATTAATGAATCTAATTTTATTATCCAGTATATTAAAGTGAAGAAAGCACTCTGACATAAGGTAATGAGATTCTCAAACCCAACTCCTTTTCTTTAGATTATTACCCTTTCATGACAAATTTTAGTGTGGATGTTCTTATAATATTCCTAAAACATAATGTGTGGTCTCTTGGTTTCATATCCATGCATTGGATCCAAAAAATAAATATTCAGAGTGTCCATATTGACTGCTATCAGCATCCAGTGCGTCCTAAAAAAACAAAAACAATTAAGTAATAAAAAAAATAAAAATATATTTTACGTGATTAGATTGTATATTTTTACCTTTACATTTTAGGAATAAAAAAGAGTCTACCATTTGATGTTTTTTTAATTAAAATATTCAAGTAACTAAAATTTTTTCTTATTAATTTCTTCCTCATTCAATGTAATTTCTGATATAGAAATGATATAGGGATTAAATCCAAATCATGATTTTAACGATATTACCTTTATATAGTTGTAATATAAACGTCTATACAAAATATGAATGGTTATTAACTTTAATAAACATATTAGCTCACTATTTGGACAAACATATTATGAAAATGTACCTTATGTATGTATTCACAACTGAGACACTCAACCATTCATTCTTGAGAATCTCATTTCGAGTCTCAAGACTAATTCCATCTGTCATGGAATCTCCATACATTTATTCTTCATATTCAATGTAATATAAAATTTTATCTTTAAACGTGGTCTCTTCATGAAGTTGTAATGATAATTAATGTTGCTCTAGAACTTGTGGGGAGAAGGTACTATTGGAAGTTTGTTTTGTTTTCTTGGCTGATTCACTATATTTTTTTGATTCGGCCTTCCATTTACCCGCCACTTTATCCATATATAAAACCATACCTCACTTCAGACCTTTTATCATCAACTGTTACATGTTTTTCATATGAAAAAGTTACTAAAGATGTACCACATGCATCTTTATAATATTAGATGGCCATGCTATGAATGCTCCAATAGTAGCTTCGACTGTTGTAATATCCATACCATCAAGTGGAATAGGCAACTTAGCAATCAACACATAAGCTACCTCAATCCACAATATACTGTGATCTTTTGGGAGGTCTTGATTGTGTAACTGGTCTCTTGGGATATTATACATTATACCCATCTCAACATGGTGGTACATGGGTGTTGAAATATACAAATCACATACAATTGTACCATAAATAATTTTAGTAATATCAAGTTATTGGAAGTTTTTTGATTCACATTTAGGAGAAAGCATAATGAAATAATTGATTACCACAGGTAAGGTATGTGGTTAGGGGGAATGACTAGCCTCAAATCTAGTGAGATCATTTGGTTCATCTACAGATCTTTGCTCCACTTCCAGTTCTCTTTGATCATTTATTATACATTGGTCTTCCAATCCAGACTATAAAATAATATCTTATAGTGATTCTATCTATGTTTGAAATCATCTCATCATATTATATGTATCTTCATGTGGTTTTATCTTCTTAAAATATGTTCAAAGAGAGACTCCAAAACCTAATCCTCTAACGTGACCATATTGTTCAAGATACTTCAAATCTACTGAAAGTAGCTTTTCTTATAGTACGGGAATTGCTGATTCTTGTGTCTAAAAAATATAAAAACATATGAAAAAATAATATATATTTTTATACAATATTGTTATAAATCATAACTGATTACAATTATATCATACTTACACATGTTTCTCATAATTTTTTTATGTTTTCATCAACTAATTTACCCTATTTAGTTACATGAGCCTACTTCCATAGAACATGATGTGGAATGGAAGTGGATTTAGATTTTGATTCATCAATCTACAGATAAACAAAGGAACACATGTTGTTTCATATCACATAATTATTCTTTTATAGTTTATTTAAAATACATACCATTTCTTTCTCTAATGAATCATACCCCATCATTTCTTTGAGATATGGGTACGTTGGTTTTAACGGATGTTCTTTATTTTCAACACTCTTTTGTTGTTTCCTAAATTAATAATTTTTAATCAAGTTGGATAAAATAAATAATGTAAAATAATATATTATTTACTGCAATGCACCTGAAATGATTTCTCATTGAGACGATTGATGAAAGCAATATATATTTACTTCTTTCTAATGTGTGCATAACTACTTGGTGGGTTGGGCTTTATTTTCCCCTTATCACCCCTAAGATGTAACTTTTTAAGAAGAGTTTGAGAGCCTCTATGGGCTTTTATAATGGACATTAAGACAAATTTCTTACAGAAATCATCTAAAATAAAAAAAATTATAGAAGGAATAATGAAAATTAAATAAACATTTTATTATATAATGTTTCAGTAAAATAGAGAAAGTATATTGTAACATTATCATTATATCTTTCCAATGGATTTCCTTCGTTATAGGTTAGACACAACACCATGATTCAATATCAATTAGTAAATTTATCCTCATCATGTCCCCAAGATAACCAATGAACATTGACTTATTGGGCTCAATAGGTTGGCCGCATTGATTCCAACCAACCTCAAATTTTATACCCTGAACTCTTTCCTTGATAATTTTATTCTGCACTGTGATGTTGTGTCGTTGTTTCTTTTTTCATCAATATGTTATTGATCCCCTAAAAATTCTACAGTTCATCATCAACAGTTTTTTATTCCTCAATATTGGTAACATGATCATGTGCAGACAACATTGAATGCATGAGTAGTCAAATATTTATTTTTTATTGAATAACCACAATACAATACACTCCATGCATGAAAGTCCACAATTACATGAATCTTTCATGAAAATTATTATTATATTGAACATAGATATAATAATTAAATACTATAGTATGAATAACATTCACTACCTTTATTTAATCCATCCTTAGATATTTATTGTCTTATATCTCTTGATGATGGATTAAAATCCCTATTTCAAACTAGCCTTCCTCTGATCATTATGGTTCCAAAGTTCCTTGATTGCTTACCAAACAAACAATTATTATTTCATTTTTTTGTTTGATATTTATCTCCCATATTTTTTGGACATCTACCTATGTTTCCTGAACTACTAACCAAAAGTAAACCCATGGTCATTTTGGAAGACTACTTCTCAGAGTAGTTCAAGTAACATAGAAGAGATGGGGGATGACTCTCAATAAATAAAATGGAATAACTATTCAGGAGATGAAAGTAGAGTTTCCACTGAGGTTAAAAAATAACTTAAATGAAATTTTAATTATAATTTATAACATATTACATTACAAAAATGAATAAATGGATATTCAAATCCACTTGGATTCGACTCGCATTCATTTAATTCCACTCAGAAATATTTATTTTTTCCACTTCCTCTGAAATGTTTCTTTTTTGGTAGGGTTTAGAGGAGACACAAACTTGTGGTGGTATTGATGTGAGAAAGATGGGAGAGCTTGATAACCATCCATTTCTCCAAGATGTTAAGAGAAAGTATCCTGAAGATAAAGATGAAAACAAGGTCATAGAGATCTTCTCATTGTGGGAGTAATACCTTCAAGATTCAGATTAGATAACTCATTGTAGTAGTATTCTCATCGAAGTATGCTTAAATATGAGTTTATAATAGGATTCAATGTGACCACACTCAAAATAAAAGTAATTTTTGATGAAGTGTTGTCAAAAGTAACTGAGTGAGTCATATAATAAAATACATATCAAGAAACCAAAAAAATTCATTCATTATGTTTTGATTAATTTTTCGGTGTCATTTTTTGTGTTCTCAGGAAGTAGTAAATGAGGAGGATGAAAGGTTGAAAGAGTTGAAGAATGAGTTGGGAGATGCAGTATTCAAAGACATGGCAGTGGCTTTGATGAATATTAATGAATATAATCTGAGAGGGAAGTATGTCAGCAAGGAAATTTGGAACCACAATGATGGGAGGAAGGCTAGTTTGAAAGAGGGAGTCCAATCCGTCATCAAGAGATGGAAGAAAATCAAGAATCTAATGAAGGATTAAATAAAGGTAGTGAAGGTTAGTTTTACTACAGTATTGAAGTATTATATCTCTATTCAAGACAATAACAATTTTCATGCAAGATGTATGCAATTTTGGACTTTTATTCATGGAGTGTATTTTATTGTATATCTATCTTACCAAAATGAATCCTTATTTACACAAGATTATTTGTGAAACCCATGGTCCTTGTTTATGAAAAGTTATTTATGTTTCTCACGACTATTATGTGTTGTATGTTTCTTTCACAACAGAAGATGGAGATAGAGTTCACATTGTTCTCGTATGAAGTTGGAACAAATTTATAGAGTAGGGGTGGAATTGTATAGGTATAGATAAGGGAGATAGAGATATGATACTCATAAATAAAATTGACACTGATTACTATTTTTCCATATGTTTAATTATATATAATATTAATGTTAATAAAATTATGAATAAGTTATAATCTCAATCCTATATAAAATATAAGATACTCATAAATAAATAATTGGAAGCTTCTATGTCCTAAGACCATCGATAAGAGTATAATATACTAGGATTGTACCTAGCACTATAGAAGAACCCTGTATAGAATCATCCATAGACTAATCAGCCATAAATAATCTAACAACCATATATAATGACCCTGACTAGAAGGAATAGCTCAAAAGGACCATTAGAGGTTACCCAACTAACCACATCAATATAAATGTTTCACATCAAAGAGGCAATAAGGATTAAAGTGTCCTAGGAACCTGAACTGATGGAATCACACAAAAAGTCTCCTCAATTGAAGAGGAATTGGAATACTTACACTCTATTGGTCTTGAAGAAATGAATCTCACCCTACCTACATTCGACATCACTTATATCTTCTAAAGGATTCCTCAACTTCCAATTTTGGATATTTTTTTAATTCACCATAGTCCCAACAATCAGTACCAATAGTCCTATTTTTCCTGCATTCACATCCCAATACCCATTAAAGTGATTTTAAACACCATCTAAAATTTGAAACTAAATTACTAGGTATAACAATTGATGCACATCTTAAAGGATTTTAACTAATGAATTCCCAAAATCAGGTTGAAGATATCCATCTCAAGAATAGAGAAATCCTTGAAAAAATTTTACTCAATAAAAATTATAGAACAAGTTTCATAGTTAAATGATATAAATTCTTATTTTCCAAGAGGTGTTCAAAGATTAAACACTTGAGGTTTCATTTCAACATGTAATCCCATATGATCCACAACACAATAAGCAATAAAATAGTGATATGTTTTAGTATCAAACAAAGATTGCATGAGAGTATAATTTAAGAGAATCATATTGCATACTATCGAAGGACCATATTTATCCTATGTGAGCATCGGCCCGACACTATACAGTTTTTTACTAACTATGTATGAAAATTATATATTGGTTTATTGTGGCTATAATGATTTTTGGGGTATCGGTGTTACACGATAGTCACCCTGGGTCACTCATTGTATTTCAGTGGTAAGGAGATGAGATGTAGGGTTCGTCATGGTTAAGAATGGCTCAAAAAAATACAGAACCTAAAAAATCAAACAATGATAGAGGAAAAGTAGAAAATAACATACATTGGATTCTATCCATGATTCATCTGAGGAAACATAGAGGAGTCGCACCGACAGAAGAGGAGTTCCATGAAAGCTTGAGAATTACGAGTAACTGAGTCACGATTATTGTTCTTTTAAATAGACCAAAGGAACTTTTAACAATTCTTTCATAAAATCCTTGATAAAGATCACTTTTATCAATGCTAAAATGATATGTGCTGATAAAAGGAATATTTATCTTCCCTTTTTAGCACTGATAAAGCTTGGGATTTATCAGCACTAAAAAGGCACTGATAAAAAACATCTTTATCAGTGCTAAAAAAGAACTGATAAATATTCATTTTATTAGCGCTAAAATTTTAGCGATGAAAAAGGATTTATAATTATATTTATTTAAATAAATTTATTATAATTTCATTCTTATTTAAATACATATAATTATTTATTTATAATTATATAAATACTAATTTAAAAAAATATATTTATTTATTTATAGTAATTATAAATATATAAATATATAAATATATATAGTTAATATACATTTATAAATATATTTATTTTAAATTTTTATTTACAAATATATTTTTAACAATATTAGTTGATATATAATCTTAAATACTGCATTTTAAAAATGAGTGAAATTGAATAATTCGAAATGAGTACATTTTAAAAATATTGAAAAAAATGGATATGTTTTATTAATTAAATATAAATTATTAAAAAATATGGATATATATATTGAAAATAATAAAACATATAAAATAAATAAATATAAATAAAAAATAAAAAATGATTAAATAAAAAAATAAAAAAATATTAAAAATGAATACCCTAACTGTAATAGTATTAAAAATAAATAAATAAAATTGGTTGATTAAAAACATAATAAATCATGTTATAATGAAAATTCTAAAATTTACTAAAATTTGTATAAATTACATAAATATTAGGTGTGTGTGTTTCTATATATTGCGTAAGTATATTTTTGTGTGTGTTTGTATATAAAAATGCATAAATTACATTTATATATGCATATGAAATCAAAGTAACACATGACGTTTGATAAATGTTAAATTGAAAAATCAAACAACATTAAAAATTAGTAATCCATTAATAGGTTTTTAATTAACATTTTATTCATTATATATATATATATTTAATATATATATATATATATATTATTTATTACTATTTATAATTAATATATATATATAGATATATATTATACCTATTCATTTTTATTAATAATTGTTTCATTAATAAATTTGTAAATAATTATGTAATTTATTCATTTTTAATTTTTTTGTTTAATTATTACAATATATTCATTTTATATATCTATATTTAATATATAATATTTATTAATATTTATAATCTATATATATGTATATTAACTTTATTCATTTTTATAAATATTTATTTAATTAATAAAATGTTTAATATTTTTCTTAATTTACTCATTTTGAATTTTTATTTGTTTAATTATTTCATTTTATTCATTTTACATATCTCTATATTTAATATATATTATTTATTATTTTTTAAAATTTATATATATGTATATTCACTTTATTAATTTTTAATAATAATTATTTATTTAATGAAATTGTAATTTTTTTACTTATTTCATTTTATTATGATGCTCATATCTATAATACCAAACCTATCCACATACACCGCCTTCAGAAAAATAAAGTATGATAATTACACCTTTCACCTTGGTGTATTGACTCCATCGCCTCATCGAGTGACTATACACTAAGGTAAAACCCCTTTTCATTTCCCCAACATATAAGGCAGATCTATGTAGGGGACATTCTCTTTAAGAATTATGTGTGTCTTGATTCCTATTAGAATAGTATATGTAGTGACACTTAGATCTCATATCCCGATCCCATCAAAAATTTAAAAAATTCCCCCTACAACCTTAGAGTTTTAACCTTTATGACGATACTTTATTTCCCCCATAGAACTACATTACGGTGGGGCTTAATTATCATTCACTGCACATGATCTGAATCTATAGAGAGTAAGCCTCACAAATATTGTGAACATGTCGATAAAAATGGCCCTCTCCCTATATACGAGTTTGATATATGTAGGGAGAAATATAATAACTATGTATGGCTTGATTCATATATTTATAGGATACATAATTATTCCCAGATCTTCTATCCTAGGCCTAGCCATAATTTCTAAAAACAATACTCCCTGTGTATGATCTAGATCTACTCAAAAGGTGGGGCTCTTTGAAAAAGATACTTGTGGATTGATTATTATACTTACAAGTAACATAGTGAAACCCAAATAGGGTTATCCACAGAAATATTAAATTCCCCAATTCATCTTGGTGCTCGATAAAATCAACCATCACCCACAATGGGTCTCATCAGTTCTCAACACTAAGATAAGTTGCTCTACCCACATGCACGAATTAGGTCTGCACAAAGCCAAAAACCAAAAAAGGACCCCTCCTCTATATAATTTAGATTTTCACAAGATACTTTGGCATTGTTTCCATTATCTATAGATCTATTCTATGGAAAAATATCCCCACATTTCATATCCTTTTTTTCTTGTACCACTAGCTAACAAAGCATGGGTCATTCTCTGGCCACCTCTTGTTTCTCACATCGAGTGTGAATCACACGGTCTTAGAGATTTAGGATGATCACCCCATTTTTCATGGCTAGGGGAATTGTGATTAAAGTTGGGAGGGGATCCTAAAATGACACACCTTACAGAAACTTAAACTACTCAGGAATGGTCTAGTTCTAGGGACCCACTTCACTTGGTTATGAGTAAGATCTATACAAGGCCCCCCAACATATGGATATTTATCTATAACCTTATGAAAAGATAAATTTAACCTTACACCTCTTACTATTCATATATAATTAAACTATATAGTATAATTTACATGTCGAATAAACCTAAACTAAAGAACACTTGAAACCTTGTCACAAGATGTTAAACTGTACAACAGTTGAGTCCTTATCGCATGATGTTAAATTGAATGACAGTTGCATCCTTCTAGAATGGTGTAAAACTACACAGACCATCATCCATTATCACTCCTTATCAAAATACCACAATAGTATAACCATGGTGAAATGAGGTTTGGGATACTTCTACCACATCTTCTTAGACACCTCAATCCATAAATTACACTTCATGTCTTGAGTGTCTTTGGTTTTTACAAACCTTCCAAAAACCTTGGATATGATTATAATGGCTTCAAGGGACTCTCTTGTTGACTATGCATGCATATAATTGGCTCTTACATACAAACCCCTGACCTATCATCCATAGGTTTCTTTACCTTTCAAAAATTTCCTCTAATCCCTATATACCATGACAACATGGAAACGAATCCCATCACCCCATAGTGATTCATGGTCATACCCAACATGTATATCTCATACCATTACTCATGATTTGAGAACCTTGATCCATGATTTATAGCATCTGAATCCCCCATTAAAGAATATATTGGAGTGTTATTGAACACTAGAATACCAGTTGGGTTATTGTTTCACACATCTCCCTAATACCTGGTCCACACATCACGACCTTAAACTATGTTCACTATGGTCAAAGTTGTATGATCATAAACTCTAGAACTTAATGGTATAAACTAATAGACCCTAAAATTCTATATAAAAGAGACATAAAACAAGTTAGACTAAAAATATGAAAAGGGTGTCCTGATAAAAATTCAAGTCTTTTCTAGTAAAGATTCGCTATTTGGGATGCTAGGAAAAAGTCAAAGCATTAAATCAAAGTGGTTCCATGCTCTTAAGGTATATCTTATGACCCTGTTAGAAGAAAGTACATGCTATCTTGACCCTCCTTATCTAGGAGAAATTTATACCAATTATCTATCACATATTTTCACATTTAAAATGTTCTCAGTACATGGAGACATACCTTTTAGGGTGACAGAGCCCTCCATGGATATCCCTCTCCCCCATAACCCATATCATTACTTGAGTGTTTGAATACTTATAAACCTTTTAAGACACTTGTAAATGTGCATACCTAGCTTTAAGGTATTCTCTACTTTATTAGGCATTCATTCCCATATATCCTGTATACAATCCCCAAACTTATCAATAAGAGTTTTTTTTACCTTGCAAAGAGGTCCCCTAGTATCTATGATCCTTTAAAACATATAAATAAAGCCTATAACCCCAGAGTGATTCATATTCATCCCCATAATGTCTTACCCATCTCATAATCTCTGGTTTAAACTCCTTGATATGTTATTTATGCAGTCTATAATATAACTATTCAAATGGATTTGGTATCCTTTATGTTACATCACCGTATGTCATACCCATCATAAAATAAAGGATGTGGTACCTCATTATTGAACCTTTTTATGGTCCTTATCATGTGACACTAAAAAATATGATATACATTCTGATCTTCTTGACTATATACTAAATACCCCTATCCTGAGGTAGTCTATATCGATAATAAAACTTCCATTAATGATGAGTTTCACTCATCCCTTTCCATATAAAATATCTATAGGTTCCAAAAATCTCATCAGATATCCTTTTTACCCATAACCTACTTTATTGATCAAGTGTTTTAATCTTGAAAAACTTTTCATGGACCTTGTAAAAGAGTATACTCAGCTCTAAGGGACTCTCTGATTAACAATACATGAATTCCTATGGCTTCTACATACCAACCCCTAGACTACCAACCAGAGACATATTCACCTTGAAAAAAGGGTTATTTAATCCCTGAGTGAATTGTAAACATTATATAGGAACTCATGACCCAGGCGTGATTCATGATCATTATAGGCATAACTGCCCCATATCATTATCCTTGGTTCGATCTCTTTGAGGAATTGATTATACATCCCATAACTAGACTATCCATGTGGGTTCAATGTTTCAATATTTGTTCTGGGCTTCATAACCATCAATTGAATTTCTCCCTTTTACAAGGGAGTCTATACCAGTAATCAACCCCTTACTCATGATAGTTTTTACTTATCTCTTACAATATAAACTATCCCCATGGTGCCAAAACCCTTATTGAATGTTAATTTCCCAAGATCCAATTCATACCATGAGTACTTGGATCCCCACAAATAATTTATGGACATATATAAGGATCATATCCAGTTTCAAGGGAATCTTTTCTTAACTATGAACATATTCTCTAAGATCTTGAATACGATCCCCTAACATGTCAACCATAATCATCTTCATCTTGAAAAAATATCCTTTAATTTTCTTGTTTCCTAAAAACATTGAAATAGAACTCGTCACCTCAATGTTATTCATGATCATCCTCAACATGTCTATCTCATCTCATTAACTTTATTCAACCTCATTACGAAATATTTTGACTTTTCTATGAATCCTTCATTCAAGACATGGTGCTTGGTTCTTGAATACATATTCCAATCTATACGTACTTTAACTACAAAAAAATATGGTAAAATATATATGAACTTATACTATATTAACATAGATTCCAAGCTATATGACCTTAAACTACAACAATATAGGGCCCAAGATATATGAACTTAAATTGTAGGAACATATGGTCCAATCTACATAACCTTAAGATGTTGTAATATATGGTCAAATCTGTGTGACCTTAAACTTTAGAATTTTTGGTTCAAATATGTTTAACCTAAAACATCAGTAACTTAGTGGTATGAATTTCATGACCTTAAAATAACTTAGGAAAGAGTTATAATACTCTATAGTCTAAAAACCTATAAATGGATATTTGTGAAAAAGTTGAGTCTCTGCTTGATGGAAACATTCCTTGCATGATCTAAGAAATTTGAGCATTAAAAAAATTGAAAAGGCATAAAGATCGTTAGGACACAAACTCAAAAAGTGTGGCCTAATAGAAACCCAAGTCCCTTCCCACTAATCCATCATCATATGAATCTTAGGAAAAATTAAGGGAATCAAAATAAAGAGACCAAAATCTTGAGGGGATTTCAATATAGTCCCTACAATAGTCAATCTATGCTCACTAGGCTCCTATCCTAGGAAAAAGCTAGAGGCATAATTTACCATGACATGCTCACCCAAGTCACGCCTTTGATCTAAAAAATCTATAATTATTCTGAATAGAGTAACTATAGCGTGTCAATGATAGTGTTTATACCAATGACTATTCATGAGCCATGACGAGGAAGAAATTTATTATGGCTTCAGTAATTTAGTTTAGATTTGGGTTGGATTAAATTTTTTAATAAGTTTAATGTGTTTCTATAATTTATAATATGTTGGGTCATCAATATTCCATAGACAATAAAAAAAGATACGGGGTATCGACAATAGCACATATAATTCAAAAGATTTTATTTATTGATAATTTAAAAGGAGGGAGGAATCTTAATATCTCAAAGTCTCTCCCATGATATCCCAACGAAAAGAGGGTGTATGTAAATAACAAAATAACAACAACATGTGCTCAGAAGACTCCTTGAGCTCTAAAAACTTCTACTTTAAGGACACTATGGATTAAAACAATTAATCTACTAATGTAGTCTCCACCTCTGCAGCCAACCATAGTTCCTCCTCTCTGGTAGAATCATCAAACTTTGGTATTCTATTACTATATTTTATGCAACATTCATCATGTAGAATAGGAGGGACACTTCTTATTGGATCCTATCAATATTATCCATCCCAACAGTGACTAAATTTCGGCATGTATCAATTTTCATTGCATTTTGGGAAGCTTCAAACAAGGCCTCACTTCAACGTTGTATTTTTGAAGTTGAGGCCTCCACCAGTGACACTCTCAATTCAAGGACCCTATTTTTCTCCCAAGTGTAGAAAACATATTTCACCCTAGCATGGAGTGATTGATAATCAATCCCAATATATATGAGGTTGGTGAACATGTATTGAAGGTAGAATAATTGGCTATATGAATATTTAAAGGGGACCTCCATGATCAGGATCCATATATCTCCCCATACTTTTCATCTCATTAGTTTTTGGAATGTTGAGTATTCTGAGCCATGACCCAGGCATGGCCCATGAACATGAATGTATTCCAAGACCATGTCACTAAGCGAGGGAATCATCCTCCTATCCCTTGATAAGATTTATATGAGACAATATTTTTCTATATATATTTACATAATTAGAGATCTTAAAGTAGAGGTATCAAGGAGCTTTGATCCTAGAGGTTGAAATATTGAAATTAAACACATAAATAAGGCCATTAAATGGGTATAAATAATTCCATCAAACAATCACCAATCCTATTAACCATTGAGGACATAAATTTTATATCCATGTACATAACTATTTTTTTGCCTCAAACTTTACTTGAGGGGAAATAATAGTGTCTTCATATACTGCACAAATCTGAGGAACAAATGATGTCACTTACACTGAGGCAGTGTGCTTAAGAAGAATTCTAGGAATATCACCACCATGAAGAGATAAAATTAGGGAAAAAGGTCAAAAAAAATATAATGTCACTTTGATGATATATTTAACTCTATAAGAAATAATTACCCCCACCTAGTGATGCCTCTACCATGGTAAGATCAATATGAGAATATTTTCATTTTTTAGGAGCCTCTAAGAGTGAAATTGATCATGTCGAGTCAAAGTGAATGAGTTCTAGTGCATCCACACCCGGAACTAGGTCCAATCTTATTTGGAACCTATCCATTTTTATCCCATAATGAACCTCATCTAGAGCCTAAGGCCCCATTGAATGAATGGAGTTTATAATGGACTAACTCTTGAGGTTCCAAAGGTGTCACTAGAAAAGGAATGAATGGAGTTTATTCGAGATATGTAACTAATACTTATATAATCTCCACTTGACTATAAGATCCCTAGTTGTTGTCTAAGCCAACCGTGGACACCATTCCCCTAGGTGAGTATACCAGAGAGGTGAGTAGTGAACGAATTTCACAAACCACATAAAATATCCAAATAATGTTTTTTGATATAAACAGTTTCAATAATAATAAAATCATATGTGACTAATAATTAAATTTATCTCACCTCTCCAATAGAGTTGTGCTGGTCACCCCAACCTACACTAGTTACCAATGTATTGGGAATTATCATCCATAATTCTTGAGGTGTGTAATGGACCTGGACATTGGTAGAATGTATTATTGTGTTGAGTTCATGAAGGAATTCCTTGAATTTGGTGGTATTTTTTTCACAGTGAATACCTAAAAGAGTGGTAATGTTCCTGAAACCCTCCATCTCAACCTCTACATGACACAACACCCTTTAGGCCTCTATTCCTAATGTATCCCTTATGTATTTTTACAATGATGGAACATTACAGGAAATGCCACCGCAACTAGAGTAGGTTCCCCAATGACTGGAACATCACTCATGGGAACCCCACCAACTATGTTCACATCCTTCAGTTCCCTACTCGGTGAAGGCATTGGTTCCAAGTACCTCATTTACTTCTGAGGAATATCTGGAGATATGAGTATACTAGAATACAAATTTTTATTGAGACTCCGACTTGTTTATGGAACCAAATACTCCCTGAACTCACCCTCGAACACATTTAGACACTATATGTCTTTTTTCACTAGCACAACCAATTTTTCATTCAGATAATACTAGATAGGCCTTGGAGTGACCAATTCCTACACCAGATGGGGGGAGGTCACCTAAACTTGAGGTTTATCCTTGGTATTCATAATTAAGAACTAGATATCCACCATTGGTTGATTATTTGAGTGGACATGAATAGGATTCAGTCACTTTTAATGGACACACCAAAGCTTCCTCCAAAAGTAGCATGATGCATACCAATGACATAAAATATTTACTTTTATCATAGTGAACAAGGAACCCTTGAGAATAGCCATTCATTAGGATATAGATTCAAGATCACCCATTCCATTGTTGATAATGGTGTAGGATGGTTCTCTATATGGAATGAAAATGAACTAATCATGTTGGTTTAGTTTTATCTTGATCTCCTAGTTCTTTAGGGTAGTGGGATGGACACTATTTATACATTGAATAAACGGTCTAAATCAGGTTCCAAGAATAGACTGAGTGTTGAGGAATTCATAACCTCCCATGTAGGATCCTATTCAACCCCAAATTACTTGAAAGGGGACCAAAATCATGAATGGTGCCTTCCCCTTATAAATGTGGAGAAACTGAAAATATAACATGGCTAGTATAAGAATACCCAAGTTGAGGAACCTACATCTTTTCCACCATCATGATGGTGGAAACCCTCAATCCACCATTCTCATGAATGGGTAACTGGTTCTTATTAAGGTACAACACCAAGAAGATGTAATTTTGAACAAGGAAGCGATCCTTATAGGTGTCTATCCATCTCCAATCATTGAACATACCCTCTTCAACCATTGGCTAATATGAACCCTCTACCACACACGATTCTTGTGATGGTAAGGCCTTGGGATTCTTAGCCAGAGGCTCATGTTAGGTCTTCTTAATGGATAGTGTGACCCACTTATTGAAAATGATGTCGACCCCTAGATATGGGTCCTTCCCAAGGGCCTCCTTTTCTAGATTGATAATATCATTCTTTATGGGAGGATTTTATTATGTATCTTTATAGGAAGAAGGGGGAGGGAGGAATTCATCATACATGTCCCACAATATTAGAGAACCACTGATCTTCTTGAAATATCATAGGTTGATACATAATTCACCATACATAAAATGGAATGTGTTTATTTCTATACTTCATCGGCTGAAAAGGACTCCATGAAAACCCTATTATAGTAGAGAGGTTCTATGAAATATAGAGGTCCTAATATAAACCTATCTTATTCAATTCAGCTACAAACAGTATTCTAGTATGCTGCACCTAGATGGGCCAACCTCAATCCATCACAAATATTCTAGATATTGGAGATCCTAGTTGGATAACCACCCAAAATTCTGATTTGATATAGAATTTCACATTATCAATCAATAAATATGGGTGTTAGACTTAGACTCACATCAAACCCATTCAAAATCCATCATAAGAGGCTATAAAACATATTAATTAGAGTGGTTATCTTTAGGAATAAAATAATCTAGATATAAAAAAATCACGCAAAATTTGTTTCGGGTCTTGATTATCCAACAGGGAGGCATGATACCTACCTGTGGTGGTGAGATCAAAGCATCATTTTAAAGGTTGAACCTATACAAGGGAAACCATCCATACAATGGGTAATCTAAATGATTTCCCCATTAATCTCACAAGATGATCATGAGCAGACTGAATGAACATATGTTAGTTAAATTCCAAAATATTTATAGTGGTAGTTTGGTAGTCCAAAACCTTCCCAACCTCCTTTCTTGAATACATCTACTATAACATACTCATTTTATCTTAGTGCATGATATATTTTTAGTTTATAAAAATTCTAATCCTCTTTTGTTTTTCTTGAACATGGGTGATTAAGAGAAATATTTTTAGTGGGTAAGGGTCTAGGAATTGGTGGTTGGAGATATAAGGAAGGGATTGGCCTTGAGTTGGCTGGAAAATAGCCATCAGATCAATTGTGGAACCCACCTAACAACTAGAGGAGTTCCAGTAGGTCTATATAATTCTACAGACCCCATCGACCATCTGGTGGCTGAGGTAGAATACATATCATTCTTCCAGGAACACCTACCAACCAGTGCATCTAGTTTGAGGGTGAAATTAATACACTACATAATATTTTAATTACATTTTATTTTGACCCACTTTAATAGACAAATATGACCCCATTACACCTATCCCAAATTTTAGACCTCTCCCCTTACATCAAGGCTCTTCTATTATTCATCCCTTTCCTCCTAAAAATTTTACTGACATGATGATGTGTAAATGGTGATTTTTTCTTTAATATAGGATTAATTATTCATCCTTATTGAGAGATAAACATGGATCTATTATGGGTCTATGTTTTCTTTGATTATTCAATGATTAATTATCCCTTTCTTAATAGATCAGTAATGGATCTAGCATATTGAAAATGGTTCTCTATTGAATCAAGATCTATCACCGAAAATGAGAATTATTCAGGTAATTTTTTGTGAATCATATTATTATACCTATTATTGATGGTGTTTTGATGATACAACCTTAATCCTTTGATAATTCTTGGGTATATTGGTGGAGGATTCAATGCGTCAACAATATATATTCGACTTGAGCTTGATTCTTCATGAAAAATGGATGTTTTTAGGTAATACTTTTTAGATTGATAATCATGAGATATTATTCTTCTTCAATATCATCTTGGAACTCTTCCCAATGATGGCTTGATGGTGGTTTGATGATAATTGACTATGCTTAAGGTTCTCTTCTAGAATCAATGTGGAATTTATGATCCATTATTGAGTTGATAATAGATCCTATGAATTGGTTCCCTCCTCTTCGACATACCTCATAATTTTAATGTTGGAAGACTCCTTAAGGTATGTGATACTAGAATCAATTTCTTAACATGGAATCTCCTTGAGACTCCATTATAAACCTATTTTTTGAAAAAATAAAACCTAAGTTAGGAATCCTTAACATTTGAGCTCATTCTCCATGGGTGTATGATGTGGTTTAGTCTTCAATATTTGATGAACCTTGGAGTTCTTCACCAACAATCTTGAGGTAGGAAATTTCTTTTCATTTTGAGGCCCTTTTACACTACTGTTTCTCGAATTAATGATGTTTTATCATGAATTTCTGTTCCTTATTGATGGTGATTTCTTGTGGGTGTGTTTGTTGTTGTGATACCCATATATGAACCTTGTTTCCATGAGTATTTCTAGAGTATCTTATTACCATGCTTAATATTGGTCAAATATTATTATATTTCCACTACTATATGCTCATGATGACATAATATATTTCTATTATTATGAAATTCCATATAATTTGTGTTACCATACACTTGGAAGTTGTTCTTAATATTAATAAAAGGTGAACATCGTTTTATAATTACCCCTTAGAGGGGAAGTGTACATGTTATGTGATGACGATAATGGTGGACCCTAGAACAAGGTAAGAGCATTATAGTCTTATTGATCGACCTGGAACTCGATGACTTGAAGATACAAAGTATAAGTGATGGAACTCAATGCCTTGTGGATACTGAGTACATGTTCATTAGTTGGCCTTATGGCCTGACATGAGACTCAATGACGTGAGGATACCGAGTAGCATATTAATGGCCCTGTGGCTAGCTCTTGATTTCTCCCCAAATAATTGAATATTCTCTTGGTATGGAGTCTAAGAAGGTATGACTGGGGATCATGGTTTCTTGGTTAGTACATAGAGGATCAACACATGATTTTTATTCTTGTTTTCACATTTATTATTACCATACCATACATCTGTTATACATGTTAACATTTATCAAGGAAGTATTTGTGGTGTCAAATTGGGTTTTTTTACTCACACTATGTGCAATAATCTCAGTACACATACAAAATTCATGTATAGGGATCCAAGAAAGGGTAAGGGGCCTATGGTATATGGATGAGTCATAGAGCATATAGATAATTGTAGGACTAGGGTGTACTCTAGAGGATTACTATAGTTTTATTTATTTATTTACTTGCACTCTACATACTCTAGATTGTATTTACACACTGGGATCCCCATTTATTTTATTATATGACATGTGTACCATATGAAATTATGATTATTTAGTTTCTTCATATTACTATGATTATTATATTATTTTATTATATGATTCCTTCAAGGGTATTATATATGAGGATATAATATCCCCACTGAGGGCATTCAAACAGTCACTGCTAGTCGGCAACCTCCTGTGTATGGGGAGGCATGCATGAGGTCATGTGACTCTCTTGATTAGACCTGGTGGTCGAGTTGTGGTGTTACAAAATAGTATTAATGAATAGTTTTCTTATTTTATTTTGGATAACCTGAGACATGGTAGAATGGAGATAGGTTGTGTAGGACTTGAGTATGGTATTTTCCATGTTCCAGGCCATCTAATGTGTAAAATATCTCTAATTTAATACTAAAGGGATTTCTATTACTATTCTATGAGTTTTTGGATGTGATCATTCATCATGATTAGGTGGGTAGGATCACATGCCATATATATACTTATTGTTGGGTTGCATCATAGTTCTTTAATTTAATGCCTTGACATGTGATATCTATTCGGGATAATATTTTTTTTGATTGAGTGATATATTTATTTTTCCTTAATGTTATGATATTTTTGTGTTGATATTAATGAGTTGAACCTAACAATTTTTTTATGTTATATATATATATATATATTTGATTGTGACTAACATACATGGATGAAGAGCTTGGTTAGTTCTAGGAGGGATATACCTTGTATTATTAGAAGACTCATAGGAGAACCTTGTGTGATCCCATATATAGACTAAGATTTGTTTTAAATATTATGAATGATTCCCTTCATGTTACAGATGATACCACCTTGAAGGAGATTTATGGGACCACCAACTGATGTGGTTTGGGATTCTCCCACTAGGGAATATGTCTCGGTTCCACTGCTTATAGTGTAGGAGGGTAAAATAGGGAATACTACTGCATATTCTCCAACAGTACATGAAGTGGGCCTACCATAGTTGTGAGTCCTTCTGCTTGTACCTTCCAAGGGTGGAGGGGTGTTGAGGTCTATGTTCAAATACAGCAGAATTTCATCTCCAGTATCCACCAGCCTTTTAGGTAACTGGGGGGACTCAGTATGTTGAGAGATAGGTGGATATCATTGCGGTTATCTTCAATTTAACCTAGAAAACTAAGGACATGAAGGTGAATCTAGAAGTTTTCATATTGCAAGGACCATCTAGGAGGTGGTGGGGCATGATAGGACATGTTGGTAGATGTGAGGGTCTTAGTTTTGAGGCCTTTAAGGACCTATGATTTAGATATTATTTATCAATACACTAATTCTAGACTAAGATTAGGAGTTCATGGAGAAATAGTAGGGTACATTATGGTATCCACATACTATACTTATTTCACTGAGCTTCTTATCTTTTCTCCGATCTTAGAAAAAAAACGAGACATAGAAGGCCAGGAAGTTTAAGATCAGAATTCATTCCCACATCATATGATATTTTCAAATTTTCAACCTAGAAATATACCCATAGGTTTTGTGCAAGGTCTTGACCTTTTAGAAGGTCCTAGAGGAGGATCTAGATTTTTTTCTTATTCTACCCCTCTATAATCAGGTGCGTGGACCTCCTGCTATTGAAATGAGAGTCTCTAATAGTAGTAGGAAGAGGAAGAAAAAGGATGTGAAAAATAATAGTTGTATGTAGGTGGAGTATAGTATGGATTCTTCATCACCTTCAGGAGAATTTCTACTATTATTAAACTATTTTAAGGTTAGAAATTATCGAAAACTATATACAACACTCTAGAAAAAGTGTTAGTAGTGTGAAAATATGCGGAATATCTAGAAATGTTTCTCTAGATATTTAAGGATGAGGTTTTATAGGGGTGAAATATAGACATTATCTATGAACCAAGGATCTGGATGGTGTCCTTAGTATCAGGTTTAGATTATGACGACTCATATAGGTCATGCATCTCAAGGACAGGGTCATGAAGTTGAGGTAAAACAATTTTATGTAGTGGACCATACTCTAGAAGATAGTGGTGTGGGACCAACTACTATTTTAGGTATGGTATTGGTTATATCTACAATATCTACTTGTTTTTTTGATACCAGTACTTCTTATTCCTTTATATATAGACAATTTGTTGCTAGAATTGACTTACTGACCAAGTTGTATTATGATTTTCTTTCCCTTGATCCATCATTGGTCATGAAATTGGATTTTATTAAATTATTCCTAGAGTGTTATATAGTAATTTTTGGTTATGTAAATTTATGGGACTTCATGATTCTTAAGCTAATGAGCTTCAATATGATTTTTTACATGGATTGGTTTACCAGTTTTTGAGATCACATTGATTCTTATTTTATATTAGTATCTTTCAATTAACTAGAGGGAGGGAGGTATGTGATGACCATATAATGGAATTTGGGAGTAGATAGGGTGGGTCTAGACTTGATCCAACCCAATATGATCATAGTGTATATTATAGGCCTAGATATTTTAGTAGGATCAATTTCATCCCCCTAATCTTTTCCTATGGTCATGTATTGATATCAAGAAATCTTTCTAGATGAATTTATAGTAATTTCACTTGATAGAGGAGTTGACTTTGAGATAGATCTCATTCTAGGTGAACAACCCATTTTGATACCCCCTTATTATATGGCACCAGATGAGTTGAATTATTTCAAGGTACAACTTGAGGACTTGGAGAAGAAGGGATTTATCAAGATGCGTACTTCATCATGGGGTTTACTTATCTTGTTCACCAAGAAGGTGGATGATAGTATCCGAATATTTGTAGATTAAAAAAAGATAAACTAGGTGATAGTGAATAATAAATATCATTTTACCAGGATTAATGATATTTTTTATTATTTATAAGGATCTCAATGGTTCTCCAAGATTGATATTTGATTAGGCTATCACAAGTTGTGGGTAAGAGAGGAGGACATCCCAAATATGGAATTTTGGATTAGGTATGAGATATATGAGTACATAGTGATTATTTTTGGATTGAAGAATTCATTGGAAGTGTTCATGGATCTCATAAACAAGATTTTACACTCATATCTTGACTCATTCATTATAGTGTTTGTTGATGAGATCCTCATCGTTTCGTCGACCCTAGAGAAACATGCCAGACATATTGAGATAGTTCTAAGAACACTTTGAGGACATCATATTTATTAAATGCTCTCAAAGTGAAACTTTTGGATTCATGAGTTGAATTTATTAGGGTATATGGTGTTTGAGAAAAGTATATATGTGGACCTAGATAATGTGGAGGTAGTGATGTCCTCGACATATCCTTAGAACATGCTCAAGATTAGGATCTTTCTAGACTTAGCAGGATACTAACAATGTTTTATCCAGGACTTCTCTAATTTATCAGCACCCATATCTACATTGATTAATAATGGAGTAAAGTTATAGTAGTCAGAATAGTTTGAAAAGGTTTTTTGGATCCAAATATAATGTTGAATACAACTCTAGTGCTGACACTTCCCAAGCTAGGGATCATATATGATATATACTATGATACATCATGCATTAGTTTGGTCGAAGTACTGACACATAGGCAATATGTAGTGGCTTATAGGCCATGTGATCTATGATCCCATGAGTGGAACTATCATACCCATGACATGGAGCTAGAAACCATGGTCCATTCTTTGAAGATTTAGAGATACTATCTCTTTGGTGAGAGGTTTTTTTTCTATACTGATCACAAGATCCTCCACTACTTTTTTTATATAGAGGGACCTAAATATGAGGCAAATGAACTAGGAAGAGTATCTATATAAATTCAAATTTAATATGGCCTATACACCACGTAAATGTATCATCGTTGTATATTCTCTTATCCATATGATGTAGGTAGCTTAGGAGCTTGGTGAACAACCTTTAGAGGAATAGTGACACCTGATGAGTTTGTTGGATGATTAAAGGATGGATGATTCTAAGGACTTGGGATCTATGACATGTTCTCCATTGGTGGTCATATCTTCTTTAGTAGACTAGGTAAAGGTTGGATAGGAGACTGACCCTGAGTGTGCTATGATGTGGTAGAAAATATCATGTGGTTACCCAATACCTTGGTGGTCATTGGATAATGACGATGTGGTCCTTATACATGGTATAGTTTTATTTATTTCTTCCATAAAGGAATATCTAATAAGATACTTCCATATGTATTAGTGGGCGGTTTATCCTTGTATGAAAAATATGTACCATGACTTTAGGTGAAATTTCTAATGGTCAGGTATGATGAGGGGAATTGCTAGATTTTTTTTCTCAATACCTTACTTTCCAGAGGATAAAGGTCAAGGACCAACATCCTTGTGGTTTTCTCCAGCCACTTCTAGTGCCCATGTAGAAGTGAAATGATATCACAATGGACTTTGTGATGGGGTTAACTAGGACCTTGAGGAGCCTTGAAATTTTATGAGTGATTATTGACTAGTTAATGAAAGTTGGTCATTTCCTATCGATCTATGAGACCCACTTTATAGACGAGCTGGAGTTCCCCAGATAATAGTATCTGATAGAGACACACATTTTATAATACAGTTTTGGAAGGGCTTTCAAAATTCTCTAGGTACTTAGCTGAGAATGAGAGTATTGTACCATCCCCCAATAGATAGAAAATCAGGTCAATTGGTTCACATTATGAAGGATATGATTTGATATTGTGTCCTAGACTTTAGTGGATCATTTTATGATCATTTGGAACTAGTTGAGTTTAAATACAAAAATATTTAATAGGATTTGATTCATATGGAACTTTATGAGGATCTTTATGGGAGGCCATTTTGTTTATCATTATATTGGAACAATGATAGTGATGAAATATCTTTGGGGACCAATAATTTATAGGATATATATGATAGAGTGCAACTAATTTAGAAGAGGTTGATCATAGCTGAGAGCAGACATAGGTTTTACACTAACCACAAGAGGATACCAATTGAGTTTATTATAGGTGACCAGGTTTTTATGAGAGCTACTCATTGGGTAGGCCACTAACATTTGAGGAAGAAAGAAAATCTAACATTGTTCTATGTTGGAAATTTTGATACCACTTAGTGGGATGGGATAGTGGCATATCATTTGAATAATCATTCTCACTATTGATGTATTCATGAAGTGTTCCATGTGTCACAACTCTATAGGTACTTTCATAATCCTATATATGTCATCGATTGTGAGGATGTTGAGATGGAGCTTGACGCATCGTATGAGGAGTGCTCAGTGGAGATTATTATCCAAATCAAGAAATTCCTTTGAGGGAAGATGGTACCACTTATCTGGATTCTATGGAATCATGGACCGATCTTGGAGAATACATGGGAGTTAGAGGTTGATGTTTTGTCTTAATGACCCAATTTGTTTGAGAAAAAACTTTGAAGGTACTTATTGGGGATGAGAAGTCATTATAGGGGAGAATTTTAATATCCTCATTATATCTCGATGTATGATATATTTTAAGTTTATAAAAATTACACTCCTTTTTTTCATCTCCAATATGGGTGATTAAGAGAATTATTTTTGGTGGATAACGGTCTAGGAATTAGTTATTGGACATATAAGTAAGGGACTGACCTTGTGGTGGTTGGAAAATAACAACCGTCTAGTTGTTATAACCCATCATCTAGTTGATGGTCGAGGAAGAATGCATGGCATTTTTCCATTTACACTCCCAACAGGTGAGGTCCATTGGGTTACTAGTGTGCCCAATATGAGGGTGAAATTTATTCAACCCATGATATTTTAATTACATGTTTTTTATAACCTATTTAACACCCAAATAAAAACCTATTACACATATCCCAAATTTTAGAACCATCCCCTCACACGAAGGATCTTCCATTATTCTTCCCTTACCTCCTCATCCTTTCAGTGGTCCAGTGATGCCTAAACGGTGAGTTTTTATTATATGCATTACAAATTATTCATCCTTATTAAGATATGAACATGGATCTATAATGGATATGTGTTTTATTTGATGACCTAATGATGAATTTTCCCTTTAATTATAGATCGGTGACAAATCTATAATGTTTACAATGGTTCTTGATCAAATCAAAATCTACCATTAACAAAAAGCATTATTTAGGTAAGTGTTTATGAATCATATTCCTAGACCTCTTCTTTATGTTGGTTTTATGATAGAACCTTAATCCTTTGATGATTCTTGGGTATATTGGTGGAGGATTTGATATGTCAACAACATCTCTTTGACATGAGCTTTATTCTTTATGGACGATAGATATTTTTATATAAGTATTTTAATATCAATCACCATGATATCTTATTATTCTTGAATCTAATCTTGGACCTATTTTTTATGGTGATTTAATGTTGGATTTTTGATCAATGACTAGAATTATGGCACTCTTCTAGAATCAATGAGGAATTTATGATATATTCTTGAATAAAAAATGGATCCAAAAATTGGTAAAATCCTCTTCAACACTACCCATAATTATTTACATCAGAATACTCTTTAAGATATGTGATTCTAGAGTTACCTTATTGACATTTAATCTCCTTAAGTATATATTCTAAACCTCTTTCTTGACAAACCAAAACCTGATTTAGGCATCCTTGATGTGTGAGATCATTCTCTGTGGGTGTGTGGCATGGTTTGGTCTTCGATCCTAGACAAACCTTGAAGTTATTCACAAAAAAACTTGAGATATAAATTTCATTACCATTTTGAGGCCCTTTTATACTCTTGTTTCTTTAATTCATGATATGTTATCATGACTTTTTGTTCTTTATTGATAGTGATTTCTCATGGGTGTGTGCATTGTTGTGATACCCATATATGATCCTTGTTTCCATGAGTATTTCTATAGTAGCTTATTACTATGATTGATGTTGATCACATGTTGTTATATGTATGCTACTATATTCTCATGATGGCATGATATGTTTCTATTATTATTATCTTTCATGTTATGTGTGTTACCATGCTATTAGAGGTTATTCTTGATATTTGTGATAGGTAACCAGTATGGTATTCTTACCACTTTGAGGGGGAGTGTGCATGATATCTGGTTATAATGATGGTGGACCCTCACATTAGGTAGGAGTATGATAGACTTATGTCCAGGCCTAGAACTTGATTCCATATAGATACTGAGTAGACATGATAAAACTCAATGCCTTGTGGATACTGAGTACATGTTCACTAGTTAACCTTGTCTTCTAACACGATACTAGATGTCTTGAGGAATCCAAGTTTCATGTTGACTTCCTTGTGATTAAATATTGATTACTCTCAACATCCTTGATCATTATTATATAATAGAGCTAGATTAGGTATGTCCAGGGCTCATGGTGGATTGGTTTTCACACAGGTTCTTGGTACATGATTGTTATGCTTTCTCGTGCATTTTTTACTATCATGGAATACACATATTATACATGTGATTTTTTTTCAAGGATGCATTTTTAGTGTCCTACTAGGTTTTATTACTCACACTATACATGGGAATATTGATGTGCATGAAAAATTCATGTATAAGGATCCAAACAAGGGAAATGGTATCTTGAAAAAAAATTGATTTTTGGAGCATGGAGCTAGTGGAGGAACTGAGACACACTCCCAAGGATTACCATAGGTTTATTTATTTATTTACTTTCACTCTATATAATCTAGATTGACTTACCACGCTGGGAGACTTGAATATTTTATTTTATGATATGTGTGCCATCTATCATTAGGATTATTTATTTTCCACATTTTACTCTAGTTATTATATTATTTTATTATATTATTTGTGCAATGATATGATACATAAGGTTATAGTCTCCCCATTGATAATGTTCAGACCCTTATTACTATTCGGTAACCTCTTTCATGTGGGGAGGTGCACATGAGGTCATGTAACTCTCTAGATAGAACCTAGTGGTTCAGGTTAGGGAGTTACATTTACATTATAATGAAAGGAGAATTCAGTTAAATTGTGAAAATGGGGGAGTTCATATTAAAAAGGGTATTTAATAAAAAGGGGTGCATGAATCATAAATCATAATACAATCCCAAAACTAATATAGAGTCATGAAATAACATGACCATAAGATGGTCATGTGATCATATGATCTTAGGAGTGCCATGAGATCATATAACAATAAGATATTCATGTGACCACACAAAAATGTGAAGGATATGGGACCACATGGACTAAGAGGATTACCATTGTTGGTTATGTGATGAGTTTACCATATTCATTCACATATCAAGGATTATGTGATGAGGTTACATGATCTATTCACGTGAATAAGCTTATGAAAAGTACTCCAACAAATGCAAACAACTAGGGAGTTTTGAAAGCTAAGTTTCAAGTGAAGTATCTAGCCCCTTAATATCATATTTAAAGGGTGATTACATGAATAATAAGAGTCACCTGGAAGACCAAAAGACATATGGAAGCCCAATAGTCTTAGGTAGGTATCCTCTTCCTCATAACTGAGTCATCCCTTCAACTTCCAGATTTTTTTAAGGGGGGAATTTAATGATGCCCACCAGATGAATGTTGGAAAGATGAAGTGGTTAAAATACCCTAAAAATATAAACACCATTTTTGCAAAAGTACATTTAGAAAATAAACTATATGATTGGAACAAATGAACATTCAAGGGTCTAGAAATTGGGCTACATAATCGTGTAACCCTATAAGATTCATGCTATTCCACAAGGATAGGTGAAAGAGGTTTTCCATGATGGTCCCTTCTTATAGTCACTATTCTTTATGTGATTCCCTAGATATATGTGATCTAATAGTTCCAAAATATTTATGTGATCGAGGTTTTCCATGAGGGTATGATCTCACGGTCACTCTTCATCATGTGACGCGTCTCAGGGATGTGTAATAGCCTAACATAAAATGGTTTGCGTGACTATATTTGGAGAGGCTATATATAAAGGACCCCTTTTGCAATTTCTCATTATCATGCAATGCATTGTGGGTCATCATCAATGAAATACAACCTTAGTCACAAGCAACACATGAGATACTGTTGTCTTATACATACATCTTCTACTACCTTAAGCCAGTGTATGTGGTTAAACTACCTTGAAAAGAAACATAGATATACGAGAATCCAACATCTATAAAATTCCTATGTGAAAATAGAATGAGGGAGAATCGATACGAAGAAAGAACACCCAGTCAGACTATGGAGGAACAAAAGTGATAGAAGGAGAGTAACATGATCTCAAAGTATCCTATTTGAAAATATAGTGAGTGACTTTGAAGGATGGGAACTTAGAAAAATATTTGACCATTTTTCAGGCATATTAATTGTTCATAAAAAACATAACCACCTAACCACTTGTGAAATATTTGATTACATGATTACCCCTTGGCCGAAATATCACGTGATGACCCATTAACCACATGAGCACATTATGTTCTCTTGATCATGTGACCACACAATACAATTTTCTAACCTATTAACCATTATGTGGTCATGTGACCATCTTTCCTTCCAATGATCACATGACTCCCATCACCCTCATGAGACCGCATGAACCTATGACCATTATGTGATCACCTAAATCCCAAAAGTGATACTTGAACCTACTAGGTTTATATTGTATTGTTACCTCATAAGGATATATCCCTTAATATTCTCACTAATATTTTCTAACCCCTAGGAAAATAATCCCAATTATTCAGACTATCTTTCCTTACCTACCAACAGGACAGTAAGGTATGAGACATGAGGAATCTAATTCCTATTATAATCAAAATACGCAGGATTCCCTTTTGAGGCTCGAAATCTATATCCTATCTTGTTTCATTACTCTATTCATGTGTATGTATTCCTTGTGAAGTCCATAATGCCTCGTATATATTTTACATTACAATAATCCTTGTGAAAACTCATGCCTTATCTCATGGATCCATATTCTCCATGAGTCTCATAACCATATTTCTCTTAGGTAAACCTCTATGTGTAATTCCCATTCCAATCAAATATTATGCTCAAATTCAATTTGCATATTCTTATACTATCTATTATTTTTCACACTAATTATGAATCACCTGGTCTTGGAGATATGAGATGATCATGTTGTTGATATGATGAAAATGGCTCCATCACAGGCTTCGTCCTCAGGTGTAAGTCCCGACTACATCTTATTTTCCTTTAAATATACTCCCAAAGAAACATCCCAGGGTATCCTTATATGTGTAATCCCCTATCAAACATCCATTTTCGCACCTCTTGCGATACATATAGCTTCAAGATTATAAAATATATGGAATATGATTCATTTCTTCATAGGATATGTAGGATTCCTCTTTAAGTTCTGATCCCCCATATAAAATATTCAAATGTCCCTATAGTCATCCTTATCACAAGACGTTAAATTGCAAAATAGGGTCCTATCATATGATCGTAAACAATGTCACTCAAACTAAGGGGATTTCCCCTCATGATGGGATATATAGGATGCTTCCCTAATGTTCAAAAACACTATTTTCAACCTTTTATTTCCATCCTCACTAGGCCATATTCCTCATGATATTATTTATTTCCTCCCCTCACTATTCCATGCTCCTATGAGTTTGGATGTCCTGTCTATTAAGGATATACCCCCTTTATAGACCATCTTATACTACATCATATTCTTGATAAAATAATACCCCACCTAGAGGGATATATCCCCTCTAGGTCCTATCCCATCATCTTAATCAGTCCATGCTTCTAACAAGACCAATCTTCACAAATCCATACTCCTCATGAGACCAACCTATCCTCATTGGGGAACATTCCCTTCAAGGTCAACCGATCATGAACATGTACCACATAAACTATTGTTAGAATCATTTTGACTACTCATCCTTACCACACAATGTTAAACTACATAGATTGATCCTTGTCACATGACCTTAAAAGTCACAATGTGTCATGTTAAGTGGCACTGAACTACGTGGGTTATAATTCCTTTCATAGGGATATATAGGAAGCCCCTTCATGGGATTAATCACAAAACCATAAACACTAACTACATTCCTAGATGGAAATAATGTAACACCCAATTTTCATTTACATTACAATTTTATTATTTATTTTTAAGTTATATAATACCTGGGTTGAGTTTTGGGAGTTTATGGATAGTTTTAGCATGTTTTGGAAAGGTTTTTTAGAGTGCATGGTTTGACAACAGTTATGGTAAATTGTGAAACTTCTCCCTGAAATTTTATAAGTAGAGGAAAAGTGGAAAAACATGGTTGGTGCATGGTTTGTTAAACCATGTGAGTGGATTGTGTGAGGTGTAGTTTAGATACAATATCATGTATACAATTAGCACACGATTTCCCAAATTATGCAGCCTAATCATATGAAATACTTTTAATGATCTGAAAATTATAGTTTAACTCAATTTTTAGCACCAAAACCCTTATTTTTATTCTCCTATCTTAGGATATTGAACTCATATCCTTCTCTAAGTGTTCTTTGAGATTCATTTTGATCTGGAATCTGATTTTTATGGATCTAAGTATGTTGGATCTTTAGAATCAATGGTAAGTGAATGTGTTTTCATGACACATCAAATTGATTATGTTTTTAAGGTTTATTTATAGTATAGGTTAGATTCTAGGTTTTCTCTCAAGGAGAATTGGTGGTTTATAGTGTGAATTTTTAATAGAAAAGTATAAAATAGGGGGGTAGTTTTGAATTTTTTTTAAGAAAATGACTTGATTTAAAGAGTTTAATAGTTGATAAATAAAGGTGGTGTTTTAGAATTATGAGTGAAAGAGATAATTTCAAGTTCACTACATGTATTGGATAGTTCATTATTCTGAATAATTTATATATTTTAATGTAATACTTTGGTTGAGGGTTTTCAAGATCTCGACTTCCCCCTTGCCTCTTAAAACGATGCTTAGAGAATCATCCCTTGACACAACAATCGTGTTGTCAAGGTTTAGTTCTAGTACATAGAAAAATGGATAAAAAATAACACTAAAATCTTATATATGTGTGAGATAAATAGTATTATTATATTTTCCAATAGGAACAACCCAATATTCCCACTTGAAATATCAACCCAATCGGTGTTGAAATAAAAATTGTTTCACTTAATTATAACAAAAGAAATATATTCATAGTATAAGCATAAAAAAATTAAACATAAGTGAAATATTTAACACAAAAATTACATAAAAATAGTAGAATAAAAAGTGCTATAACTCCCTCCCAAGTATGTGTAGCTCCCTCTAAATGATCATCCACCTTTTAGCTCACCATCATGAGGAGAAGGTGGATTAGGTGGAACTTCGCCTTCATCTTTTACCCCCTTATGAGGATAGGGGCCTCCATAACTTATTGGATGAAAAGAGGAATCCTTTAGGTCTCCAAAATACCATATATTTCCTCCTATCCTAACTTAAATATGGGGAGCCTAAGGTTCCAATTTATAAGAAAACTAGAAGGTATTTTTGAGCCCCTAGATTTTGAGAAACCACTTGGCCCATGGTTTTTGACCTCCAGATAATCTTATATCACTTTTAAGAAAAATAAAAAAGTTGTATCCCCACCTTCTGAATATATCAAAATAATATTATTCACCATTTGGGAAACTATATCTCGAGATATTGACAGAACATAGCACGCCACTTTTGACTTCATGCAGATTCAGTGGATTTGATAGATCAGTTCATATGGGCCACTTGATGGCCGAATTGAGCTTGTGTGCCTTTATAATATATGTATAGAAATAAATTTTAGACCATACCACAAAATAAAATTCCATTTGGATACATCTTTTAGTAGAATGTTTTGGTTGAGTCCACTGGTGTGCTTGGATCCTGCGCAATTTGGCCCATTTTTCTTGAACATCATCATGGGCCCTCCAAATCACCTCCACCTACACTGAAATTATCAAAACAGGTAACATTTCAATTTTTAATAGTGATAAACACAAAATAATTTAATCAAACATGAAGTTAAATTTGTTATTAGTTTTTTAATTTTCAATAAAAAACTAGTTTAGTACAGTGGTGTAAGGGTGAAAATGAAACATTGAATCGTGGTGCGATGAAACCCCCACACCTAAACATTTTGAACTCCTAGGAAAATTCATATTTCCAAAAATTATTCATGTAGATATTTAAAAATTCATAAATATTTAACATTCAACTAAAATTTAATTCTTAATAGAAACGTGATCAAAGAAAAAAGCACACCGAGGAGATATTCTCAATGATCATAGAAAGAGACATCTAAAAAATTATATCTGAATGAAATTATAAGAGATTCATGAAACCATTAGAAGAAAATAATTCAAAATTTAATCATGTCACTAATTATCCATTTGTGTGTGTAACAACCATTTCATGCTATTATTTCCACTTTCTATCGAGTAAATACAATTTATTTTAAAAGTTGTCAACTTACACAATCCTTTCTACTGAACTTTCCCTACATCCTTTGCAATAAAATTTCAATACCCACTCACATAAACATTCATAGAAGTCAGACCATAAGATCTTGACCTAAATATCCCCATATGTTGTGTATTTCATCACTCCCATCAATGTTTATTTTTTTTTTGTGTTTTTCTGGGATTTTATGAGGGCGTATAATAGTCAGATAATAGGTACACATGCATAGGTCAATCTGGTACAATAATGAAATGGATCAGATAAGAAAAAATGTATGGAAAAATCCTTTTTTAAGCTAGAGAAAAACTAACCTAACTTATATTGATCTTTTTTTAAGTAATAAATTTTCAAACTTCATGGTTGGGTGCAAATATGTGTGGAGAGATTAAGTGAAACAATTTCAACTTAAAATATTCACACAAAGGGTACCATTCTTCAAAAAGGTTTCAAAATGATATAACCATTTATTTCAACAACAAAAAACCAAATTTCAAGATAAATTCACACTATAGTATTTAATTCTTATTGAAATACACATTTCATCAGAATTTTTTTTGAATGTTAAAACAACATGAAATAGAGAAATTCCACATGAATTTTTAATAACTTCCATGATTAAGTTGGAATAATTTTCCATTATAAATTGGGAATCAAAAATTAAAATTCTGGCACAAAAGTGAGGGGGGAGGAAAGGGGGAGCAAGTGAAAATATAATTCAGCAATCCAAAAAGAGAAAAAGAATAAAGATGATGAAAATTAATAACTAACCTAGGAATTTACTCTCCCCCACACATAAATCATGTAATTTACTCACTATAAAAAGAGAATGTGGGAAGGAATGATAAAAACCTATTTAGTTTTATTGGTAGGGTGATTCTTGAACTTAGAGTTCCTCCATAGGAGACTCCAGAAGGACTTCATGAAAAGTGTTTAATCCATTACCCAGTAACAATAAAGGTTTGTTTGTTCTCTTCATTTTGAACCTAAACAACGCCAAATAGATAAAAATTAGTAATAATGTAAGGTCCAAACCAGTGGGAAAAAAGATTACCTGGATGCAAATTCATCCTTGAATTGTAAAGGAGGACCTTCTGCCCAATGTGGAACTGACGATGAAGGATGAGATGGTCATGGGAATCCTTGGTTTGCTCCTTATAAATCCTAGAGTTCTCATATGAATATTTATGCATTTCTTACAAATCTTGAATCTCCAACTTCCTTTGAGCACCTGAACTAGAAAGATTAGAATTGCATTTTTTAATGGCCTAGTAGGAACGATGCTCTATCTCAATAGGGAGGTGAAAACTATTTCCAAACACTATTTGATATGGTGACATACCAATGGGATTTTTAAAATATGTACAGTAATATCATAATGAATCACAGAGTCTAAGACTCCAATATTTTCTGTTGGGTTGAATTGTTTTTTCAAGAATCTATTTTACCTCTCTATTTGACACCTTGGCTTGAACATTGGTCTGTGGGTGATAAGTAGTAGACACTCGATGCCCAACCTCATACCGACATTGAAGTGATTGCACTGTACGGTTGCCGAAATTAGAACCTTGGTCACTGATGATGAACCTAGGTTATCCAAACCTATAGAAAATTTGGTTTATTAATAATTCCACAATAGTATTGGAATCATTATCCCTTTTGGTGCATGATTCTACCCATTTTAACACATAATCAACTTCTATAAGAATGTAAAAGTTCCCAAATGAATTGGGGAATGGTTCTATAAAGTCAATGCCACAAACATCAAAAATTTCATGGAAAATCAAGGGTTGTTGTGACATTTAATTTCTTTTATAGGCATTACCCATTCTTTGATAGCGAGGATAAGATTTATTGAAATTATGGGAATACCAAAATAATGTTGGAAGAAAGAGATTAGAATCAAGGACCTTGTGAGGTGTTTGTTGGGGACCAAAGTGGACCCCACAAGCAAGAGTGTGGCAGAAACTAAGGATGGACTAAAACTCGCTATCGTGAACACATGCCTGAGGACTTGATCACTACATGTGCGCCAAAGGTAGGAGTCATCCCAAATGTACCAATGAGACTCATGTTTTAGATGACCATCCTGGTTTTTGTTTAAATAAGCAGGAATGAAAGATGCTACCAAATAATTTACAATTTTAGAAAAACAAGGAATAACATCTTTCACTCGGTACAATTTCTCATCAGGAAACATGTAATTTATGGGAATATTGGGGGATGATTCAATGTCTGAGGATGGGAGGATCCTACTGATGTGGTCAGCCACCACATTTATGGTCCTTTTTATCAATAATTTATAGGTTGAATTCCTGAAGGGGTAGCATCCAATGAATGAGATTTGGTTTGGATTTCAGTTTCTTAAGAAGATACTGGAGGGATGTATGGTCTAAGAACATAATGAATTTGGACCCTAAAAGGTATGAACAAAATTTATCTAATGAAAACACAATGACAAGGAATTATTTTTCAGTTGTGGTGTAGTTTTCTTGGGCAAGGTCCAAAGTATGTGAGGCATAGGCAATGATTTGTGGATCTTGATCAACTCATTGTGATAAGACAACCCCAACTACAAAGTTAGAGGCGTCACACATGATCTCAAATGGTAAATACCATCAAGGTGGTTGGATTACCAAAGGTGATGTGAGACTCCATTTCAATTTAATAAAATCATCTTCACATTCTTTATCAAAAACAAATTCTCTTTATTTTTAGAGAAATCAGGAGAGGGGGAGGGAAATATTATTGAAGTCATGAATGAAACAATGGTAAAATACAAAATGTCCTAGGAAATACCACGCATCACATACATTTTTGGGGAATGGTAAGGATGAAATGACATCTATATTTGATTTATCAACTTGGATACCATCCCCATAAATGACATGTCCCAATACTATACTTTTTCACACCATTAAATGGCATTTCTCATAATTTAATATGAGATTATTTTCAATACAATGATGTAAGACTGAACCAATAATACACAAACATTCATCAAATAGGATCCATAAACAATGAAATCATCCATGAATACTTTCATGAAAATTTCCAGGTAATCTGAAAAACTACTAACCATGCATCGCCGTAAAGCACCTAGAGCATTTCACAGATCAAATGGAATCATCCTATATAAAAATGTGCCAAAGGGGAAAGTAAAGGTTGTCTTTTCCTAATCCTCGGGGGTAATATGGATCTAAAAGTATCTAGAATACCCATCAAGAAAATAGTAATGAGACTTCCTTGTAATTTTCTCTAGCATTTATCCAATGAATAGTAATGGTAAATGGTCTTTCCTAGTGTGTTGCTTTAGTCGACAATAGTCTATACAGACATGCCAACTATTCTGCACACGAGTTGGAACCAATTCATTATTTTCATTTTTAATTACTATTAGACCAGTTTTTTAGGAACCAATTATACTAGAATGACCCATTGGCTGTGTTATATGGGGTAAATGATTCTAGTAGCCAAAAAATTTGTTACCTCATTTTTAACAACATCTAGGAGGTTTGTGTTTAGTCAATGTTGTGACTGCCTCACTGGTTTACCCTCATCATTTAACAATATATAATGTGTATAGATTGATGGTCTAATTCTAGTAATACCAGTAATTTTCCATCCCAAATATTTTTTATACTCCCTCAAAATTTCAAGCAGTTTCAATTCGTTCTCTAGAGGTAGTAAACTAGATATTATGACAGGAAACTTGTTTCCATTCTCAATATATGAATATTTTAAATCTCTAGGAAGTTGTTTTAGTTCCAATTCAAGGGTATTTTGGATTTATGGGAGTGTGTTCGAAAGTGATAGTTCACTAATCTAATATAAACGCTCAATGGTATCATTATTAGATGAGAAATGAGCTTTTACAATATTAATAATATCATCGATGGTCATGTGATCCTCAGTATTCAAGAAATTATCAATTAACAAGCATGCATGAAATTTTTCTAGAATGGTACAATATTCTATGAATGATTCATTTATTATCATTTCAATCAATGAATAAAACTAAAAAATGGGATCATTGTAATGAAAAGAAGTGTTTTTAGGGGAAGGGAGTACATCTATAGAGTTAACCGAGATACAGGAATGTTCTTTCGAGGAGTGCTTCATGGAATCAAGGATATTTAAGTGGATAATGTCTCCACCAAACTCCATAGATAATGTACCATTTTGGACATTAATTATGGTTTTGGTGGGTTTCAAGAAAGGTCTCCCCAATATAATTGGGGCATGTCCATTCATACCATCATATTCCATTTTTAGAACATAAAAATCAGCAAGAAATATTAATTTTTTTAACCTCACAAGAACATCTTATAACACACTAGAGGTGTGTGAAATACTATAGTTTTCTAGTTTAACAACAATTCATGTGGGATTCAGTTCCCAGACCTATAGTGAAGAGTAAATAGAGTGAGGCATCACAATTATAGAAGCACACAAATCAAGAATAACATTGGAAAAGGAATACTCCTCTACGGTTCACGTAATTGAGAATGTTCTAAGATCATTGCATTTGGAGGGAAGTGATGGCTCTATCAATGCTGATATGTTCCTCCACAAGCTCACTTTATCATCACCTCAAAGTCACCTTTGGTGTGTACACATCTCCTTCAGAAACTTGATGTATCTTGGAATTTTCTTCATGACATCAATCAAAGGAATGTTAACATACACTTTTTTAAATGTTTATAATATTTCCTTATCAAGTTCACTTTCCTTTTGTTTCCTAGGTTGGGTGGCCCTTTAGGGAAATGCAAGACGAATGTTTGGGCTAGGTACCTCATCAACAGACGCACTCTTTCCTTTGGCAAGGCTTCTCTCAGGAAAAGTTTTTACCTCATTTGGACCATTTACAGTGGTTATGATGGTGGTTTCATCAGGAAGAGATAACTCTATTAGAGGGTTCATTTGGATTTTAAGCTGAGTTCTACTCCTAAGGGTGATTTCATTAACATTTCCCTTATCCCTAGGGTTAACTATTAGTTGAGATGGTAGTTTACCTGACCCATGACTTTGAATTTCCCCCACAGATTTAGTAAGTTGTCTTAATTGGGTTTTTAGGTATTGAATGGATGTTGGGTGGTTTTTTGGGATTGGATATTGTTAGAAGCCATTTGTTTCATCATATCTTCTAGTCTAGGCTCAGGTTTTTGAGGGGTGGTTGGAAAGGCCTTTGTGGTGGTTTGGTATTTCTAGGTGGTGGTGGGGGATGACTACTCTACCCCGGTTGGTTCCATTATTGTCAATGTTTTTTTGAACACCCCCATGCCTATAGGATTTTTTTGTCTTTCCACCCAGGGTTGGATGAATATTATGGTTCTTGACTAAAGGGTTGGTTATAGGGGTGGCCTAGAAATATTTTCTCACAACTCTGAAAAGTTTCTCTTGTTGGGGGCATTGGTCAGAGTAGTGGGTGTCATAAGAACATATACCACACTAGATGGGAGGAGGATATTGGGATTTCTCTTGGGAAAGGTCAATTTGTTGAAGAAGGGTACTTACCTCTTTGAACTTCTTGCCCACCTTCTTCTCTAATTCAATACTTTTCACCTCATGGACACCTCGAATGGGTAAAATAGACCTTGAAATGAATTGTTGACTATTTTTCACCATGTTCTCAATTAGATCCCTTACATAAATTGGAGTTTTATCAACTAGTGAACCACTTGTAGTAGAATCAATCATATTTCGATCAATAGGAATTAAAACATCATAAAAATACTGAATTAAATGTTGACAACTAATTTTGTGGTGTGGGAAACTTGAACATAAAATATTAAATCTATCCCAGTATTCATGAAGTGTTTACCCTTTTGATTGTCTTATCCCAATTTTTTTCCTTATTTTTGTGGTTCAAGAGGCTGGGAAATATTTTTCAATAAAAATGCAGTTCATGTCCCCCCAACCTATAATTGGTGAATTAACATAATACAACCAATCTTTTGTAGTGTTTTCTAATGAAAATGGGAATTCTCTGAGATTTACTTATTCTTCATCCATATTAGTATATTTTAATTTAGAAAACATAGTATGAAACTCTTTTCAGTTCTTATGTGGATATTTTCTAGCAAGTCCATGGAATCTTGGAAATAAGTGAATTAGAACAAATTTTAGTTCAAAATTAGGTGTCTTGCCTTGCAATTGAATATAGGTGGGTTGGATATCAACATCATGTGTGGTTAGTTATTTTAATTTTTAGTTGTTTTCAGCCATATTATGCAAGTTTAATCCATTTTTGATGTTGGATCCAAAAGAAGAAGAAGGATCAAGAAGAGGTTCAAGATGTGATGTGTCCTCCTTCAAAGGGTTATCTTGTGTGTCATGGTGTTGCTGACATAGGATCCTCTCTGGTTCAGGTTAAATAGGTGGTAAATCTACCTGATTAGAACATTTCATGCATATAACCTACACAAGTGGAAGATTTTGGCAATCAACTAAAAAAATAAGGAAGGAAATAAATAAATAAATAGTTACAAAATTAGCAATATTTTTATAAAAAACGAACACTAAAAACAAAAGTAATCTCTGAAAATGGTGCCAAAATTTGAATGTTTTGTCATGACACATAAAATTTAGTATGTTTTTATGGTTTATTTATAGTATAGGTAATACCCTAGGTTATCTATCAAGGAGCATAGATGGTTTATAGTGTGAATTTTTAATAAAAAGGAACAAAAGAGGAGGGGGGTTGATAATATTTTTAAGAAAATCAATTGGTTTAAAGAGATTAATAGTTGATAAATAAAGGTTGTGTTTTAGAATCATGAGATTAAGTTTACTACCCATCTTGGATAGTTCATTGTTCTGAAAATTTTATATGGTTTAATGTAATCTTTTGGTTGATGGTTGTTAAGATCTCAACTTCCCTCTTGCCTCTTAAAACGATGCTCAAAGAATCATCCCTTGAAACAATAATAATTCTGTCAGGGTTTGGTTATAAAAATTTTAAAAAGGTACACTAAATCATACTAAAATATTATGTATGTGTGATACAAATATGATTCTTGTCTTTTCCAATCGAAACAACCCAAGATTTCCACTTGAAATATCAACCTAATCAGTGTTGAAATAAAAAATGTTTCACTTAATTATAAAAAAACAAATATATTTAGAGGAGATTTAAATAAAAATTAAACATAATTTAAATATTTAACACACAAATTAAAAAAACTAGTTTAAGAATAAGTGCTGGAACTCCCTCCCAAGTATGTGTAGCTCCCTCAAAATGATTTTCCACTATTTAGATCGCCATCGAGAGGAGGAGGAGGCTTGGATATTTGATCCCCCAATGAAGATAAGGACCTCAAAAACATATTGGATGAGTAGAGGAATACTTTGGGTCTCCAAAATACCAGATATGTTCCTCCTGGACGAACTTATTAATGGGGAGCCCAAGGTTCCAATTTATATGAAAATTGGATGGTGGTTTTGAGCCACTAGATTTCGAGAAACCACTTGGACCATGGTTTTAAACCTCCCAATAGTCTTATCTCACTTGTAAGAAAATAAAAAAGTTTTATCCCTATATACTTAATATCTATACCAAAAATTTGGCACCATTTGGAAAACTACAGCTCAAGATATCGACGAAACACAACACACCACTTTCGACTTCATGCAGATTCAGTGGCTTGGACATATCAGTTCGGATGGGCCACCAGATGGCTGAATTGAGATTGGGTTCCTTCATAAAAGATGTATCCCACTAAATTTTTGACCATACCACCCATTTAGATGCATTTTTTAGTATAAGTGTGCGGTTGATTCCACTGGTGTGCTTAGATCCTGCGCAGTTTGCCCCATTTTCTTGAACTTCATCATGGGTCCTCCAATCACCTCCACCTACAATGAAATTATCAAAAAAAGTAACATTTCCCTATTTAATAGTGATAAAAACGAAATAATTTAATCAAAAATTAAGTGAAATTTGTTATTATTTTTAAAATTTTCAATATAAAACTAGTTTAGAACATTGGTGTAAGGTTGAAAATAAAATAGTGAATCATGGTGCGATCAGTAAGTATCTGTTTTATATCTTTCTATTTAGGTCCACTCATCTATTATAATTAAAAAAATTTATATCTAATCCATTATGGATATATATACATATATATAATAGGATGTGTTTAGATGAGATTTTGATTGTATATATTGAATGAAAGAGGTTTTGAGCATGGATTTAGAGGTTTCTTAGTGTTGTTCTCTATTTTCATCACCCATTGAGAGGTGGGTGTATTCTCTGTCATATCCACTTATTATTGAAATTGAAATATTCTTTATATTTGAATGTTTTAAATCTTTTTTAGATTAAATGTTGAATAATTTATTAAGGAAACCATTTTGGTTTATAATTTTAAATTATGGTTTTACAATTATGGTTTTTGAATTATTGTTTTGGGAACATGGGAATTCGAATAGATTTATGAAAACCACATTATTTATAATTTTAAATTATAAATTTAAAATTATGGTTTTGGTTAAATGAAAGAAATATGTTGGATGAAATTTTTTAAAGTGAATACATGATTTATTTTGAATAATTTGATATGATAAATTGGAATACATAGTTTGTGTGTGATCGTTTTTATTGGATGAGACTTTAAATAAGGGGCATGGTGCTAGACTAGAGGCACCTAGAGATTGATTACCCAATTAAAACTTGGGGGATTGGTTAGTAACTACTCATGAGTATGGTAATTTCACCTAGATTTCATGTGTGAGTGTGTGGATGGATTTGGTGGGTATTCCAAGTGGTATTAAAGGATAAATTGTTTAACTTTAATTTAAGATTTTATAAATTGTTAAATTATTTTGATGTTATTTATTTTTTATAAATTATATTTTGAACTATGAGTTAACATGTTATTATCATAGTGGATTGAGTTAGGAAGTCTGATGAGGAAGCCCACTGGGTATGATTACTCACCCCCTGTATATTTACTTTGGTGTGCTTGTAGATGTTTTTATTCATGAAGTAAGAAAATGAAAAGTCTCACTCTTTTCTAGTGTAAAATCATGATGCCACTTTCTCAGGTTAGTGTTTAGAGATTGTATTTTTCACTAATGGAGTGGTTGGAGTGTTTCCACTTTGGTGCTACTCTTTTAAGGAATCTTCTAGTTTTCTTGATTCACTTTTCCATAATTTTTCCTTATTACTATAATATTTTTCTTTTATTGGTTTTCATTGAGTTTTAAAGTTTATACTCATGCATCATATAATTGGTTTAGTTGTTTTTATTTTATCTTATTAGTTTCGGTTCATTATTTAGGATAAATCATCCTCCAATGCTTTACTAAGATCTCAGTATTTATTTCTAGTCTTTAGTGCCTTGGAAAATTTGAATAATTTTAGTAGACCCTATGACTCAGCCCAATCCAATGAGTTTGGTAGGGATTTTACAAATAACAACTATAGAACCTAGTTATGTGGATTTAAAATATAACAATACCTAATATGTAATAACTAAGTAATAATGGGTAACAATATGGATAACCTATAATACATACATTAGGTTTCATCGATTGAGAACCTTTAATATATGCAGATGTTTATATTGATAGGATACCTATAAAATGTATAGATACACACATCAACATAATACAATAACTAGTTATAAATGTTAGGGTAACAAACCCCAATATCAGAATCTAGGAATGATTCATGAACATGGATTAAATTTATAAGAGAGTCCTAGAGTAAGAAATAAATTCCCCCAATAGGGTATGATGAGCTCGACCTCCCATCCTCTCGACCAATGTGAGTTCCTAAGTACTATTGGTAAGTGATCCCAATGACCGTATTCCTTTGGAAATAAAACTCGTAACCCATTACTAATGTGGGAACAATTGGGTGTTTCTAGTTCCATGAATAAAACCTATTGAAAACCATCCAAGATAGGATCAGTGGCCCAATAAGGGTTGTATAGTCACTCCCAGCCCCTCACAAATCCAAATGAACCGATCTAGGCAGTCCCAGGTCAAGATAATGAATATACCTTTAAGAAAAAAATTGGTGTCAGGATGGGGATTTTGAATTTTTATTAATTCCATTTGGAGTTAATAATACACTTAATATGTTTATACAATTTATTAATAGGGTGTTGCAACCTTATATTTATGATTTTTTTTATAGTTTTCATTGATGATATCAAAAATATTCTAAGGTAGAGGAGGGACATGAAAAAAATATCATGATGGAATTGTAGTTTCTTAGGGAATACATGTTATAGGTGAAGAAGTTTAAGTGTCAATTTTGGACACATGAGGTGAATTTTATGGGTCATGTTATTTTTCGATCGTGGTGTACTAGTGGAACCTTCTAAGATAGGGGCAGTTATTTCTTGTAATTCACTAAATAATGTTTATAAATTAAAAATTTTCTTAGGATTATATAGTTATTATAGGATTTTTGTACCTAGATTTTATTGGATTTCAAATCCATTATCAACTTTAACTAGGAAAGGTAATGTTTTTACTTGGATGAAGGAGTGGAAAGTTTCTTTTGAAATTTTAAAATATGAGTTTATAAGTTCCTCAATTCTTTATTTATTTAAATATTTCATTCCTTATGAGGTATATTAAGATGAATCTCATTATTTTTTTCGATTCATATTGATACATAAAAGTGAATTTATTACATATGGGTTTAAAAATTATTCTTCATGAATATAACTATGATACCCATGATTTAGAGTTTATAGAAGTGGTGTTTAAGCTTAAACTTCAAAGATACTTGGTGAATGATTTATGATTTATATAGATCATAAAATTTTAAGATACATCTTTTCCTAGAAATATTTGAATTTTTGGTATAGAATATGGGTGAAATTTATATAATATTGTAACATCAAAATCACATATACTGCTAAAAGGGTAATTCCATAGATTATGCCTTGATTTGAAATCCATATGTGTTGTTTCTCATTAAGAGAACAAGTAATATAAATTGATAGATTTGTTTTCATCTTATATATTGGTTTTGAGGTTCTTGGTGATAAGGCTTGACTCTATTAGATGGTGGTGATATCTTTGTTGGTGTGACAAGTTGAGGAGTTTTAGTTGTGTTTTCCTAGTTTTGTCTATTACAATGAATCGAGGGGGGGGGGAATGAATTGAGTTCTTTAATTTACCATTTCTAAAAAAATAAAATTTTCTTATAAAATTTTCTCTCATATTATATTCTCTTTAACTAGATAAGAAGAAGAAATCAAATAAAGGTTAGGGTTCATAGAAATTTTATAGTGTTTAAGAGCCAATTAATAAATCCATTAATCTAATACAATAAGTCCCAATATAGGTTTGATGATTTTATTCACATCCATTTATTGGAGATCATCATATCTTGTTAAAAGTATTTAACAATTAATTTATTTACAAAAGAAGAGCTTTCAATCGTACTTTTTATAAAAATACCTATCCTTAGTCTCATAATACTAACATTTTAATAAGAATTTTGTACACTAAATAAATTAAAACAATATAATGTTTGGAATTAGTAGACAACACATAATTTTGATGAAACACAATTGATTTATGAGATGCTTCAAAAATTGAATATTCAATAGTTCATAAAAGTTATGAATTAGAACTGTAATAAAATATATTCTTTATAAATACATCGTTCTTTTATATTTTTTATAGTAATAAGAGAAAATAAAATATTTATATTTTCTTATTTTTTCTATCTTTATTCCTATTCAGTTATAGATCAAGAATATTTAGAGTAGTAGAATGGAAACATATTAATAACAGAATTGTTAATAGTACATGTGTCCATATTTTTTTCCATAAAAATTGACTATTTAAAATTTAAAAATTTAAAATGTATTAATTCAAATTAACAACTACCATAAGTTTCTTATAAAATCCATGTTTTCATTCTTTTAATTAAAAACTCCAACCTTCCCTAAAAATAGCTCAACAATTACTCAATGAAACTTTTCTTAAAATTAATCTCTACAACACCTCATATTATGTAAAGGTACGAATTTTTTTAAGTTTTTTACAAACTCATGTATTATTTTGTTTTTTATGAATTTTTGAGGTGTTATCAATAACCCAAGTGTAATTTCTAGGAGTTAGCTTTGGATTGGGCCTAAGAGATTTCCGTTTGTTGGATGGAATTTTTTTCGGAGGGTTCATCATGCCATTAAGGGTAGAGGTCACACTATGATGGGTGATGATGTTAATTATTTTACTATACTAATTTAGGATTAATCACACAATAGCCTAGGGAATCACGATATGGTGGGATTTCATGTGTGAGCATTAAGGGATGATTGAGGACCACATTGTGATTAAGTGATTAATGGTGTGGCAGGTGTTGTATAGGATCAAACTCTTCAAATGTAAGGGTAAAATCTATGTGGTGGTGGGTCATTCCATGATGGATAACGTCATTCCATGATAAAATCTTACATATGGAAATTGTGTTGTAGTGGAGGTTGTTGTGTCATGATGATGACTCTTGCTTATTTCCTTATAAAATATTACATATTGACTTTGTGAAATTTCACAAGGAATTCCTCTCTTGTTGTGACCCCCATGGTCACATCGTGATGAGGGTAATAGTGAGAAGTGATGTTCCATGGGTTTTAGGGACACACCATGAAGGCTAGTAGGGGAGCATGTTGTGAGGGGAGACCATTCCATGGAGTAAGTATAGGAATGTGTTTCACACCGTAAAGGGGGAATAATGCGTCATCATAACCTAGAGTGTGATATTCAATGTTTATGCCTATGATAGGTGTTCCATGCCATGAAAAAGGGAGGCCACACCTTTAATAGGACCTCAAAGGTTCATTACACCATGACTAGTGTGGTCACACCATGACTTATGACCTAGTCTATATTTTTAAATAAGTTGTAAGCACCCAGGTCTTTTTGGAGGTGTGAAATAGGTACTTTAAAGTTTTCTAGGTTTGGATTCATATCAAAGTATCAAATACAATATACCCATTATTATATTCTCCCATAGATATTTTGAAATTCTATTTATGCATGAAGTAAAAAAATTGAATGAAATAGTAAGAAATACCTCAATCATTCATCAATATTGATATGATCTACTCAATTTTAGTATGTTATAGGTTGAAGGTGATAAGAGAGGTTTCCTCTTGATCATACACACATGAACCACAACTCTTTTATTGTGGTTATTTTATTCTTTGGTACTAGAATGGAAAATTGAATTACTTTATGATATCCCTTTGATCACTAGAAAATAACATGTTAATCCGTGAACTTGGATGGATGAAATATTAATCTACCCTTGGGTTTCTATATCTAGATATTGAGAGGGATATTAGGAGTGGGGGGTTTTCAAATTCAATCCATGAATAGTCACCCTCTCAAAATTGACTAAAACTATATATATAATAAGTTTTAGTTTATAAATTTAAACTTAATCCCTTTTGAAAAACTAAACCTTAAATATTTAAGCCAAAAATATCTTAAATGAATTGATTAAATCTTTCATTACCACCTTAAAATTTAATAACTTACTTGTAACGTAAAAAATATGACACACGATTAAATGAGAGACATTAACTTGCTTCATCCCTCCTATTTTTTTTACTAAAACTTGAATTAATAACATTTTTCTGAAAAAATAATATTCAATTATATTAACCTAAAAAATTTATGAATAAATTGAAAATTTAATTAAATTATTATTGTTATAAACTTGAATAATTTAATTGAATTAATTAACTTATGATCATTCACACTCAGACGCACACCAACCTCGTATATGGGGCCCAATTCATCCTAAAATCTTGTTTATATGAATTGGTGAAACTTGTGGATACACTTTTCATGCGGCCCTATAATAACTTATCTCAATATAAGCGAGTCACACATCATGGACCCTAAGCAGATAAGGATAATTCATAGCTACAAAAACTGCCAACTAACATGCTCAATGTAATATAATCTCTCTATCTCGTGATATATCATAAAGAAAGATGCACACTTTGTGTCATTATCCATACTCAATTTATTATTTCATGACCTTACTAGATAGAAATAACTTTTTCTACCATGGACATAGATTTAGAAAATTTTCTACTATCTTGGTCAACTGGGCCCAAGATATCTCTTCCTTTACCAATGCAACAAATCATATCTTGATCATTCAATCAATTTCATGCCACCAATGACATACCTAATTCCATATACCTCTCCAAAACATAAATATAATGGTTTTTGTATTACATCAAATTTAATGATCAAATAGTTCACATTGATAAAGGTTTCAATTTAATAAACCAATACATTTTCTCATAAATCCGAATAACTGATGATAGCCAAATATTTTGGTGTTCCTATTGGCCGGCCAATCCTTATGATATAATTTGCATAAGATAACCAAGTCTGAACTTTATGAGAATAAGTATCAATGATTATGATCCCCCAATACCTAATATTAAAAAATAATCAGTGTATCATCAGTATGATGAATCTTAACCATGAGACATACGTTTTAATATTACTATCATAGTATCTCAAGGTTACCATTATAATTGGGAACTGCTATAACATTTTTTATTTGAAAATTAATCTAAGGAAATCACCATATAAATAGTGGATTAAAAGTATAAAAACTATTATGGTAAGAATGAATAATGTATAACTCTTTGTATATATGATATTGTAATTGAATAGTACTAGTCAAATTGGGTCAAGGGAACCCACATTCACAACACCCCCACTTTCACTAGAGCCATCTTGTTAAAAATAAACCTATTAGCTCTCACATGATAAGATCACACTTCTACTGAGTTATGGGTTTAGTGATTGGGCCTACCATATTTTCCTACATAGATACTCTATTATCTAAAACTTTACCACTTTGAGAAAAACTCCTTAAGAGATGATATCCCTGAGTATATCCCTTTTATCCTCTATAATTTCCTTGAATTATTATCTAGTACCAATTTTGAAATCTTATAATAATTTATATTATGCTAATACATACTATGTATGATTCCAAGAACTATAAAAAATCATTACATATTTCATACTTATTTTTTATCTACATTAAAATTGAAAACATACTTAGTTAATATTGATATGAATACCACTAGATTTAATGATATTATATTTCTCATTTCTATATCCAAACTATGATATTATATCAAATTGATATATAGGGAGACAATTTTGTGTCCCATTGATAACCAATGTTCCTACATATCTAAATAACAAGTACATATCCCTTTCACTTTCTTAAGTGCAATTAGATTGTTCTGGTTGCTAACTATGAAACTATTTAAGATTTATCAGATATTTTCCTAGAATAATGTATGTGTTGGAAATATCATATTTAGTACATATCATGTCATATGTGGTAACTCCATCTATTAATTTTATATAATTATACTCACCATTTTATCATCTCAGATTTCTTTTACACATCTTTTTAGAGAGATTTATATCATGCGACATTAGAAACAATTCTCTCTCGAATTGTTACAACATTTATTTTTAATATATTATTAGAATATTTACTTTGAATTGTTCCAAGTAACCCATTAGATCTACCTTGGTAAATCCGGTTCTCTAGAATTTAGGTTTCTAAGTCAAACTTTTGAGAGATTAATTTCATATTAGTCTTAACTAACTGTAAGGCTAATAACTGTTTTCCATATGCTAGCAATATAATATACTTGAAAAAATATGGAATTTCCAGTGACCTCTTGTAGACACCTAGCAAATTCTATCCAAATATATATTCTATGATCATTATTCTTGCACTAATTCATAAATGGAACTCTAAAACCTGAATTCTTTATTGGGATTTTATAGCATCACTAACCCTTTCTGTTTGTGTCATATAGACACCTTCCAAGAAATGTGGTCTTGACATCCAATGGAAAATATTATGATCATATAAAGTTTCTATAAAAAGTAAAATTCTAATAGATTTAATAATAATGATTTGGTATAACCAATCAAGACTTATTGGTACCACTCTTGTTCCACCCATGTATAGTTTCTAGTGAATACCCCCAAAATTCTAAAATCAACTGGAGAAACTACCAAAATTCAGACTTGATTTTGGTACATGGAATCCATTTTTTGAATTCATATGAATATTTAAATGATTTATTGTTTTCATTTAATACTTACTTTTAGGATGGAGATTAATTATTTTTATTTAATAATATATCACCATGACTTGGTGATCCTAAAACCATATTTATGGTTTTAAACTTTCTATACAGTATGTGTCTCTATAATGTTCTCTTTCCATGATCTCTTGTAGAACTTATTACCTTGAAAACTATTTATAAATTTTGAGCCTTGAATTTATCTAAACCAAAATAGACCCCCTATCTTTAATAGATATGTGTACCCTTTTTATAGAAATATAGTCTTTTATTTGACTATAACTTTTCTATCTTAGGGACATATGTAATATCCATAGAAAATTTAAGGATAATTAATTGAGAAGTAATTTGTGTTTGTATTGATGAAATCTTGTTTATTGATTTAACATTTACAAAATCTTTGTATCTAAACATATTTTTTTTGAAATAATGGATTTTTTTCATACTTTAAATCATATGATATATATTTTTAATTATAGTTGGCATATGGTTATGGCTATTTGTGAACCATGTATCAAAATGGTAATGTGATACTTTTCATGTCTTAATAATCTAATCACTGATCCTATTTTCACTTAAATCATGGATATAATGTGTATAAGGAAATGTGAATTTATGAATAAATACACTTTACATTTTTTTTATCGATGAATGCATGGTTAATATATTCTTCGTCTTATATGATCAAAGAAACTCAAATCTTATAACCATTCATCTTCATCACTTCACTTTTACATTTCTTAAATCACTTAAATAATTCTCCTGAATAATATATTTTTACCACTTTCTTCTGTCTAAAATTATTTAGAAATATCTTATTGAACTAGTTTTAGAATATTTATGGATTTATCATATTTAATGTCAAAAGGTGACTTGGTCAAATTTAACCTAATAATAAATCATGTCAAATATCTAATATTTTTATCTTATGAAGATTCTAAAAACCCTTCTTCATATTGCTTCGAAATTTGCTTCTATATTCACTTGACTAAGAATAAGCTTTCCATAAATGGGTATTATTGAGTCTTACATTTTATATTCATAATTTATTGATGATGATTCATGTATTATTGAAATATTAGTTGAGTATGAGACACCAAAAAATAAATTCATTCCATAATGAAATAATGTCATGTTGTGTCAAAAGGACATGTGAGATTAATGTTTTGGTAACAATCCATATAAAATAATAGTTCAACTAGAGTCAATCAACTTGGAAAAATAAAATTTGTGTTCTTTTCACTACTTAAATATGAATCAACCTTCTTCAACTGATTGGAGAATACACCTTACTTCTTGTAATGTGTTTAAACTTACTCAATTCTTATATTTAGATATAAATTTATGACACACATATAGTATCTAATACCCGATAAGTAATATAGAAATATGACATTAAATGATGAATATATGTAAAGTTGATGCCTCTACTTTACTCTACTTGAATACATGTCAGTTTTTATTAAATTGACTTATGTTTCCACATGTGAATCAAATAGCCTCATAATCTATGCTCTCCCTATCTATCTTGTTTTCTTATAATGACTTGTGAATGTGCCTTTGGTGGTGTACTTTACATTTTCCTATTCACCTTATCTTTCTTATTATTTTCTTCATGAACTAAATATTTCCTTACTTTGAGTTCTTGTCTTCTTGGAGAACTATACCAGAAAGACATTAAAATAATTTCTCCATATTATTTTTTATTATTATCAATGAAATTTTAGTAACTAGGTGAAAATAATAGAAAAATAATATTTATTGAAATATCTTGATTCATCTTTCATTTTAAAAATGTTCAATACACTCATAATCTAATTCATTTATCACCTCAATTACTCCTTGAAAACTTCTGGGAGATGAGATAACATGGTATAACCATCCATGTCCTGATGCTTGTTTTATAACTCACTAGACATTTATGGTATAATTATTACATAAACTAAAATTTTTTCATCAATGAGTCTCTTGTATGATTAATTTTCATCCTCAGATTCTTCTTGAGGTGGATCAACTAGTAGTGGGAAATTTAGCACACTTAATTCCATTTTATATCACATTATTATACGAAATATCCTATACCACTATCAAAAATTTATACTGGTTAGGACATGTTCTTTGTCAAAAATTTATCATAGTAAATTTTTGGTATTAATTACCATTTTTCTATAAAATAAAACTTTAGTAGATTATTACTTTTATATTGATTACAAATTATTAGACATTATATATTTATTAAACTTATATGTATTCCATTATTTTATCAAATCCTAGGAGACCTCAACTACTAGTTTTAGAATACTAATTCATTAGAGTATTCTAGTGAAAAGTATCCTTAAACCCTTTCCTCATAGTCTAAGTTATGGCTACACTACTACTTGGAGAGTTTTAAGGTAGGAATTTGGCTGGACAACCAAATTAGCTCGTGGTTCCCTAGTCTATTGAGTGGATTCCCATCTACTACAAATATAAATCCTTGAATAACTCAATGTTTTTCCTCTAAAGTTGCAACAAGATATCTATGACTACGTATTTGTTGCCAAATTTAGTTAATCAAACCGACCTCATTTATAAGAACTCTTTAGTAGTAAGAGGAACCCTCAACTAGGGTTAATGAGAACCTCAAACATATGGTTTAATTCAAACTTAAGTTATGGAAGGTTTTAATGACTTAATATTTAATTTGAGTGATTTTAATTTTTTTATTTTCTTTTTTATTGAAATTAAATTCTCTTTATCATGATTTTTACTATATAATCTATCTCATAAATTTAACCATGCATAAATAAAATTCATTCAACATGCATGTTTATTTATTTTAACTATGAAAACTTGTTAATTATTATATCTGATCATGAATCATTCACACATTCACAAATGATTATCCAAACAAAATAAATAAATAAAAATGACATGATCATGAGGTATTTCTATTGGTTGATCCATTAAGTGGATGATAGATCAATTGATACCCTAGGTGAGATCTTTATTCCATGCATTGACTTGAGCTACAACACCCATTGAACTCTGATGTGTTTATCTTGTTTGGTTTCTCACTCGCTCTTTACAAAAATTGTGTCATCATGAACTCCTATATTTTACAACATATACTCACATGTAGGTGAAGGGGTGCTAGGGATATGGGAATATATTTTTATAACTCAAAATGTGGACACATATACCTTTATAAATTTAAATATGGATGGAAGATATATAGATCATTTAAAAAGGATATTTAATAATTAAATTAATAAATGAACCAAACTTACATTGGTTGGTCTTATCTCATGATCAGTCAAAATGAAATAATATTTCATTATAGAATTAAATTTTCAATTAATTTTACTTGATTTAATTATTTATAAATAAAAATAATTTTAATTCATAATTTTCTTATAAAAAAATCCTAGAAATATTTTTATAAAATTATCTATATAATTTTAAATTTCTTGGTTTTTTTTAGAATTTTTGGGACTTCCAGGGATGGACCCCCCCCCCCCAAAGGGTTTATGGGCCCTAACTAGGCTTGTAAGGGAAGGTATATTGGGAAATACCTGACTCGATCTGACCCGAGTTAGGCCCAATCAGCTAGACCCTTGGGAGATAGTGTGGTGTGCCCCACTTGGGCGAGCGAGGTTCAGGGTGGGGGCAGTAGCAGGTGTCATCACCTTCTATTGAGAAATATTTTTTTTACAATAATTGGCCTATACATAGCATGGGTCTAAATGTTGGTGCATTCCATTTTTTTTGTGTGGAAAAAAATACCACCCACTTCATACATACAGTCTTTTTTTAAAATATTTTTTATTTACTACCATATCCACATGGGATCTCCCCCACCCTATATTTTTTTATTTTTCATTTTTGTCTTAGTCTATGTGATATAATTTTTTTAACTTATACATAAATTTATAAAAATAGATTCCCCCATGGAATCCTATTCACTGGGATGGTGTGACATCTTCCACTAGAAACCTCTTCCTCCCATATCCTAAAGTGGTTCTTGGGTAGGACATGGTTCCCCTTTGGTGGCGATGAACCATATGTTCAGAGTAATACAACATTAACCAAAGTAGTTATGGTCATTCCTGAGTGTCAGCATGGAACCTAAGGTCTGATAATGGTTTATTTATTATACTTTTAGTTATTTATCATGAAAAAACAACTTGAAATTATTTAGAATAGATATATTTAGGGACACCACTAGTGGAGGCCTAGTGAGTTGTACTCACACCCAAATCAGGTCATAATGAGTACTCAACCAATAGCTTTGTAACTCATAGAGCCTATTTATCGATGCTTCTGAGGGATATAGAATTTTTGGGATTTTCCCTTGACCAAGCCCAAACTGAGATCCAACAACTTAAGCATGTGAAAAATCGTTTATGGGAGAAGTTCAAGCTCATCGAGATCATAGCCCAAACCATGTTTTCCAAACCTTCCCATGAAAGTCCCACCATCGTGCACCTTAAACATAGGTCATTTTCTAGTGTATTAAAGGTATATGTATCAAAAACCTAGAAATCTGAATTTGTACATTTTTTTGTATAGAATAATGAATATATTTCCATCCTATTATTGTTACTTTATAAATTATTTTTATTTTGATACAATAAAACACAAATTTTATTTTCAGTTAATATTAAAATTCAATTAATGAATTGAAGATTTAATTTATTTTTGAAATAAATAATTTTTAAATAATTTTTATCAAATATAAATGATCATATAATTTTTATTAAGCCAAATGTAATTTTTGTAAGGGTTTGAAAATTGTTATTGTCGAAATACCCTAGCATTTCTTAATAAATGCTGATTTTATTTTAAAATTTAAAATTCACATATTTAGAAAATTATTTAGATAAAATTAATATTATATTTTTAATGATAAATTTGAAATTATCGAATGGTTAATTTTTCATAATTTTCTAAGACAGTCGAATTTTTGGGTAAAAATTAAATACTGTATAAATAGACTTTGTGTATTATGACATCATAATGATCCAAAAGTGATGTAATAATTACTATAAATGGGATACACAACCAAATATATGGTTTTCATTTAAAATAATGTGATTTTAAGTTTATTTGATTTATTTTGTAAATCCATTATGAATCCTCCAAAACTGATAATGTATTTTATGGTTTTAAAATCCTTTCTTTAAGAGTGTGACTCACCTCTACATAATCAAGAGAATTATTTTAATAAGTTCAAACTTGGGATTATGTAATAATAAAAACCACTAACGTTTGGAAAAAACCATGTGATGGTTTATGGTTTTGGATATTTTATTATGTAGAGTCCAAAACCTAAATAATAAAGAAATCCTACACTTTTCCTATATAAACTCACCCAAGATCTCATTTATATTCACTAAAACTCCTTTTAGAATGACCATACTATTCTCTTAAATATCTATTATTCTCCCAAGTCACCCCAAGATCTCAATAATCCCCTCCCGGACTTTTGGAATCTCCCACTCAAGTAAGGGACCTTCTTCTCCTTTAAATTCAAGCACCTTCTTTGGAATTTATCTTCTTAGTTGCAGTTTTTTATGATGTAATTTATTTATAAAAATACCCTACTATAAAATTAATGTTATTTTAATAAGGGATAATTTATTCTATCTTATTTTTACCTTCACCTAATACGTTAATATTCCATAATTTCATAAGGGATTTATCTCTTCTCATTTCCATTCAAGAACTACTTTTATGTTATGAATATTAAATTCCACTTTATTTTATTGGTATATATTTTTTAATATTCCCATTAGTGTAAATTTAATTTATAAATGATGATATACTCCCTTTTTACTCTCATTAATCCTCCCATTATCCTTTATGTACACCCGTTACCATACTAAAATTTTATAAGGGATATTTTCCTTTCTTCTCTTTATCCAAGTATCTTATTTACATTACTTCTTTTATCTTCATTTCCTTATGATGGGATATTGTTTCATTGGGTTTTGATGCAGATGTGGGATGTGTCCCCCCTTTGATGGTTTGATTGAGGGATATTTAATGCCTCACTCAATCACACACATTAAGTTTACCATCTGTTTCATATTCCTTAGAAACTCCCAATAGTTCCCTCATCCATAGCTAGGTATGGACATTCTTTCCAAAGGCTAGTGGTTATCTGGGTTTTTAGGCCCATTAACTCTTGGGGACTCGCTTTTGTTGAGAGGATGGGAGTTGAGGCTCATCACACCCTTTTTTGGGGATTCATTTCCTACTTAGGGACTCTCTTATAGATTTAAGATATGTTCGTGAATCTATTCCTAATCCCAATATGGGATTGGTTACCCTAAATAAATAACTGTAGGTTAATTCTCTTTTACATGAAAAATATTGGGATCTATTTACTAAATCCATCTGTATGTATCTGAGGTTCTTCACCATTTTTCGGTAAAAGGCAGTTGCTTATATACTAAAGCCATATAACCAGCTAATTCGGAGCATGATTCCATTTAAGGAGGCAGTTAATATTTAGAGGAGGGGATTTAGCCATTATTAGGTGTTTTGTGTATTTTTATTATTATAGGAATCAAAACCCGCATAGTTCATTCGTCCCATGTAGTTTAGTGTCATGTAGTGAAGAACTAGGTTCCGGTAATGAGACACCAAATATTTTAGCTCGAACCCTAAGAGGGTGTCCTACGTATCCCAAGTATAGAGAGAATCAGAGTCATTATAGTTCTCATTATGTTAGGGATTACACACTGAGGTTTCCCTATATTCAAGGCTTACACACTGAGGTTACCCTAAATTCGGGGATTACACACTAAGGATAGACAATACTTTCAAGTCCTGGGATGCCCTATTGACATGACCTTCTTGTTTGGAAGGCATTGTATGACCTAGTTGGCATGTATTAGGATACATTGCATGACCTGGATTGACACATATGGAGGGTTTCATAAGAGTCATTGTGTCATAGTCCAAGGGGTGTCACATATCTTGGTTGGAACCTATGGAATACATATTGAGTCCTTACCTACATGTATGGAGAGCGTTGTGAGTCCTAGATGACTTGCCCAGAGGGTGTTGTGGGAGCTTGGTTATCATGTCTAGACACTTTTTAAAGACACAGATGATATTGGAAAATGCCATTATATGAGTCAGTTGATATTTCTGAAGAACGTTGCAAATCCTAGGTGACAGACCCAAAGGGTTTTGTGAGATCAAATTGGTGTCCGCGGGGGGAACTGTGTGACTCGCTATGACATGTCTGGAGTATTTTTCATGTCCAATATGGTATGATAGAGGAGTGTTGTGAGATATAGGAAACATGTTCGAATGTTGTTTTGTGTCTTTGGTTTACTCATTAAGAACACACAAGAGCTAGCGAACATGTATTTCGCTTAAGTCTTCCACTTTTAATCTCATCTCTAACCCTTGTATTGAAAAGGACTTGGGTTTATTCATTACAAGTTCCTTTGAGCCTTGTGTTATTGGGAATATATGTGGTATTATCTTTTCAAGTCTACCCAAAAGTCCTTCACGTGATCTATGAATGAACACACGAAGCACCTTATGTGTGGCACATGATTGCTCCAGATATTTGCTGGTGTATTACCTGACGGAATGTTTCCATTCGTGTGATTTATTGCTCCAAGAAATCCACAAAGGCTGAGAGTTGAATCATAAAAAGTCCAGGCATTTAGAGTCTTAGAGTCCAACCTATGTAGTCATGGTCCATTTTTCATATTTGGGTGGGGAATTTATAGGCACTGCCATCCCAGTTGTTCGGTGCTTTGGGAAGTGTATATATCGTAAGTCTAGGATGGATTCAGAGAAGAGGTTTATCACTAAGAGACTTCACGAGTCTCTTCCATGGACTACTCCAAGTGTGTCGCCTAACTTTCAGCGGTCATGAGTCTCTTCCACCAGTGCTTCCCTCATTAGATTATATCCAATTAATATGTACTTGTTTGGTCATAAAAACATGTCGAAGGACTTCGATGTTGTCACATTGACATGACAAACATCCTTCACAAGATCCAAGTTCCTGACGAAAGGTGTTTGTAAGTCTTCAAGTGACTTGTCTCAGAGTCTTGCAGGATAAGGATGGTTTTTCTGGGCGTCTCTCGGGATTGCACTATGGGCGCGCTGGGCACATCGCATGTCTTTAAGCGACCGCGAACACCTCCCACCTCCTACCTTTCAATCCCCTCTAATTTATGTGACAAGGGTTGGGATTCATATGATATTTCATGTATAATGTTAAGGAAATTTCATCTATTTTTGGTGATGTGTCACGTGAATGACATGGGTCACATGGGGGTGCGTGAGCGTTCCATGGATAAATCTATTCATTCATCCTTAGAGTGCCACAAAGTTACTTGGTGTGCTTTACATGGCGAGGACAACAAGCCAAAGGGATCTTGCGAGGCAAGGAGGATGCGTCTACAAGGATTTTCATCTTCTTAGGGGTCGACAGGGGTGTGTTGCATGTCCTTCAGTGACCGCGAACACCTCTCGCCTACTCCCTTTCTATCTACTTTGTTTTATTTTACAAAGGGCATGGATTAATCAAGTTTTCATGAGAGATTTCTATTATTTTTGGTCAATTTTTCAGTAATGTCTCACCTAATCAGTATGGGTCATATGGAGTGTATGCAAACATGTAGTGGACATGTTTATCCATCCTTCTTTAGAGAACCAAAGGGGCTTCCTGGACATACCTGAGGAATTTCGTGCGGTGGGGATAAAAAGAAAAAGGTCTTTCATGAGATATGGCAAACATGATGCCAAGGTCTTGCGGCATCTCGCAAATAGCCTGAGGAGCATGTCACATTTCTTTCAATGACCATGAACACCTCTCTCCTCCTCCCTTTTATCTCCTTTATTCTATCTTTCAAAGGTTTAGGGTTCATGTGAGTTGGCTTGGATACCATCAAGGAATTTTATTCTTTCCAATGATGATATGACGCATGATATTTGTGACCAATGGAGGTCTCTCCCTTTGGATACCATTAATCCTTATTTTCAAAGGATTATTTATGGGTTTTCATGCACTTTCCAATGAAAAACCATATGTCCTGGGGGCGCTCATTCGGTTGTCTGTGGGTGTGTTGCATGATCAATATGGGACCTTGTGATGGAGTATGCGTCTTGTATTGGTCATTAATCCTGTTTTCCTATGGCGTATCACATGATTAGTGTTGGATCTCACGTTGACATGCAGAAGTTGTCAGGGATAGATTTTTTTCCTAACTTTGATGCTCTGCATTTTCATTGATGGATCTCACGACGACGTACAAACATTTCCAAGTATAGTCTCTTTGTTAACCTTTGATGTGTTTCTTATTCAATTAATAATATTATGATGATATTTGGACATTGTTAGGGGAAGTCTCTTTGCTCACTTTTAATAATTCACATGTCCATGGTAGTATGATGCCATAACATGACCAAGGGTTCTTTCATGTCAAGGATGCATGCCATAGGGTTTTCATGTGAAGTCTGATGTCCCGCATAACTGGAGAGGATTCACCCAATCATGGGTTCATTTACAATGGTTCTAGGATTTATGTCACAAGTCATCTAATGAGTTCATCACACAATCCAAGTGGCTTGAAGATTTCACATAGGTGATGGTTTCACTACTAGAAATTGGACTATTAGCGACGGCCATTGGCGGTCGCTAATGGTATTTAGAGACCACCTTACGGTTGCTAATGGAGATCTCATTAGGCTCATCATTATAGGGCTATAGAGACTACCAATGGCAGTCCCTATAGGTGACCTTAATCTCAACAGATTGGCAGCCGCTATTGGGTCAAGCTATAGCGACCGCCATTGGCGGTCGCCGGGCTTTGGAAAAAAATCCACCCATTAGCGACCGATATAAGTGACCGCTAACCTCGGGAATTTTTTTTAAAAAAATTATAGTGATGCTTCTTGAATAGCGGAAACAGAGCTAAAATCCGATAAAAAACAATTCCAAACAGAAGAAACACAAAGATCCTAAAAAAAAAATGAAAGACATACTTCTTCACATATCCAACGATCCAAACAACACCAATCCATTCCAATATTCTGCTTCAATAAACCTACAATAAGATAAAAAATAAACAAATAAACAAATCAAATGAAAGTTGTACATATTTATTCAGTTAGTATATATATATATATACTCATCAAATTGGTCCATTAGGCTATTAGGGTGTTTGTCCATTACAGCGTTTGGCCATTTGGGCATTTGGTAATTTGGCCATTTGGGCATTTGGTAATTTGTCCAATTGGCCAAGTCTCCATTTATCCAATTGGCCATTAGTACAATAGGATAATATGCCATTAGTCCATTTCGTCATTAGAATAATAGGTTAATATGACATTAGGACAATAGGACATTAGGTAATTAGGACATTAGTCCATTTGGCCAATTTTCCATTAGGCCATTAGGTCGTTGGGCTGTTGGGACATTAGGCCATTAGGGAATTATGGAATTAGGGATTTAGGGTGTTAGGATTTTAGGGAGTTCGGCCATTAGGGCATTGGGCCGTTAGGGCGTTGGGCCGTTAGGGCGTTGGGCCGTTAGGGCGTTGGGCCGTAAGGGCGTTGGGCCGTAAGGGCGTTGGGCCGTTAGGGCGTTGGGCCTTTAGGGCGTTGGGATGTCAGGGCATTGGGACGTTAGGGCGTCGGACCATTGGACCATTATGGAGTTGGGTCGTTAGGGTGTTGGGCTGTTCGGGCGTTGGGCGTTGGGCGTTGGGGCGTTGGGAGGTTGGGGCGTTGGGCATTGGGCGTTTAGGCATTCAGACATTAGGGCATTAGGGCATTAAGGCGTTAGGGAATTAGGGTGTTAGGGCGTTATGGCGTTAGGGTGTTAGGGGGTTATGGCGTTAGGGCATTAGGCCTTTGGGGCATTAGGCCTTTAGGGCGTTATGCCTTTAAGGCGTTAGGCAATTAGGGTGTTTGGCCATTTGGGCATTTGAGAATTTGTCCAGTTGGCCAAGTCTCCATTTATCCAATTAGACATTAGGCCAATATGCTAATATGGCATTAGGACATTTGGTCATTAGGCTAATAGGCTAATATTCCATTAGGACAATATCCTAATATAAAATTAGGCCAATAGGACATTAGGTAATTAGGAAAATATTTTATTTGGCCAATTTTCCATTAGGCCATTAGGTCATTGGGTCATTAGGACATTGGGGCATTAGGTCGTTAGGACAATAGGTTATTGGGCCATTGGGCCATTGAGACATTAGGCCGTTGGGCCATTAGGATATTGGTCCATTAATTCGTTTGGCAATTAGTCTGTTAGGGCATTTGACTGTTAGGGCGTTAGGAAGTTAGGGCATTAGGCCGTTAGGGTGTTTGGTTGTTAGGGTGTTTGGACATTTGTGAATTTGTGAATTTTTACAATTGGACAAGTCTCCATTTAGCCAATTGGCCATTTGGCCAATAGTCTAATATGTCATTAGGCCATTTGGTCATTATGACAATAGGCTAATATTTCATTAGTCCAATAGGACATTAGGTAATTATGACATTAGGTAATTAGGACATTAGTCAATTTGTCCAATTGTCCCTTCGGTCGTTAGGCCGTTAGGCCGTTAGGACCTTAGGGCATTAGGCCCTTATGGAATTAGGCTTTTAGGGTGTTAGTCCATTAGGCGATTAGGCCATTATGGCGTTAGGCCGTTAGGGCGTTAGGGTGTTAGAGCGTTTGGACATTTGGGAATTTGGCCAATTTCCCAAGTCTCCATTTAGCCAATTGGCCATTAGGCCAATTTGGAAATTAGGCCATTAGGCTCACTACTCTACTCTAGTAGTGACCTACCATGCAGCTCCTATGCAATGAGATGGTTTGGAAATAGGTTTGGACAACCATTCGACTGCGTTTTCTCAACATTGAACTATATAGAGTAAATTCCAGTACTGAATAGCCCCCAAACCCTCCCCCTTATACAACCCTCTCCCAACCACCCGCAGCCCCCAACACACCCCCCAGATAGCCCCCCCCCAAAAAAAAAAATAAAATCTCTCCATATACAGCCCCCACTCCCCCCCCCGAACAACCCCCCCCCCCCCCCCCCGAACAGCCCCACTCCCACCCCCACCCCTCAAACAACCCCAACCTTGAACAACCCCCCTGGACAGCACCCCCTAGCACCCACTCCCAACCCCCCTTAGATATCCCCCCCCCCAAAAAAAAAAACCTCCCCCCTACTCACCCCGGATATCCCCCCACCCCGAACAGCCCCCACTTCCCCCCTTGGACAGCCCCCCCGGATAGCCCGACTCCCAACCCCTCCACACTCCCCCCCAGACATCACCCCAAGACACCCCCACCCCAGCCCCCACCCACGGACACCCCCCCCACAAAAACAACTCCCCCCCGAACAGCCACCCCACCCCCCAGACAGCCCCCACTCCCAACCCACACCCACTCCCCCCCAGACAGCCCCCTTGGACAGCCCCCCCACCCCCAGACAACC